>WHYT01017867.1:35432-52253 GCA_009806455.1 Tetrax tetrax
ATTTGAATTTCCTTTTTTTTTTTTTTTGGCAGAACAATGGAGGGAAATAAATCAGATTCTCAGTCCTTGATCTGCAGCACTGGTCTCATAAACAGTGAATATCTACTCAGGACACTGATGGAGATAAAATCTTATGACCATTTGAAAAAAAAGAACGGAAGTCAAACAGCTGTAAATATACACAGCCATTTCAAGCTTGAGATGGGTTTAAAGCACATCTGAAACATTTCCATTTCAATATTTAATATGGTAACTATCATCCATTTGTATCTGAAAGCTCAGCAGCCTCATCACCAAAGAAATATCATCATGCTGTTGTGTATGTATGTATTGTATACATTTATTTAAGATAGATTTTTATTCCCCTTCTTTGTAAATATTTTTAATTTACACTAGTGAATGATATTTTTCCCTATTAAACTTATCCAGGTGGGCCACAGACCCACTGAGAGCTCTCCAACTCCAAGGTAAACAGTGGGTGTAGGTTTGGCAATCCATCACAAAGAGGCAACTAACAACCCTGTTGGGTCAGATTAACTTCTCTCCTCAGATACAGTTCGTATGCTTGGTGTAGATCACCTCGGTATGAATTTCTTTTGCAGGGACAGTCAAAGCAGGCAGCAAAACACACAAGTGCTCACAAAAAGACGGCATGTGACTTAACATGCACAGTAACAAAGCATGGCCCCCGTTCCAGCAATTGTGCTCACCAGATGAAAACCTGAGCCAATATAAATACAAACCCCAGCATTATAAAACATTGCTCCTTTCAAATTGATAACTTTTTCTCTTTTGGAGTTTGTCTGGGAAAGTTTTCATTAAAAAGTCTGTTTATTTCCAGCCATAAAACAAACATGCAGCTGGAGAGCTTTGTGACATGGTTATAAATTATGAAATTTTACCTTTAAAGTGATTAGTAAAAGCAAACATGAAAATACAGTTTATAAACCTACTTTTTCAACAACAGCTGCTCAGCATAACTGTAAAAAACAAAAGAGAAGGTCTGTATACAGATATTCTATGAATAATTAAGGCACTGGAAAAAAAACAATCATTTGTTTAAGCAGATAGCTTTACATAGTTTAAAGTCTCAAAGCCAACACAAAGACAATGTGTACTGAAATTTACTCTTAGAATGATAAAAAGCAACGACCCCAAATGGATAATTTTTCTGTTTCCAGTTTGTTTTTTTGAATATATTGATAATTTTCATCATGTTAAGTAGCACTGGGGAAAACAAGTTTGGAAAAATAGTAATATTAATAAACTAAGAAATTAATAAACCCACAAAATACAATTTTGGGAAGATAAAATGCAGCAGTAGTGCATACTATACGTAAACACCACAGCTGTACCCTTCGTTACAAGGAGAAAGAAATGCCCACACAGTTATCCTGCAATAATGGGGCAATTGCACGTCCCCGTTAGACAAAGTACATGCAGATTGCCTTCCTCAGGATTTGTGAAACAAACTAAACAGATTAAATTGATATACTGGATCTCTTCAGCTTCCAAAACTGAAGGAGTAGAAAATCTACAAAGTCAGGGACGTCCAGGAAATAGGCAACTGGAATAATTAGTCACTTTCTCCCAGTATAAGTGTTAGGGGAAGATCATATGAAAGGATCAAAGAGAAAAGTTGAAAGTTGCCTTCTAACAGAAAATAATTAGCTCACAGAACTCGTTGCCACAGGACGCTATGAAGGACAATGGTATAAATGGGTTCCTAAAAGTTGTGCAACTGTGTGGAAGTAGGTCTAATAGGCACCACTAAACATGTCATTGAAGAAGCAATCTGTGATTCAGGAAGCCCCCAAGCACTTACTTGGCAGACTCCATGAAGGCATATGAGAGAAAGCATCTTAGGTGGCTTTTATTTTTCTCCAAGCTCCTGTTACTGGGCACCGCTACAAAGAAGACACAGAGGCAGACTGCTCTTTGAGCTGACCTAATGTTGCCTTTTTGATTTGCAGACATACTCAATGTCAGTATTTGGTCCATTTGGCAGCTCTTACACCTCTTACAAAATTAGTAAAAAAATGCTTTTTGAGGCAGAAGTGAAGTTGTAATTATGGACATGCATTCCCATGTTACTGTGCTACTTCACAGATAGAAATTCAAGTGTCACAAAAGGAAATAAAGGAATTTTAGTATAAGACTGAAAAGTCATCATTCCTTTGTCATTTCTACAGAAGTTTTTATCATCTACATTTAGAATGATACACACTCACTGTGAAGAGGGACTGACAGTATGGTACAAGTTCTGTAAAGTATTCTAGCATCCTTATAGGTCTACACCACAACAAGAATTTCATACTCCAATGCCTAACTTGGGCTGATCAGCTGCATAGCGCAAACTGGCAACGTGTTGAGTTTGAATACCCCTTCAAACCATCCCAATGAATTGGGGCTGGCCTGTAATTAACTCATCAGCACACATATGCATGTCCCCAGCCCCATCTCCTCTAACCCTGGATGCCTGAGCCTTCCCTCTGATACCTTCCCATTTGTTGAAATCCCCTTTCCCAATAACTCCTAAATATTCCTGTTTCATCCCAACTCCTCTTCTATCTTTTTTTCCCCTTCCCCAAACACATCCAAACGCTGCAATAGCAGCAGTTCTCAAAAGCATCTCAGCAGCTTGTGTGAGCAGGCCTTTAGGAAAGAGAAATGGTAGAAAAATTGAGGCTTGCTGAGATACAATTGGCAAGAAGCATCATAACAGATGTCCACTTCACTGCTAGTAATTCTAGGTAACTGCACTGTACAGTGTCTGAGTGAAGGAACATGCTAGATCTCTCCTTGACCATACAGTTAAAACAGATCAAAGACAATACTGCACTCAAACACTACCGTCTCAAATTATCATTATTTTGTATAACACTAGTAGCTAGAAATACCTGTTTGAGACTATCACTCCAACTAGTGGCAACTATAGGATGGAAATTTAAAATGCATCTCTGATATTTAGATACCCAAATCCTAAGCAAAGTGATCCTAAATCACATAGGAATCACCAACATCGTCCCCTAAACAGAAAGACAACTTCAGTAAATATTAGCTCAACTTTATTGATAGAAACTGGGGCACAGACAGATCGAGCGACCTGCCTAAGACTCTTGCAGGAAGTTCGTAGCAGGGCTACTTATTAGAGTGTCTTAAAGACGAAGAGATCAGGGCTTAGTTACTAGCTTGTGTGACACAAACGTTAGGGGCTGTATGTGCTGTGACCGTCCAGCATAGACAGGTACATAAAAACCAAGCTCTGAGATTGAGCAGGCATCCATAACTCCACTCACCATATAGAGATCTGACAAAACCATATTATATTACGCCAGCAACAAATGCAAAGAGAGCTCAGGCTCATGCAGGGAACAACCAAGCTGCATTATCACTTCTGATAAAATATCTCCTTACTTTCAGTAAGTCAGATTTACCAGAGCCTGAGCCTAGTACTATATCTGGCTTCATCTGTGGTCATAATCCGTTGCCAGTCTTCTGTACACACTACTGAAATGTCATTGCTTACTGCTGGCAATGGCAACTGGGTGTCAGCTGCTAAACAGATAACAGGAGAAAAAGTAATCTGAAAGCAAGAAGAACTCAGAAGGTCACCCCTCTTGGTTACCTCTACTTTAACACCTTCCAAGTGTCCCTCAAACAGACCCATCCCTCTAAGCAGTTCTTACAGGACATTCACAGCTGTGAATGTCAAATGATCATTATCAAACACTGCACACAGTTCACCAGTTAAAACTCTTCAGGTAGTTAAACTTTTTTTCCTCTTTAAAACTAAATGTATGCTGAGTTTAGAGGCTCTCTGGGGATTAATACATCTCCGTAATTCACTTGTAATTAGCATAACCCAAACTAGAGGAAAGAGTGGTCCTGCAATGAAAGCATCGGTTTAAGATTCTCATTTTGCTACAGAACATGTCACATCACTTGTGAATTTGGGCAAGCCATTTTTTCAATGCAGAACTGGGACCTTGTCCTCACCTTTGCTGTTCCATGAGGGTTTATTAACAACATTGAGCCCAATGAAACAATTTATGTTTTAAACATTGCCAACATCTGCGACTATTGGCAAAATGCAGGAAATGAGAATTGCCCCTTTTTTATACCATTATCTGGCAACACCACATTGTGACCTTGCTAGCAGTGTCCAGATAATAACATTGGGGCAGAAAGCAACTATGGAAAAGGTTAAGAGAGAGGCTGTGCGGACAGAATGATGCCACGTGGGTGCACGCTATCCTGCTGATGCAAGGGCACTAGATGTCTCCTAAATTCCCTTGGCATCATCTGAGCCTGAAAACAGGAACTCAATAAGACCATAAGCACCAGAACAAAGACAACCACAAAACATCTGAAACAACAGGATCTGATACAGGCTGTCCCAAGGTAGATTTTCAGCAATCCATTGGCCTGTCTAGGGTTATTTCTGTATATATAATATATATACTATATATATACACTATAATACTGTACTCATAACGAAATAAAATAGCTGAACTCCATGAGCTTCAAGTATTCAAATCTCCACTGGTCCCACTGAATGAACCCAAGACCAACTCATGTCCACAGAACCCTGGGAGATACTAGAAAATTACAAACTACTACTTTTTTTTTTTTTAGAAAGTAAGGAAAGGAAAAAGAAAGCATTACCTATACAGCACAGCGACTAAATAAACAACGAGGTGAAGCAAAACTCCAACTATGACACCAAAAGGAGGCAGGAGGGGTCCAGGGGTTGTCATGTCCGTGGGCCTGGCCCTGGGAGGACCCCGAGGGCTGACCATGACCCCCGAGGGGGAGAAAGGAGCACTCTAGCTCTAAGTCAGACAGCAATATTCTCCAACCTTTGCCAGAAAGGATCGTAGTCTTCATCTTCCCTGGAGCGGTCCCTGGGACTTCTGTTTTTTAACACCCTGGAGTAGAGAAACTGTGCTGCAAAATTCATTGCAATTCCTGGTGCAAAGCAAAGCTGGGAGACTGCGGGCAGGGGACACACTTGCCTGTGAGAAGTGCCAGCCCTGCAATGCCTGGGTGGGAAATAGTGGGCGATGCGCCGTATGCAGCTCCCCAGCGCTGGCTGGGGGAGGGAAATGCCTTTCAGAGAGATGGCTGCTGCTATTTAAAGAGATTATTTCAGAGGCCAACCTGTCCTTGTCAATTTGAGTCAGGGCCTGGATTATGCTTGGGTGACGCTCTGTTAGCAGGACACTTGAAGCTTTAGTTACTTACTGCTTAGCGGTGAAGCATGATCTAAACCTACCATAGGGCCCGTGATCTAACAGCATGCACTCTTGTAGGCAGAAGAGGCAAGAAAGGGATGCCTTTTTTGTGGTGGTTGAGTCATTTGCAGGGGTCCTTTAAGGCAGCGCCAAGGACATGGGTCTTCATGACTGAGGTGCAGAGGAGACCGATTACTTCATGTGGGTCTTCTCTTGGTACGAGTCCTTGTATCAGAAAAGAGACACTCAGATCATACAGATAGAAAAGATCAGATCATCTAGGGAAAAGACTGCAGAAATAGATATAAAAAAACCTCATGTAAATCTGTTCTTCATTGCACTGAGGGTGTGTTAGCAAAGGCAGTGCCAGATTTCCAGATGCAGGATAGGTGTGTGGAGGAGAGGGGAATGGGGTCCTTCTGCAGTTCCTCTCCTCTGGAATACAGTCCTGATGGAGCACAGGCTCCAGGCTGCTTGGGGACTGACCAGGTGTCCCTTTCCCAGCATCAGTGGTCCTTCAGTACTCTCTGCTTTCTCCTGATAGCGTACAAAATCTTAACCTTCAAGAAAGAGAAGAGGCACATCGTAAAATCTAACCCAAGCTGTGACCTAACCTTCCCCACAGAGTACTGTGAGAAATACTATCATCTGCTTTAGATGGGAGAGTCAGAATAAATGATGAAATAGTCTTCTGGGATTTCTGGGAAACTCTGAGCTGTGCTGGTGGAGCCTTCCTACACTGCCGCGGCAGCCTGGTCCCTGTTCCCCAACTTCATTAGTACACATCAAGCTCCAGATTCACCATTTTTTCCTGTGTCTCCAACCCCAAACCCTTTTCCAGGCCGTGGATGTGCAGGTTGTGGAGGTGACATGCTATACATGGCCAAACCCAGCAGCACACCACTGCCAGAAGCGAAGAGAGAAAAAGGCAGTCGCCTGCTGCCAGCACTTTGCTCATAACACACCTGAAATGCAACGGTGGGCAGGAAAGGGAACTTAAATGTAGGGAAAATCTCCATGCCTAGCTTCTGGGTGTCTGGGAGTCCAGACCAGTGCGCTCAAGTATCGACATGAATTAATCTCCCTACAAAATGAGGCCCTGATCTGTGATTGGCGCTTGTAGACCATGTAAAACCAGTAAAAGGATTTTTGGGACCATGTAGCCAAGCAGTTGGAAACAAATTCACCATGTTATTTCAGGACAGAAGTCCCTGAAGCATTGAAACACTGCCCTTCTAAAACACTCCCAAACATTCAGCTCGCTAGGGAAAAAGAGTATTTTGAAATTTCTGCTGTAGATTTAGGCCCATGTCAAACATCCATTCAAAGCCCTTACCTAAGTGTGTGCTGGAAACGCTGACTGCGCAGTGTCTTAGCAGGTACTGCATCACCCCTAATTGCTGTAAGTTAACCATGACCATTTTCTGAGCTGCTTATTCCCTTAATGAGAGATAAACGATTAAACACACACTATTATTAGATGTGTCTTCCTTTCATTCTTGCCTGTCAAACTTCATTGTCCTTACAAGCTTCTTAGGTTTTGTCTGCCACTTCAGATCCACCTTCACTACCTGTGCACACAGAGAGGATGGCCGTACAGCAGTCCTGCTTGGAGCAACTTTGTCACCTTTCACAGGCACTGCTTTTTCAGTATCTGTGTGTCTTCTCTAAGACATCTCTCTCTTTTTTTTTTACTTGAATCCTTTAAATAACTCAGCCACTTTCATCTAGGAAGTTAATTTGGTCTCCTACTCTTTCTTAATATACTTCTCCAGGAAATCCCTATTTATTTCCTTTGTTCTGACGAAAACAAGTATTAGCAGGAATTGGTATATCTGCTGCTGCTGTCCAAGAACCAGAACTCCCCAGCAGAAGTCATACCCCCGTAAATGACATTTTTTTAGGGGCAGTATCACATCAAAATACTTATGCTGAAGATGAACTTAAGTAGACATTTTATGCTTTTCGATTCAAGGTTTAATACACTTGAACTAGATTAACTCACAGTTTAACCGCTATTACAAAAGCGGTATGATGGAGCTTACAGCTCCTTCCCATTTCCACTGCCTTTTCAGACATTTTATCCCAGCAGACTGCTCAAGGAGTTTTACAGCTGACAAGGTGGATGAAAACAGCAAAAGTCACAGCAGCAGGGTGTCGCACAGCCTCCTTCCCACTGCCACCAGGGACATCTTGTCAGGTGTGGGGAGGGAATCCCATCTCTGTTACCTACAGTGCTTAATTTACATCAAGAAGCACACTGGTGACAGTAGCCCAATTACGCATTTGAACTAGTTGGCTATAAAGGCAACATCCTATTAGTGATTTCCCTCATACCATCTTCTGTCAATTCCTTTTTCAGACTCCATGCCTCTGAATCAACTGTCTGCAAGGGGTTTTTGTCTGCTGCACTTGAAATTCCCAGGATGCCCTCATTTCTCTCTGGTTTTGCACTTGATCAGCAAAAAACTTCTCTAGTGTATTGCCTTTTAATAACCAATCCTGCAAACCTTTAACAAATAATCTCACTCTTGGCTCTTAGCTTTGAAAAGCCAACTGCCTCTCAGCTAACAGACTGAAATAAGTTATTTTCATTACACTTATTCATCTTGAATAGGATCAAGCCAATCGCTACCAGCAGACCAAAATACACAGAAAATGAACGAGTTCCCTAAATATCTAACTGCTTGAAAATTAAAAAATATGGCCCATAAGACTAACCACAGGATTAATACCTGAACAACAAAGTTGCTGACCTGGGATAGCATGGTGTTGACTTTTCTGTGCCTTTTTCATTGGTTTGATCTGAGTTATAGCCTATCTGTAGACCTGTTATCTAACTTCCAAATAAGCCAAACAGCCATTCTCCCATGTCTCTTAAACCATGACCTGGAATAATTTAATATAGCCACTTCTAAACCTGTTCACATTGCTTCGAAAAACACCACAACCACTGCAGGAAGGAAAACTACCTTTCATCTTTGACTTTTAGCTTTTTTTATGAGACTAGGGGGACAGGCAAGAGGTAATTACGTTGCTGGCATGGTCAAGTGAAATCCAACACAATTGCTGTGAAACTGTCAAGGACGACGCTAACCTACAGGTCATCTTTCCCAGATCACATTTCTTTCCTCCTCCCAGCTGCTCTTTGGTGGGCCCTAAGGGAAGAAAGCCACTGCCTCAGTGCTGTGTAACTTTCCGAAGGTTTTGCTTACATCTTCCATACTTCCACCACTCACATTTTTTGTGTTTGTGCAAGGAAATAATCATTCATATCTGCATAGCTTTCAGCATACCTAACTGACACCTCAATAAAAGCAGCCTCTATCAGGAGCACTGTGTACATCTGAAACAGCAATTCTTGAGAAGTGTTTTTATCCACATTATCGTACAATATTATTATTTTGTACTTAGATAATTTTGAGTCCAAAAAACCCCAAAACATTTTAATCAACGGACAGAACTGAAATTCAGTGCTCACATGCTAGGACTAGGACTGGAAAGAAGTGGAAAATCCAAGTCTTGGAATAACAGTTTTACACTCATCAGGCTGTATATGAACTTCCTCCCTCAGTCACTGGCAGAAAAGTTATTAAAGATAGCATAATGTGGAAAGTAACAGTTGCTTCTTTTTCTATAAAATCTTCTAAACAAGGTTGCGCTGCTTTTTCCTCAAACTGAAAAATAAAATGGGACCACTTTGCCACTAAAATGGAAAACAGTGCTTTATTCTCTTGTAACCAGTGAGAACTCAGTTTGGACAGCACTGGGAGAAATAGCTATTACCATTGTAAATAAAGACTTCACTGGATTACAGGACTTGAAAGATAATTTTGAAGGATTAGCCAAGTTTTTCCCCACATTAAATAAAATTAATAATGTTTCCAGCCTCAGTGAGAACAGCATGGGTGGGAAGCGATAGTCTATCCAGAGTGGAGAATTCTTTGCAGAATTTGATCTGTTGCAGAAGGAGAGAGGGTGGACACAGTATGCAGTTGTGCCAAGAAAAACAATAAAAGTTGTTCAGAGAGTAGCAACACAGAAAACCAAATGATAATTTAGGATTATGCAATGTATTGATGCAAGTGTGATGGTAAACCACTATAGTAGTCAGTATGGATAAATACATACAGACAATACAAAGAGTCCATTAAAAAAATAAATAGACACCAAAAAGCTTTACATTCCCTTCTTATTTAGTATACTAATTTAACTTCCACCTCAGTTTCTCCATAAATCAATATTTCTAGAGCAGACCAGAGTTTCAGCCCCCAGTGTTTCTATTTGTCAGATAGCAGGTGACCCATAGTAGTGAAATGGCATGTTCCCTTTTGTTATCTTCAGAGAGCTGAGAAAAGCCTGGTAAGGTAGACTGAAATCAGCAGAAACAGATCTAGCTTCCTCCGGCTATATTTTGTAGTGGCTGAGAGAAAGGACAGGCATCAATTCAAATAACATAATTGCTGGTACAAGAGGCTAGAGGGAAGCCTGGGTGTACTTTGTGTAAAGTTACTATGTATCTGATTATCAGGTAAATATTTTGCAGAAAAGATGAGTTATTTCTCAAGACAAAGAGCAAAAATTTACATTAGAGGTCCAAAAATTATCTTATATCTGTAAGTAGTCTAATTCTAAGGTGCTGAACCAATACATTTCAACATCTGCGCAAAAACTGGGAACTGCAGGACAAAGCTTGTGCTTTGCTGTTAGGAAAAAAAAAAAAAAAAAAGCACACTCTCTGCTACTGAGACTAAATAACTAATATGAATCAGTAAAACATTTTGCTTTGCTGTTTGGGATATTTAGTTCTGTGATATCCTGCTTATCTCAATTTCAAGTTGTAGAATAATATTTTTAATACGTGCAGACGCAGTAAATTAATATTGCAGATGCATGAAAGTATTAATAATCTATTCAAATCCACCTCACAAAGTGATATTAATTAGCAAAGACTGTATTAGATATCTTTGGGTAACACGATATTCCTTATTCTGTCACTGACCCCAGGCTTTTTGTCCTGGGTCTAAAGCATTGATCAGGCGGCTGTGTTCACATTAGCTGAAGAGTGCACTGGCTGAAGCCCATACGGTGAATCCCTGAAAATACAAATGTTTGTCTGCGCAGAGCACAGCAACTGTGACGGGCAGCTTCACCTGCCACTATTTCAGATGGCATTAGAACATCGTAGTGGCACCATGTAATTTCAAAGTACTACTATAATCATAATCTTTATTTTCACTAGCAAAGATCACCTAGCACTCAAATGCCAAGTGAACATGAGCTGAAATACAATCAACTTTTTTTTTTTTTTTTACAGACTTCCTCTCAAAGGGATTCTGATTTGCTGCAGTCTGTAGATAACTACTACATGATGCTTTCAGAGACTTAAAAAGCCAAACAAAGATGTTTGACATGTCACTGCTTAGATATCAAACAGCAGTGAAGTACAGATGACGGGTTCTGCTGACCGTAAATAAATGCTTTGCCAGGGTGCCATACACCAACCCTTCTCAGCATCAGCGATTATGTGAACTCCTCTGCTTCCCCACCAGCCTAAACACGCTCAAGGTCAAGTACATAAGAGTTCGAGGTCTGTTACTTTGGCCTAAACTCTCAAGACTCTCATTGATCTAAATCCTCTTCCCTCCGTCCCTCTGTGTCTAATTAAAACTCTGAACTCTGGGTTGCAGTTCATGCTGTGCTGCAGATCAGCTCACCCGGGCCGTACACAGCCCAGCCCTCAGCTTTGTGCAGTGCCATTGTGGGAAGAGCAAAACGAAGGAGCTACCTGAGCCAAAGACGGGGTGGGAGATGGAGTGGCTCCTGGGGCATCCTGGTGGCCATGCAGACAGAAATAGACCATCTCACTGGCCACCCGTGAGGCAGCTCCCTCACTGCCCGGTGATGGTTACCCGCCTTGGTCAGCCTGCTCCCTGCGCTCCTTCCCCTGCCCTTATGCTGGGCTACTCCCGACCCCCTCGTCTCGTCTCTGCCCACTCCTACGTTCTCTTTCCGCCGACTCCATCGCGGCTGAGCAATCAAGTCCCTCCCAGTGGTTGTTTCCTGGTCTTGGTATCTAAACACTAGCATAACACTTTCTGCACCCTGGACTGGTGTAATTGCTTCTTCTAAATTCAAACCACAGGCTCTTGTCCCATCAGCTTCTCCAAACAATAGTTTACAGAGAAGAGATTACCTTGGAATTATTTATAGCATCCTGACCATTCGCATGACTTCTCTATCCTCGCTTCCAATGCTTCTTGCTCCTCGAACACATACAATGAGCTCTCTGCTCCCCTTCCACATTTTCTGTCTTCTAATCTTGTTTCCTCTTTTCTCGATGTTAATTAGAAGAGACCTTAGATAATCACTGCTGTGAAACAGAAAATTTTTCCTTCATTATTGTGTAGACGGCAAAAAGTAGTATCTGAGAAGGAGAAAACAGAAAGTACGTACAGAAATAAAAATAGAAAATTACATAGGTGAATATCAGAATTAAAAAATAATATTTCTGTTATTCTTACAATGGGTTCCAGTGGTGGGTCTGGATTAAAGAACAGCTGGGACAGATAATTTAAAGCATTTTACTACATCTGGACACAGTATTGTAACAGATATTTTTATATACTTAGAGCCAACCGGTCTCTTAAAGAAAGGTAGGATGTCCTAAAATCTGATGTTAGAAACAGCATCCATGCTATCCAGATTTCCTGCAAGGACTTTGCTTCAGGTGAGAATTCTTGCTCTTATTTGTTTCATCCTTACCACTAACTAGAATATCAGCACAGATGCAGCAAACCAACAGCAGGTTTTACCACCATCAGCCTCTCTCCTAAACACATATGGAACCGATTACACTTCAAGGATTTCATTAGAAAAACATTCAAAACAAGGGGTGGAGGACAAGAATCCAGAGTCCACATCTGTTTTCTAACAATCTGAATTAATGCCCTGCCTCCAGAGCTTGTAGTGCATGTTAATCTTGTTAATCTATGAATTTGTTCATATTCTCACAAGGGTTTTCACGCCTTGAATTAACTTTTAATAGAAATTCTTTCATGGGCACTTCTCTTCCCATTGATGATTACACAATTTCCCTATGGTAACTACCACAAATTCTGCTATTAAATAGTGCCATTATGAAAGCATTTAACTTGTCTTTCAATGCAGTTTTGCAGCTGGAATTAAAGAGGTGAGAAGCCAGTTTCACACAGTAATAGCTAGCTGTACTGCTGGGGAAACTCGTTGGACAGGATCCACCATGTGATTAACTACGCAGACAGAAAAAATTCATACACATTCCTGTTCAGTCTCTACCCAGAAGCATGTGTCGGAAGCATGCTTGAAGAAAAATTGCAGCTAAAGATGTGAGTGATCTATAATAACAAAGGAACTACTACCATCCTGCTACAGTATTACATTTCCTCCAACACATGTATTTTAAAAGGAGTCTTAACCTGGGTTTTTTACTACGTTGGCTGTGAAATAATACATGTACTGTAAATTTTTAGAGGTAGGGGAGCGATCAGCTTGGCTTCTCTCTCTGGCAAGTCATTCTTTGCCTTGCATCTGTCTGTGACCTTGTGGTAATGAAAAGGAAAGGACAATAGGCTCACGAGTAATCCACAACAGGATTTATTTCCAGCTGTTTCTCTCTCTCATTAGATAGCTCTACTTCACAAGTCCCTTATATGGTAAATATTATTTATATGCAAAGGCTTTACATACATGGTTGATGCATTGCCTAATGGAGAAAGGTACACAGATGTTAAGTAACACAGACCTCTGCTTTACTGCTGTTTGTCATGACTTGTGCTCAGCAAGGTACTATTCAACAGATGAATAGCTTCTCAGATATTAGCTGCTCCTTCACAGAATGAAAATGTTGGTCCAGTTTCAAGTAATTATCTCATTTAATTGCTGTGGTTTGCAACACTGATCTGTGAAAGACACTAGCTGAGTAATTCTAATTTGGGAATAATCAAATACTTCCCCCATGAATATTATATTCTGGAATATTATCTGCCATAGACTCACAGACCTATTTCACATTTTTATGTGACTCCAATGGGTAGAAGTAAAGTTACAATAGCAAAGGGATGCAATCTTCTGTAACAGAAAATATTGCACATATTATTGGATCACCATGTGTGAGTCAAGAGTCTATTCCTGAGTCACTAATTTAACTGAGAATATAGTTAATCCAGCTTTGTTAGGACAAAGTTTTCCCTTCTCTAAAGTGGGCAGGCACATCACATACCATATGTCTTAGGGGTTTCTGAGGCATGGCCAAGCTTCACAAAACGTATGAAATCTGTCAAATGAAATGATCTAACAACAGTTTAAAAATACAGAACAAACTACATCATTCACTTATATTCCATGTGACCCACCTTTTCCTTCAGCTTTCTGACTCAGTTTCCTCGCAGATGATTGCTCATGAAGCTCAAGCCACAGATGCAAAACAGCCTGAAGCCATCAGATGCTTACCTAATGCCGGCAAACAGAATCCAGCCTCGTGTGCTGGGACCAAGATGACACAAGAGAGTAAATTCCTATAGCTGACTCATTGTTGGCTTTAAGTGTAGTACAAAGTGTATTGTTTTGAAGAAGGCTGGATCAGAGTTGCCTGCTCCATGACACATACACAAGTTAACTTCTCCAGGGAGGGTACAATTATAGACAGAGCTGATCTTGACAGTACCTCTTACCATCAACCTTGTGATTTTATTTATTTTTTTTTTAACAGTGTCAAAGATTATGCCTTTATGGCAATAGCAGGAGAAATTCACACTTTTTGATGTCTCTTGCAAATCAAGATGATAAACACTAGTACAAGTTGATACCTAATAGATTGAAGAGGGCATTGTGCTGGCACAGAACCTGTCTATTCACACATGGAAGGCTGCAGCCCACAATACCTGTAACACCAACCAAGTTGCCCCATGAACAAGAGAGACATGGAGGCTTGGTGGAGACTGTCAGGGATGTGGTGATAAGAGTAACTACTTTCCAAATGGCAAATGGCAATGCCTACTTCATTCTGGTGAAATCACCACTGCATCTGGTGATGCAGTTGGTGACGCGCTGCTTGCAGAGCAAGTTTCTGTTTCCCTTAGAAGTCCACAAGCTGCATACCTGATCTGTGGAAATCAACCCCTCCAGCTAACAAAATTCCGCTTCCACATCTATCCAACAACTATTTCAAACCAGTAGCCAGAAACTGAGTAAATCAAGAGAGTAAAAATAATTAACCTCTTCTAAAAGGATTGTGAACCAAGCCTCATTTTACACAAGGCGTTCAACAGGCTGCAAGTACCAAGAACTTGGTACTCATGAGCAGCTAGCAGGTATTAAGCTTGTAACAAGAGCCCAAGGAATGTCACCAGTCTCTAATGGACAAGTCTTCTCCCAGGGGCAGGTATGCAGGACACGTGAACCTTGCATGGATTTCATAATCTGCCAATTTTAAATCCAGGGCAGAGATTATTCCTTTCATTTCCTTCTCTTCAGTGTAAGACACTTTCCTGTCCCTACAAGGATGAGTTTTCTACCATATTTTTGTTCCCTGAAGCAATCCCCACTCAATTTTCTCTCTACCTCACTTCAAGTCCCAAGCGACTGCAGTACAGTGCACTTCAATTTTTGCCAAGTGTATGCTCATTATATTCTCTGTCAGACCATACTGCAGGATTTCATGCCCGGTAACAATTTGATCTTTTTCACATGGCACATACGTCCTCTGCTGACATATGTTCTTTGTTTATTCTGTTCCTTCTCCCTGTGCACTCCATGGGGTCACTGTGCACTTATTTATTGCTTTTGCCAAGCATTTGACTGGTCCAAGAAAGAGATACAGAAAAACTGTATTACAAAACCCACTCCCAAAATAGACTTAATCCTTGTGTTTGCTCTCCATTTCACCAGACCGCCTGCTGGCAAAAATTCACATCCTTGTTCACTGGTATGCTTTTTTTGGCTGCTGGTATCTTGGGAACATCTTAACAGCTGGATTTTGTGCAAACCTATATTCATATGATCTCATCATATTCTCATATGGACATTTCCAAGATGAATGTGCTGAAGAATGCTTTCTTCTGATGGTAATCAGTTACTAACTTTTCAAAGACAAATAGATTTGTATCATATTCTTTCTGCTGCTCTCAAATCTTGTCTTGCATTGAGAAAATCTGTTCTGCAATTTAATGATTTCTGTCACATATTCTGGATTTTTTTTGTACTTCATGTTGCTAGTTAAGTTGTTTTCATCTGTAGCTTCATTCTGAGTATTTATGAACAACAAATTATCTTAGGTAATGAACCAAGATCAACAAAATTCTCAGGACAGGTAGTCCTACTGAAAACCAGAACCCCATTTGGCAGAATTATTCTTTCTGACTGCATTTCCCTGCAGTGGAAAGAGCTTCTCTCTCACTACAGAAACAACCCCTACAGTATGATACTAGAGAAAACCTTTGATATTTTGTTTATGGTCAAATATAACACTATAAAAATAAGAAGCAGGTGCCTTCCTGGACTGAACTGTTCCAGGAGCCTGAGAGCAATTCAGGAGGAACCTGAGGAAGTGTGCTGGAAAAGGGGTGACTGACCTCAGCAGAGGTGGTCTGGAATGGAAACTGTGTTATTTTTTTATAGTGTGTTGAAGGGGAAACTGATTCAATGAGTGCTCATTGCTTTTTAATAGTACGATGTAGAGGATAGCAGAGAGCACGCAGAAAAGCATCCACAAATACACTCCCTTTGCAAGACACAGAATGAACTGGCAGCCAACTCTCAAATATTTTTCTTCTGGTCCTCAGTCGCCTCTCTCTAAAGTGCAGACAATATGCAGATAATCTCTCACTTAAAAAAAAAAAATATCACAGCCTACCACGTCAGCATCTCATGTTCAAACAGAACAAAACAGAGTAGACTCACCTGTCACAGTCCCTCTCCGAAGACTTGTTTATAACAAAATTAAAATGTATGTAATTTTTCAGCAGGAATGATCAGATTTATTCTCAAAACAAGAATTCATAAAAATTGCAGTGTTGCTACATAGTGATTTAAGCCAAAACATCCAGAAAAACACTGCCACTCTAATTATCATAGTCAATTTCAGTATTTTTTCTTAAAAATGTTAGCTTACTAGCACCAGCCCTGAGGGCTCAATACACACCGAGGTTGTTCTCTGCTCTGTTTTGCTCAGTGTCTCAATGAAGTTACCAGCTAAATTCCAATCACAGGATCTGTTACTGGGGCTATTTTGCCTTGTAATTGAGTTTACAATCTAACTTGATTTGGACATCACTGAGGATTATTAGACTTTGAACACTACAATAGCATCTCTACAGGCTTGCTTTCAGATATCTTATTCAAGTAATGTGATTTTCTGACTGCTGGAGAGGTGGTAAAGACTAAGGAAATCTGTTCTAGTTTGTAGGTTTTTATCTTTAATAGTTAGAACACTGTTTATCCTGGACAATGGCCTTTAGGGTTTAGTAGGACACCTTAATGGCCTTTCACCTTTTACTTGCAATTGTTTGAAAAAAGGTAACTGAACTCCTATGAATATGAGGTACAG
>WHYT01017867.1:77474-107846 GCA_009806455.1 Tetrax tetrax
TTTTTTTTTTTTTTTTTTTTTTCTCCTGCAAAGTCTAGAGGCATGTTGCTTTGGTAGAGATTTTTCACTTCTTGCAGGAGATATTATCATTGTATTTTCAGAAATTTAGATCTGCATACAGGTACTGCAGCCAGTGCCCTGCGTTTCCATAATTACTGTTCTGGCAGCCTTAATAACATACACACTAATCCACTCAGAAATGAGATCGAAGTTCAAACTGAATGGAGAAAGGTTTTCCTTTATTCAAACCCTTCTTTTTAGATTTGCTGTAACAGCACCACATTTTTTTTCTCTTCTGCTTTGGATTACTTATTTCTGAGATTTTGAGGCACGTAATGCCTTCTCCAAATGCCTTGGGAGGATGAAGTATAAACACAGAACATCTGATAAGCTTGCATCTGAATTATACTTTCATTAACAACACATTAGTGCTGGAATGAGCTGCGATCACATTGTAACTGACAGCGTGACTGAAAGCTATTCACTTTGGCTAGTTCAAGGCTTTATAGTCCCCATGTAACCACAAACCTGGCTTCCTAGCCTGTTTGTATTACGTGTTTTCTGCTAGCTGAGGCCCAGCTTTATTTTCCCTCAGCTCCTACATCTTGACAACACACAATGTTTGTATTTCATGGTAGGGTAGTAAGTTTCCATTACAATCAAAACATTGCCTGAAAAAAGTTAGTCCCTTCTTCCCCCAAGTCCTAGTCACTCTTCCTTGCCCTGACTCCCTCCCACTCAACTGGCTTTGTAACATTTATCAGTGATGAACTGAAATACCAACACCCCAGCAAGGACTGGAAGAATGTTTTTGATTATTCCCCAAAAAGTATGATTTTAAGCTGAAATCATTAGCAAACTCCAGTAAAATCCAGCTAAACAGAATAGCACTTGAATAATAACTGCAGTGGATACTAGTACCCAATATCATGCCAGGTGGCAGCTACTCAGTCAGGGAATAATTTTCACTGTCTCAGTGGTGTACTTTTTGTCAGATGGGAAATTTTGTCTCTGTAATGGCCAGGGGAGTACCCTGGCTGGCTGACAGGCTTAAGGAAGGCTCATGCTCACTTTCCCTTTGCTACCTTTGAGTTGGGGAATCTAACTTCCGATTTCTTTACAGATCCTTCCTCCCAACCCCCATGGATTCCTCTTAAAAGTGGTTCAGGGCTGGCCAAAGTAGAATTTACATTTTCATTCAGCCATTAATATGAACAATCTCATATTCATGGAGCTCAGCCTTCAAATAACTCAGGAGGAGAAGCTGAAGCCAGAGCTCTTCTGGATGCAACCATGTGCTCCTGCCTCATGGCCGCAGTTTTTAGTTCTTTGTGGTTGTTTCTGGGTTAGTTTGTGGGATGCTGCTGAAACATAGCATACAATGTAGCGTGGGGTACTAGAGCATTCAATGCTGGCCCCATTTAAATGTGTTTCCATTCTTACAAAGGCCTCTGGGCAAATTGTTCTGAGGGGCGCAGCATCTCAACAGCAAACTCTTTGCTGCATGTTTATGCATAGCAGAGAAGTGACCTGGAGTCCCCAGGTAAAGAAGAACCTGGCAAGCAGGCTGGCTCCACCGATATGCTCCAGGTAGCTGAGCAAAGCGAATACCCAGCACGCTGCTAGGGACACAGCAACAGGAGAGCTCCAGTGCAGGCATTGCTGCTCAATACTCCACACTGTGGCGTGATTTGTTTTTAAACAGCAGAAGTTTCCTTCAGTTTTACACACAAGTTAAAGTAAACCAAGTCTAAGAACATTTTTCTTCATTCAGCTAACATGTGACTTCTTGGAACATTTTGTCTCCTTCGATATCCATATACAATATCAAAGCTGAGAATATCTATAAGCTAGACCATTACCTAGAAACTGAAGAGAAAAAAAATCTGTTCAGAATAGCCTATTTTGCCCAAAATTGACCACTTGCATTCTCACAGAACAGCAGTTTGCCTCCAGGAAATTAAACTACTGCACTGTAGAATTAAATCCACAATAAAAATTTGCGAGAGATGTCCCATCTTAAACCAGACTTGGACTTGTTCTCTACTAATATACTAGTAGTGGTTTAACCTGTACCGCATGTCAAAGGTATTTTCTGTTCTTACAGAAACCTACTAGCATTACTGTCTCCAAAGCAAGGATTACACTCATCTCTGAGCTCCAGCAAGGAAGGAGAAAGAAAGTTTGTCACAACAAAGTGTACTGAGATGTAGGTGTGTTTCTTTAGACCACGAGACACCTGAAGACAGGGGTTCTGCACAGAAGTGAGCCTTTTAAAAGATGTTATGTATCTATAAACCCCTATGTTTTGTTACATTTAGTTAAAAGGAAATATTAAGTTCTGTGAACTTTGTAAACTCCTGTGTAAAGCAAAGGTTAATATCAAGCTCAAACAAAGTCAGGGGTTTAGAAATATAGGACTCCTGCTGTTCATCTGCAGGATGCAACCGTATTTATAAAGGCAGCTGATCTGCTCTGGTTGAAGCAGTTGTGAGTCTTGGCCACGAATGCCAGAATCAAGTATGTATGTATGTGTGCGTGTATATGTAGATATCTATCTATCTATCTCACTATTCTACTTCCTGAGTTGTTGCAGAACACATGAACTGTCTGCCAGAGGAAAAAATATATCTTCAAGCACGTTCTTAGACTTGTTTAAGTATTAGAAAAAACCTACAAGGATATTATTTGATTGTACTATCATACTTCTTTCTACTACCATAACTTACTCATATGCAAACTATACAACCACAGAGCTGACTAGTAAGTCAGACACACACCTCACCTGCTCCCCGTGACTGTAGCTCCTATTACTAAACACAGACTAACAGCCAAGTCCTCATAAAATTGAAAAACTCTTTATCCCCAGAAACCACTGGTCACCCTCAAATTGATGGTGGCATCAAATACTCATCTATCTCACCTCCTCTGTTCTCAAATCAGGCTTAAGCTCACTCATTCTACACAATTTACATTCTTCACATACGCAACAACACGGTTTCTCCTCTTTCTAAAATGGCTCCTCTTCTCCACACACACGTATGTGCTGCACAGCTTTGCCTTAGTTTCCAAAACAAATACATATTCACACAAAATTAAATACAAAATAAAGGGAAACTTTTGTTTACAGTCCAAAGCATCAGAGTATCCCATTGTAAGTTACAGCATGAATTACAGTAACCTACCTGTAACTTACAGAGCTCGCAGTCTGATTCCCTGTAGTCAGTTTCCATTGCAGCAGCAGGCACAAGAGGATATTCCCTGGCTGCTTGTCCAGAAGACCAGCATGCTCAAAACATATTCCAAGCCGACAGCTCCCTCACAGGAACATTTTATTGTTATCTTCCTTCCTTTGAATGAAAATATGCAAAACTTAAGTGCTGCTTACAATTACAAATATGGCAACAGAGCTGAGAAAGAAAAGTGGTTTTTCAAGTAGTAATTTTGCTTCTGGCAGACAGCTATGGCAGGGGCCCCAGATTTTGCTGTGCCTGAAAGAAAAAAAAAAAAAAAAAGAGTGCCCACTGGCAGCATGAACTATTCCTGGCCTTGTACTCAACATTGAGCTACTTCTCAATATTCACTGCTGGGCAAACGAGAGCTGAAGCTCCTTTGTGAAATGAGAATGACACGGATCATGGTAGTAAAAACTTCCTCTGAATGAAGCGGTTTTACACGGAAATATATGGCAGCCATCTCCTAGTCAGGAACAACTCCTATCAAGTTCCATTTCTGATTTTGCATATTTCACAAGTGCAAGTGAGGCACGTTAGGACCAGAACATATCACAACACAGCATCTCATGTGTAGGTTGATGGGACAGACAAGTTAGAAAAGTGAGAATTGGCAGACCTGACCCACCTTCACTAATACAATACATGCCACAATGCATGAGGTTTCCTCTTTGGTCCTTCTCTTTCAGAAAAAAAAAGAATTGAAATAAGTTCAATCCTAACTGATGGAGGATCTGAAATAATATTCGTAGTAGCGTATTCCATATCTTGATAAACAGAGTATGAACCAGGTCTTCAAGTTTGGAACTTGACTTTCTGATATGGGTACTTAACTTCTAAAATTGAATATTAAAAATAATTAATTTCATGTAAGAAATTTATTTCAAGATGTTTCCATTATTATCAGAGACTCATGAAGTTTGGATACCAGAGGAATCCCTTGGATTTTGTTGCATGTTTGAAATTTTTCCAAGACTTGGCATTCAGGTAGCAGTTGAAGTATACAGTAAATGTATAGATTACAGATTAATCCCTAATCAGGCATTAAAAAAATTCAATGTACCTTCTTGAAATTATTTTTAAAAAAACCAAACTAATCCTCCCACACACCCCAAATTCCAGAAGAGTTTTTTGCTGTCAGTTCTCTGTCAACCTTCCATCTCCCGCTTTGGATATTCCACATTTGCCCTGTATGGAAGTTGCAACGTCATTCTGCCGTAAAAGGTAGAGCCTAATAAAGGTGTGTGTACATATATATATTTACATTTCTCCATATATATTTGCATGTATATATAAGTAAACCCCTGCAGTTGCCTCCAGTGTACAGCATAGTAAGTAACCTATGACAGTATACAAAAGGTAAGAAATTTTACATATTTGTTACAATTCCTGCAGACTTTGTTGCAATCAGTAAAGGCAAGAATTCTCTTATCTTTAAGTGACTAGAAACTCCAGACTCTACAAAGAGGTTTGGAGGTACCTAAATCACAGCTAAGCATTAGGCAGTGTTCTATGGGTTACAGCTGGAAGATGCTCTGTGTCCTGAGTATGTAAGAATTTGAAGACAATCTGCATATTAAAAAGCATTTCTAATACAACACGCACTATCCAAATCAATTATCTTTAGTATCCTAACAATGACATTTAATACAGACTAAGTTTTAGACAATACACTTAAAATTAATTTCAAAATAGAGGGAGGTAGATTTAGATTGGATATCAGGAATTTTTTTTTTTTTTTTTTACAATGATGGTGGTGGAACACTGGAACAGATTGCCCAGAGAGGTGGTGGATGTCCCATCCCTGGAAACATTCAAGGCCAGGTTGGATGAGGCTCTGAGCAACCTGATCTGGTTGGAGATGTCCCTGCTCCTTGCAGGGGGGTTGGACTAGATGGCCTTTGAAGGTCCCTTCCAACACAAACCATTCTATGATTCTATGAATTTGGGCACACTGGTGATAATGAAACCAGTAGCGGTACAGAAAGTTTATCTGGGAGTTCCATGTCTAAGGATGCCAAAGTAACTAAGAGCTGACATAAACAGAAACTCAGTTTGATGTCTTTAAGAACAGCACCCTAAATCAAGTATAATTAACAGTCTTGGCTTAACATGGTCTTAGATCCGAAAGCACTAATACTGATAGTATTAGTTCAGGTTCAAAGCAATTAAACCTCTCCTGTATTCAGCTGCAAGTTGACTTCACCAACAACTTTTGTAGAATGTGTGATTTATTGAGCTAACACTTCAAAGTTATATGCACATGCTAAAGTGGATTCCAACACTTATATTTAGACAAGGAATAATTTAAGCAAGGATTGGGAAATCCCGTCAGAGATCTGTTGCATTCTTTCCAAACTGGTTAGGGGGTTCACCATTTGAACCTGATACTCAAGTCCATGACCTTTTTACTATTGGAACATGAATCCATTACTACCTCCTTCATTTTCTCATGAAAAGCTATCTGGCCACCTTATGCTACATGCTCCAGCAATAAAATGATATTCCTAAACCTAATGCAATGCAAACAAGAACACACAGCATAGTATGTTTTCTTGAAGAGTTATACATGTTCTTCTTTATTCCCCTTGGTCTATCACATGATTTCAGGCTTCCTTGTTTGCCATCTGGTTCCTGTTTAAATCTTATTTTCTTTCGTTTGGCTTGTGGCCGCTTCATCTTACTCCTCCCTCCGTACTGAGCACTGCATGAACTCTCAGTTAACTGTCAAAACCACACTGGTGACAGAACGATGCAAAAATAATTTTATAGACTTTAAGACCAATAGGGAACATTATGGTCCCTCAGCTTGACCTTCTCCATAATACAGACCAAAGAACCCAACCCAGTAATTTCCATATCAAGCTTGTAACTTCAGTTTGACAAGCAGCACATCTTTAGGAAGGATACTTTTAAAGACCTACCAGATCTGTGTGGTCGTGTACTTCAGTTCTGTCAGTCTTAGCAACAGCAGCAAACGACAGTGAAGAGACTGTTGCTTAGGTTTATTCTGATGTTTAACATTAGCAACTGCTTGGATTATCAAAATAAACAATTTAACAGCATCTGGATAGACAGAATCCAGATGGTCCTGGAAGGGGGCTTCTTCAGGAAGTGCGTAGAAGCAACATCTTGGGGGACTGGAGGAATACATCAAAAGTACAGGAGACGGAGAAGCTGAACTGAGAGCTAGTCTAAGGCCTTTGCTCTTAACCTGTTTGCTAAGGTTGTTTTAGTTCTTACTTCATTGCTCTTTCTATCCACTACTATAAGATAAAGTTAGGTACAGTCAGGCTGACAGTGATACATAGATCTTTACACTTCATCATACTACTTCTTTCAAACATTAAGCATATTCTTCTATTAAACATATCCTTACTAGTAACCAACTCGGAGATTCTCCATTTTCCTGCTCCATCTGCTGGTGTCTGACCGTATCCCAGCACAGGGCAGCTAGAACTACCCAGCTCTACGGGCGCCTTCCATGTAGCGTAGAGGACTTAATCAGAGGAAAAGAGGCACTGGCCGTTTTCTTACCTTGAGCAAAAAAGCTCTGATTCCTGATGGAAAATAACGACCTATAAATAGAATGGACTTCAAGAATTGAACTAAGTGTCTCACTTGCAGGAGGCATCAGGTGGGAATTTGCAGATGGGAAATTAACTGAAAGATAAGGTTCTCTCTGCCATATTGAAACACTACAACAGACATCTGCCTGAAGTAATCTATTAAGTTTCAAATGAGATATTTAAGACATGGAAATATGCCTCCTACACACTTGCTTAAGCTGTCAGAAGTTGCAAATACCCACACATTTTAAATATGTAATTTATATAGAATACAAAGAACAGTTTACTTTTAAAAGTTGATAGCTTTAAAATTTGCTATCAAAGTTTTGTGCATTTATGCATATGTTTTAACACATAGGCAAGAAAAAATTCTAATTTACATTTAAATTTTTTTTTTTCCAGCAACAAGAGAGCAAGTACATGGAAGGACCCTAAAAGGTTGTTAGCTTTTTGCTTCCATGGCTTGCAGTCTTCCATTCTTCACTCTCTTTACAAGGTGACTGCCATTATTACATAAGGTAGATATGCTGCTGGAGAAGGCCAGTGCCGAAGGCAGACTGTGTCATTCTTTCACCAACTGCAATACAGAGAAGGGCAGGGCTCATAAGCCACATGTGATTCTCTTTAAGCACGTGGAAATTATTGCTTCAGCTGAATTGTCTCACCAGAGTGACCCAAGTATGTGCCACATTTACAAGGGACCGGATGTGTCCCATGAACAGCTCATCCCAGAGATAAAGGCTGTGGGTTAATAGCTAAAGCCAGACAACAAAATAACAATCAGGGGTTTTAGCAGCCAAAGTTTCAAGCCAAAGCTTGGAAAATAGCAGAAAACTACACTGACCAAAGCACTGGCTGCCCAGCCAGCAGCAGCAACCACCCACCTGTAGAACCCTGTTCTGGCATGGTGCTGAAGGGACAATCGCAAGTGTAAGAGCATCTCTGATCCGGTGTGAAAGTCACTAACCAGACACAGACCTGCAGGTCTGGCTGAGAGGGCTTCTGCTGGGTCAGCCCTCACTCCGTACTGTGAGGTCTGGGGACTAGACACGCTTTGGTTTCTACTAACTGTTATCACTCACTAACAACAGCTATCAGGTGCTTCCTGAGACACTTATGCTTGGACTATTTGTCATTTTTTTTCAGCACTGCACTAGTCCTGTGGTTCTGGGTAACACCTTACAGTCCTATTAAATTAGGACAAGGCACTTCCTCCTCTGTCGGTGAGCCCATTACAGTTTATAACACAGCAATGTGCTCTGAGTCTTGGAAAGCTGTCTGTCTTTGTGTCAGAAAAGGAACCAACCACCCCAAGGAACCAAGCACAGCTAACCCCACAGCAAAATGCAATAACCTTTCGTTGGCTAGACATACCTGTCATGGCACACTCTGCTTTGAACAAATGACAGAATCATCCATCATATCTAACCTCCCCATCTACGTACACCTGCCTAGAGTAGCAGTCAGCACAAAGCTGAGGTTTGTGCTGAACAGAATCCTCTTTCACACAGAAGGGCTAAGCTAAAGGAGTGATTCAAGTGGCATGTTGGGTAAGACCTTATATAATCTCTGCCTCAAACTGTCACTTTGCGGATTTAAGGTCCTTTATCAGCAAAAAGGTGAAAGGAGCCCCTGTGCAGTGCCAACAGGCGTACCCACTCTGCTGTTTGGTAGTTTAGAAAGGCTGGAGAGTCCCTGGGTCAGAGTTCAGTTCCAGCAGGACAGACAGCTACTTCTGTTTCTCCTACAGTAGAGCTCTGGGCCTTCTTTAATGGACCAGCATGATATAAGATGCATAATCAGAGAAAGAGAAGTGGCCAACACTAACTTGAGCTAGCCAGCATTAACCCTCTTGCATTTCCATTTCTAGGGAACAGACAAAACTAAACAAGCCTGGCATGTAACTTAGGGCTGGCCAAAAGCTCCTTTAACAACTACATATGACTGGTGCTGGCCTTCACCCAAGCTTTCCACCCAACCTTGTGATCCATCCATCTACAGCTAGGTTAATACAGTGAAAAAGAACCTCCTTGGGGATTCTTAAATTCTTCCATTTGCTCTTAGTCCACCTAATGATTTCTGCTGCCTCTTTTCACAGTTCATTTGTAGTTAGATCTGGGAATGTTCCCAGCAGTTAACACCTGATTTGCAGTTATCTCATCGCCATGCCTTCTGCTTGCTCTTGGTCCTCTCTTCAACGTGATGGATGGCAGTTCAGCATACAGCTGAACTGAACCATCAGGCTTGACGTTGAGAGCTAGAGCTGGGTGGAAATTTTATTGATCTCTGACAGTAAAATGGAGCTTACCTTGCTATTATCCTATTATTCAGAAAGCCAAGGTTTGTAGACAAAGACTGGCCACTGCTTTGTAACCTCCATTTTTGACACAGAATTTCAGTATCTCCATATTGCTCCAGCCATGATGGAAAACAACATGTAAATAAGTAAAAATTTTCAGAAGTAGCATGGTTCACTGACCACTAAGTTACAAAGTAACAATGCCCCCAAAACACCACCAGCAGCAACAAAGAGGGAAAAAAAGGGCAACTGCAAAGCAGCTAGCGTTTAAGTACCTGCCATATTTCAGCAGTCTTCTGTAAACAGGCGGATTAAATTCGTTGCGATTCTGTCCTAACAGCACCACCTCCTGGAGAACGCACCAAAAAGCCCCACATCAAAATCCTGTTGCAAATAAACAACCAAAAATTACTTTGCAAAACCAACTTCTAAACAATGCCTAGTACATGAGATCACATTTTAATCCTCTCCTCCTTCCCGCCCTCTGCCCTCCATTTTTGAGGATACCATTCCAACTCAGATTACATTTCTCATCCCATCAAACTGCAATGGCTACAATCCTTACTGACGTGTGTTTGCCATCATCTGATACCCACACCCCAGAAATCTTGGGACAGGCTGGCGGTAAAGCACTGCAGCAGTTCCAACAGCACTGAAGACAGACTAGTTGCTCTTCTTCTGTTTCCTACTGTTCATTATAAGACAAGCTCATGGTTTCCTCTTTAGTTAGTTAGTGGAGTTTAAAATATTCTGCTACAGTTCTTTGCACATGTATTAAAATCTAAGTGTTACTGAATGTTGCACAAAAGCTATGAAAAGGAAATTGGCTCCATTAAAGCCCGGACATCAGCAAGTTCTGACCTTTCATGGAGTAGAGCCAGCAGACTGAAAAGTTCAAAGAGCGAGAGTTCAAGAGTACTGAGAGGTAAATAGAGATCATGGAATAGAGGTCAGTGACTTTGTATTTACCACCATATACGAGTGACTTGTCAGCAAATGGTATCAGCTGTACAACCTTTTATTGTTTTCCTTCCCATTGCAAAATACCACTGTCGTGGACAACTTTCTGGCACAGTGGAATCATCAGCTTGTATCCATTCAGAGCATACGTGGACAAACTTAGCTGCTTTTCAAACCTATATATATGCTCTCCTAGCAAGAGAAAACACCTTGTTACAACCAACCATGACAATGTGTACAGGCAAGGAGACATTCGCAGCACTGGGTATAGCTGTAGATTCCAGAAGAGGTGTTCAATTTCTACCTAGGACCACTACATTTGGTTTCACAAACAATGCTGTTAGCATGCAAAATACTGCTTCAGAAGTCCATAAGGTAAGGACTGCTATTAAAAAGCTTCTGCTAATTAACTGTGGCTGTTTTTCCAGCTGCTGCAGACCCTGTCAGTGTGTTACCTGGAAGTTTTGGAAGAGTAAGCTGGTGTAACGAACATGATAGGATGCACGAACGCTTAGATATTATTGAAGAGGTAAGAGCTATTACACTGCTCCTGAACCTTACCACACCTCTGCCACATCCTTTTGACCACAGAAAAGAAAGAATGATGTTTCTTGTCCCTTCTCGATTTTAATCTAATCAAAGTCTGACTATTTTTTTCGCGTCATGTTTTGTAACTATCCATAGAGCCATTATTACCAGAAACACAATCTTGATGAATTCCAAGCAACTGATTAACCAGTCACTGAATATTACGTATCAGCCTTTTCTAAAATGGTTATAACTGTGCCTTTAATATAACAATTTCAGAACTGATAATGGTAGAGTTTCACATCTGGTCATGGCTAGATGTTAATTATACTGGTGACTCCAAGACTGATGGAGGAGTTTCTGCTCACTCCTGGAGACACTCAAGAGCTAAATGAACTTTATGACTGGGATTCTAGAAAAGCTACAAAGTTTTCATTTTTTTCCTTGGTGTCTTTAAGCAGTGCTGGGTAGCTGCCAAACTGCATGCTGTTGGTTCTCAAATGGCACAATTACCCCTCTCCTGCTCTAGTCCCAGTCCTCTTCTTTCCACTCCTTTCATCTTCCATGCAGATTCTTTTCTTGGCTATGATGGTGGCTTATAAATGAGACAGAATTAAAAACAAATTAATGCAAAGTTCCCTCCAAGAAGTCAAATCATGGGTGCCTGCCATTTAACTCCTGCAAAGCAAAGTTTTAATACTTCATGCCACTAGAGGACAGCACAGCACAAGAAATATTTAAATCTGCACTGCACACTATATATTCGATTAGCTGTTACTGTTATAGGACGTTAGATTTCCCCTTCCGCTAACGCATTTGGTACAATTCCTTCCCCTGACTCTTTGACTACCCCCTTTCTCTGTTTGTCTCCCTTGTTTTCATTAGAAAGTAATAAAAACAGTGGAGCATCTAGAATCAGAAGTCAAATCGCTCCTGAACATCATCAGTGAGACAACATCGAATATCCCCATTGCTCCAGGGTCCCCACTTACAGACATTTTTGATGGTAAGTATCTAGTGAGATATAACCCAAGTTGAAAACATCTGAAAGCATCTGTTATTACCAAATACGCCATCTTTTCTCCCCCCAAGGTGTGAAGTAATTCATTCAATTCAGTGGAGGTAAGGCCGCAGCTAAAATACCAGGTCCAGTTTTGAACATCAGGACTCCAGAACCACTAAAGAGAGGGGGGAAGACAAGGGGGGAAAAAAAAAAAAAAAAACACCAAACAAACAAAACTCCAGCCAAGGAGCTGGATACATGAGCTACACAGAAAGGTTGTTGAATTGGTGGTTTACTCTAGAGAATATCGAAATAGCCCCCCAGAACAAGTAAGGCTGCTGCAGAGATGAAAGCTGTTTTTTCTTCCCTGTTGTAAACTTGAATAAAACAAGAAATAATGCAGTAAGGAAGCCTCAAGCAAAACAGAGCTTTCTTACAAGGACAACAAACCACTGAAATTATGACTGTAGTGTCCCCAGCACTGGAAATGTTAAACAAGCATCACACCTTAGAAGAGCAGGATGGTCTAAGCAATCTCAGTTTTAAGATCCTGTGACTCTTCAGTTTCATGTGTCACAAATGAAACAAAGCAGGGCAAGAAAATTAAGAAAAAAAAAGTTATTGGAAGTATCATCATTTCGATATCTTAAGTCCGATTTCGACATGCAAGCCCCTCACACAAAACATGCTCCTGGATAAATGTTTTGGAATAAATTAAACCACAATAGAAATTATTTGGATGAGACCACCTATTCTACACAGCTTCTTATAATGCTCTGTCCTCTTCATTCTCTGCCCAAATATCAATAGTGCATCAAAAAAGGTGAGAGACATTCCTGGTGGAAAATAAACCTCTTGTGAAAAAGCATCATGAGCATCCACAGAGATGTTTATGAAGTGAGTTTTGTCCATGTAGGTTTTTTTGTTTGTTTACACACACACATGCATACTATAGTGCACTTACGTGATAGAAGGTGGGCTCGAAGTAGACAGCAGTAAAGTTTATGTTGGTTTTTAGTTCTCGCAGTTGGCTGTACCGATCTGGTCACCATGACTGATATGTCCTCACCAACCTTGTTATTTGTTAAAATTTCCAATTTTCTGTGAGCTAATAGGTAACAATTAAGTTACTCCCTTGCAACGATAATTTATTTAAAATTAAAAGTATTCTAGTAAAGCATTACAGTGAATTTAAAACAGAAATCCTAACTCAACCTCGGCATATTTGCAGCACATCTATAGCAAGCACTACTCAGATGGAGCTTGCAACAACTGTCAAATGTCTCAAGAATTGCAAATTCTGTGATTTGGTGAATCAAAGTGACAATTCCCCACTTTAAAGTAGCAGGATTAATGTTTTAAACTATGTTTGTCTATAAAGATTGATCTTATAATAAAAAATAATTACATCAACTCTTCTCTATACAGATATCAGCTGAGCACTACGAAGAAGACAGCTGAATTTAACAGTATGGTTGCCATAAACAGTGGCACTTCTGTTCATTTAAAAAGCCTGTGTTTCCAGAAATTCAGCAGAGATGAACAATCCTCAGCTGTAGTTTGCCTCCTGTGTTCCTGTGCTTTATAATAAAAAGGTAGTTGCTTTCAGACACTATTTCAAAGCTTTCTATCTTAAATCTTTCAGCAGCTCTACTTCAGCAAAACTGCATTTCAAATACAGCACTCTCAGTAAGAAAACAAGATCAGGTGGGGTCCAGGACTAAAGCACAACTAAAAAACTTCCCTTAATTCAAAAGCTTACTCCTTCCCTGGCAAAGGAGTAAGTGTAAATCAGTGAAGCTACACTTTCAGCTGCAATTTCCTCTCAAGATATGCTTACGTTGTCAGACAAAAACGGGTGTATGGAGTAGTCTGGCTTTGGACATAGTCATATTCCTGCCCTCGGCTGAAACAGGAGTCCTATTCGCATGCCTCGTCAGAATACCACATTTGGACACACAGCCACCTTATTATTCCAAATGTCTTTACACTTTTCTCCTTTGCCATAGTGAACAGTGCAACCCAGAATGAATTCCAGAATCTACCCCCATGACAGTCCCATTTTCTTCCAAGACAAACAGGAGCACAACTCCTAGGAAAAAGGACCTGCCTGATCTTTACAAAATGGTGAGTGTGCGCGCACATGTGCGAATTAAGAGAAGTTTGCACACTCTTGATCAATAAGCAGTCTATTTTCACTGACTTAGCTTCAAACCTCTTTCCCCCCCATACTTTTTTTTAATTTATGTTTCTATTTTGAGAATGACAAGCTGAAGAGACATCATCCGAGCTAGCAGAGAATAAAAATTCAGAGTTCCAAGAGTCAGAGAAATTACAACACGCAAAATGGAAATACTGAGCAGTAACTACAGATTACATATATCATGTACAGACAATTGCTCCACAGCAGCACACAAATTCCAAACTCTTGTCGACACAACCATTTCTGAATAATTCTGTTGATTCAAGCAGAGAACTTATATGGAAAAACTGAGTTACATAAACTGAGTCATCATTCACATGTAAATCAACATGAACACCAAAAAGCATAGTCTGCAAAGAGTTAAAAGACAGAGAGCTTTAATTTCATAATCTCTTCTTACATACATATATTTAAGGCACAATCCAAAGTCTTAAAACTTTAACTGCAGAATCTTTACTACCGTCAATGTTACTACTGCCTTGTGACAGTCACCCTAGTGAGAATGAAATGTGGAACACAACTTCCTTAAAAACAATGAAAGAAAACAGAACTTGGCAAAACTTCTTTAAAATTAGACACGAAAACTCAAGGCTGTTCTCTCCACATATCAGGGAGCAGGCTAGCATGAAACCAACTCTGAATACAACAATATATAAAACTCGCATTAAAATGGCATGTAATGTTTATAAAAAATAAAACCTTAAATCATACAACTGTGATTTTTATTCCATAAAATAAACATATTACTTCAGCATAATATAAGCAGGAAAGAAATAATGATCTGTCATTCATGGACTGCTGAGAGTGCTGTACAGAATTCTGAGCAGATGGCACATGAGCTTCATACTTATATTTTTTTTGGCATTTATTACCTACTATTTTTGAACTGAAGGGAAGATATATGCAATATTATCCTAAAAAAATTAACTGCCTTAGGAGAAAAAGGTCATTACATATTTACTCTTGGAGGAAAAAAAAAGTGCTTTAAAGCAAAAACATGAAAATAGCAGCTTTTTTAAGAAAAGCTCAATGCTCCATTTAGTCGTTTCCACCACATAACTTGAGTAGGATTTTGCGGTAGTCTCCTGAAGTATCACCCTGGAAAGAAAACCAGAAAAACAAAAGTTGAACACTTGTGCTTTGAAATAGAGGAAAAAAGTTTAAGCATCCTAAACATGACAGTAACAACTGAAAGAGATGAAGTCAGGGTTGAAAGAAAGCAGATATTAACCCCTTAAAAAAAATAATAATAATAAAAAAGGAGGGGGGAATTAATTAGAAATCACAAGAATACAAGTACACAGTAAAATCTGCTCCTTCCATAACCAGAACCAAAACTTTCTATAGAGAATATATTTCTTTAGCAAACTGAATTTAGTATACCAGTTCAACTACTTACCTGGGAATAGTTCAATAAAAAGCTCTCACTGAAAATGCTGTCTTCCAGCAAAAGATACGAAAATATACACAAATTAATACAAAAGTCCTTTTCCTTGCCGTCAATGTGGATATTTTTCCAGGAGCAGCTCTTTATTATGTTCAAACTTTAAAAACAATGCTCTGATATCAAAAGATCTATGGGCTTTTTTCCCCACAATCAGAGAACATCTCTCTCATGTTGTGGGCAGTGAAAGTCAGTATGGATGCACACACAAACATGCCCTGAAAAGACTGAAAGATTTCACGAACAGCAACAGTTAATTACAAAAGACCCTAGTAGCTGAGTTTTGCCTGCCGCTCTTAGGAGTAAAAAGAGTTCCCCGGGAGCTGCTCATTAACTAGTTTTGGTTGGTTAGGCTTGCCAATCCCTTTCACAGATTAGTTTCATCTAGTGCATTTATCTCATCCTTCATCTTCAGGTATGACTGAAAACTGTCTTGTCCAGATCAAAATTGTTACAATAGTGACAAACAGACGCCTCAAAGATCAGGATAAATACCGTGCAGTTGTAAAGCACAATCTGCAAAATATAAAACATTCCTGTTTATACATGTGCTGAAAGGGAAGATAAAATCTCCAAGTCTTACAGTGATATCTGTGTAGAGGGATCTGCCATACATCCGCTTGTATTCTGCACGTATGTCCAGCAGGTCAACCTCGCTGCGTGATACCATGATTCGAATTAGAGTTCTGTCTTTTGTTCCTGCTCCCTGAAACAAACAAAACAACAATATAATGTATTAATCATGTGTGGAAATGCTGGATGATACAGCACTCTTAAAAAAATAAAATAAAATAAATCACCACCCCACAAATAGTCAACTGTTTACCAGCATAACCCCACTGACTTCAAGAAGCTTGAACAGAATTTGGCCTATTATGCTTTAATAAATTAAATTTACTAGTAGTGACTAACAGTCACTTCTCTGCACAAGAACAGTTAGGGGGGAGAAAAAAAAAAAAAAAAAAAAAAAAAAAAGGGGGGGGGGGGTGTGAGCGTCAGAGACACAGGAGGCCAGAAAAGTCTGGTGAATTTAATGGTCTATTTGTTTATTTCAGCTATACCTCCATCTTAAAATACATCCATTTCAATAAATCTTAAGCATATTCATGTTTTACCAAGGGAAGACTTTATTTGTTTAAGAAAGTCTTGGTTACGATTGTATGCATCTCTTTGTTAAGTGGATCAAATTACCTAGGTTTTTCCAGTTTTTCATAATAATGACTGCATCTTGTTAGTCATCTGCCCACTGAAAAATGTAATACCTTCAGCTGAACAATTCATCCCAGTAAGCTGTACAAGTTTTGGTTTTTTTTTTTTTGTTTGTTTGTTTTGTTTGGGGTTTTTTTTTGTTTGGTTTTGTTTTGTTTTAAAAAAACACACTGTAAGTTTACGTATCTTGTCATGGGCACGTACCTTCATAGCTTTCTGCAATCTCTCTGCAAAGAAAGCGGGCGTGTTCTTAAGGCATTTAACTGCAAAAAGAAACAGTATTACACAAGTCAGGTATCTGTCATCAATCAGAACGCACAGTAATTTCTGGAGCTTACCCTAGATAGTCACATGCTCTAATTTTACATAGACATACACTTGATGCAATGCAGTTTCCTCCTTCAGTTAGTCACTGAAATGACTTCTAATCCAGACAGTAGCTGCAGTAAAGTTAAAAGAACCTACTACACTTCATGGATCAAAGCAAACTTTTGAGTCACTAGAAACCATCTAGCGTGAAGCAGCCGCAATAAATTTTTTTAAGTCTAATAACCAGATTCTTGCTTACGAAGGGAAAAGAGGTGATGGAGAGGGGGCAGAAGGCTTGAAGGAACACACAGTGGTGCCCCTGGCTTTTTCCTCATTTCTTTTTGCTAAGAATTTTCAGGCCATGCATCTGCAAGGTATGACAAATTCAAGTCATGCCCTAATACAAGCTGGGGAGTCACCTATGAGAAACCTCACTCTTATTTTAAAGTTAGTTACATTTCTTTTTTTTTTAGCCACAAATTTACCAGGACTCCTGAAAAATTCTTGACATGCTTATTTAGTAATAACTGGATTTTATATTTAATTAGCACAGGTTATTAGAAATCTGCAAGAGCAAAATCTAAATCAAATTACTGTCATGTTAATCAGAATAATGAAAGAATTCTCTATCACTCATCAGAATTAAAGTATATATATTGATCCTATGTTGTTTACACATAAACAATCATGCAATCTGTGGCAAACTACATAGAAAACAACCACACTTGACTTACATTTTAAAGCACAAAAAGGTATCAAAAGCAATCACGTAAAATCAATACAGAACAAAAAGGGTATTTCAGAGCAACACACATTGTATATTGGAAAAAGTACTTTTCTGTATTGGAAAATGTAGATGAGAGATAGAAGTTCACCACACACAGTTGTCAATGATACATATAATACAGTTCAAAAACAAATGACAAATGAAATGCATGTTTCTTTATCACTGTATTTAGCTAAAACAACACACTTGTACTTTAAGATGTTTGAAGATGTTATTATAAGTTACCAGTTGTACAATCCAGAAAGCTTTAAAGAAAGCAAAATTAAATGTTTTCAATTAGAAAATCTTTTTTTTTCCTGAAAATAAGGTTCACAGAACAAATGATGCTAACATCATTGACTGATACAGATACACATGTACGTACATACATATACACAAATAAATTAAAAAAAAAACAAACCAAAATCTATTCAATAAAGGAGTTATTCAGTGAATAAGAAAGACAATTCTTGCTCAAAAGGTTGTTTACTTGTTTGCAAGCTACAGTCCCAGTTCTGAACCTGTATCTACATGGAGACCTGTCAAGTGACTGCCAAGTTCCACAAAGCCAAAGGACTTCCAAATTCTGACAGTACAGTTTTTTTTTTACCAAGGTGATCTTTTCCTACAAGCACTGGGAAATATTTACTTTCCCTAAGTTTCATTTTCTAACAATATTTTTTGAGGTGACAAATTCTAAATCCTGCAAAAGGTCTGCACATGTATCACACCAACCTGGACCTAGTTTGGGTCATTATAGTGACAGCTTGGCCAAGTAGAGGAAGAACAGTAGTTACATAGTTCACACATGCACAAGACAGGAGTGAAAAAATGAGGCTTTAAAAACTGGTTCATTTGCAAGATTTTGTTAAAAGCTTCCAGGAAGAAAAAAATCTGTTACAGTTGAGTCAATTGTCCTCTCCCATCTTGTTTTCAAGTGATGCAAACTACATTTTTCCCATTTATTTTGGCAGGAGTTTCTTCTGGATTTGTATAGGGTTGTTTTTTTTTTTTGTTACATCACTTTTCTAGTCACTACCATATTCAAAACCAAAGAATAACACTTCTAAACCAGCAGATCTAGATACCACAATAAACTCACAGTAATAAACAGAAAAAGAAATGAAGATGTAAAGAAGCAATATTGTTTAAGAGACGAGAGACAAAAGACAAGAGACAAAGAGAGGTTCACAATTTTATCTAGATTAAAACATTCAAAATAAAACTACCGGACAACAGTTTGAGGCCTTGTCCCAGCCTCATAGAAATTCATGACTACCTCCCATAGGACAATAGTAGACTTGAGGTAAAAGTCTTTACTCTTCAGAAGTACTGGACGCACTTAAAAACAAAAATTCAACAATGCTGTAACCACAGAACATGTGGCAAAAATAACCCCTCCGCAATCAAATTTAAGTTTTCTTTCTATTAAAAGAGATAGAGGTAACTAATTAGACGGTTAATGTCTGCATTTTGCTTGATTTCCAAAGCTGTCCCTAAACAATCCATTCTCACGACTCAGCAGTTGGTATAAGTTCTCATCACTTCTTAAAACAATGCCAAGTACAGTTAGTAATTCTCTCCCCACTTCAACATGTGAAATTTAAACTCTGTAGCTGCCTGAAGCCAAAGCTTCATCTATCATTTTGACGCGAATAAAGTACCCTGCTTTACTAACCACAAGCGACTTCACAGAATGATCAACATAAAAAGCAGAAAACTGTAATTATTACTAAGAAGAACATCCTTAGCTGGAGTCACAGATGCCACCATCTCAGCCAGTTTAGTGGAATACCAGGGATGAATTTGCTAAGACACCACATACCTACTGCCAGCATGCCCTTTTCCAGGTCTCCAGACATTTCACGACATATGCTTTTTTCAATGTCCCGGTTACACATCCTCTGGTACTCGCTGAAGACTGTTAATGGAAAAGAAAGATTTCAGGAGTCAGCCTCAGAAAAAGAGGTGGCACTGGTGCATGCTGGATGCCTTCATTTCAATCGCACTTCTCAACTTGATACTACAGTACACTCACGCAAGTTTTAACATCTCAAAGACTAACGGTATGTTATCAACCACATTGTTATATTTACTTGTCATCATGCTCCTTTTAGCTTGTCTAGTTTTGTTACATTTAAAGGGCTACACCAAGAAACCACTGCAAGCAAAATAGTCAAAGTTCTTCTAGGAAATCTTTGGGTGTCAATAAAATTAAGAAGAAAACATTCAGGTTCTCACACACACCCCCATCCTTTTCCTCGCTATGTAAGTGCCTCAATATGTAGCACATTGCAAAAATTCTATGTAGTTACTAAAATATTCCCACCACTATAGACTGACGTAACACCTAATCACTGGCAAGTAAAAGGGGATGGGAAGGATTGCAAGTGTCTTGTGCACACACAAGCATGCAAAATTGAAACAATTCTAGTTTTTCAATTGTTTTATCAGAGAAACATGTGAACAAGTATGACCTCTACCTGCTTTGTTATTTAAGAAAGATTAAGTGCAGCTCTTGTGTACCCTGTCCCTCAGCAGAATTCACCCTGCTTTTCACTGAGAGGTATCATTACACCCATTTTACAGATGAGGGACATTCAGACACAGAGCAATGTAGTACATTTTTATCATTGCATACAACAGAATCACATTATTGTTTATGTAGATGACACCATTACCTGCTCTGAGGTGGGCCCTGCTTCTTGCGCACAGAATAGCATTGAATTTGGATTCATCGGTTCCCAGACGGTTCTCTCCAGCTGCATATAGCTCCTAAACGCAGGAGGGAATTCAGACTTCATCACACAGAAAAGCAGTCAGGCTGAAAAGCTGAGTTACAGATCTGCTTCCTTACAGCCTCTCCTCCTTTTATACTTATTTCTTAGTCTATGTACTGCTAGAAAACAGGAACAAGCAATAAATAGCAACTGGTTCTAACTCTCCTGCAATATGCTATGCTTGCAGGCTTCCTAGCTGAGTGATGCATAAATGCTCAAACACGAGAGCTCCAGATTGCTAAAGGGGAGAAAATTGTTTAAAAAGTATCTGAAAATTGTTCTTCCTAACAGGGCTTACATCTAGTTGTTTCTCTACACCTCTACGTACATTCTGGGACGTTCTTGTCTTTTGGCTAAGGTATACTATGTAGAAAGCTAATTACATTACTATTTATATGACAGTAGTGTGCTGAAACGATCCAGGGTTTTCTCTTTGCTATGTGGTGAAATGGAACACACAAAAAAGCAATGGGACAAGAGTTACTAGGTCCAAGTGTCTTATTTGCTACGAAAAGCCAGAGCTCCTTAAATAACAGGCAAAGGCTAATGCAGGTGTCAAACAGATTAAAATGTAACCCACATATGTATCATGTCAAATCTCTCTGGACCATCCCCGTAACAAGCAGCACAATGGAAAACCCAGCACCTGGAAAACCCAGACACAGCTGACAGAATGAGAAAGAAAAAAAAAAAAAAAATCCTGTGGACTCTGTTCTCAAGAGCTTCATCTCTGTAATGGAGCTACATGGCTCTAACTCTCTGTCAGGGCTTTAACATCACTTTCATCCACTAAAACATAAGCACTACATCAAGAGAAGTCACAAGGTGTCCAAAATTAAGAGTAAGCAGAAACCACACAGTCAAATTTCAGTGTACTGAGTTGACTATACTTAGAAATGCTGAAGAATTTATACTGACCTGCACATCTTTTTGAACAAGAGACATGTCAACAGTTGTACTTTCATCTCTGTTTCCCTGAAAGAATTTGAAGATACAGAAGTGTTACTGGTGGGATTTTTTTAAAAAAATTTTTTTTTTTTTTGAAACACGCACACACAAAACCCAAACTCCAAAATCCCAGCATGCAAGTACCTGAGAAAGTGAAATTAAAAGCCTCTGAAAGTGTCCAGATGTGTCACTTTTTATTGCTTCCTCCAGAGTTTTCTTAAATTCTGGAAGAGAGACACACTCATGAATCACCACACACCCCTGCTCATTTCAGAAATTCATGCTGTCAGTCAGTGATTAAGGAAGAAAAGGAAGAAAATTTTGATGGAACTGTAACAAATCTAACCTGCTTTATAGACTCTGTTGAGTTCCTGAATATGTTCATTACTGCGAGAAGCTAAGATTTCAATGAGACAATTTTCATCTGTGCCAACCCCCTAAAACAAAGCATAAGAAGAAAACACACTCTTCAGATTCTCATCTTACTTTTAGAATCTAGAATAAATGTGATTAAATTACACACCAAAATATAACTGAGAATATAATCATGTTATAGGATAAGTCAAAGCAAGTCGTTCAAATGCTATTTATAACACGTTTCCATGACATGGATATGTATTAAAGATACAAATCGAACAGATAATTAAAATAATTATGAAGACAAAATTTCATTTAAAAATGCAATCCTTCACATGAGATTTTAGGACTTCTAAAAATCCTTTTTTTTTTCCCTACCATTAAAGATTAATTTGTAAATTCTAACAGGTAACTTTCACTAACAGAGAGCAGTTGTAATTACAATACAGCTAATATTATTTCATCCTCCTAGCTACTTGAAGATTACAGCCAAAGAACATGTAAATATATGTACTGACTCAGTAATTGAAAGATTTATTTCACCTCCATTTAAACATTGTCTTGAAATACAAATGTTTGACCTGGTTTTATTTTTAAAACCTAAATGTTTATAAAATAGCTTGATTGCTTCAAAGATAAAATACACAGTATTTCCATAATATTTTATAAAAGGTTCGGCATGAGCTGGAAAAATGCAGTTTTGAGGTTGGGGATAAGATAAAAAGAAGGTAAAAATCTTTGTGAACCTATTTTTCTGAACTATTCTTGAGCACCGAGTATAAACTCACTTGAAACTCTAAGTTGAGGTTTTTATAATCATTTCCATCACAGCTCAAAGCAAAAATCCGGAAACAAAGGTGCCCCATTCAGTGTTTGGATTAGAAGAGAGCCAGCTCAGCGGCTTACTCAAGACTATGTGATAAATGAACTGCAGAGATCGTTAGAACTCAGTTTATGTCTTTTTTTTTTTTTTTTGGTGTATTTATTTATTAATGTATTTTTATTACAACACAAACCTATTAAATAGTCTTTACCTTTAACCTATGGGAATAACATTTCTCAATTTTACTATCATACACCTCCAAGTAACAGGGTATAGATCAGTCAAACAGTGGGTTGAATATCTGGACGGAGAGGAGGAAATGTAAGTTCTACCCAAAATTTTATTAGCTCAAATATTTCCTCTATCTTATAAATTTGTATATCCTATACAAACCTTTATGGCTTCCTTGATTTCATAAGCATCAAACATGACAGGTGTCTTCATCATTGCTAAGATTGTCTTCTCAAAGTTACCTGATAGCTCAGACTTGAGATCCTTGATCAAATCCTAAAGAGAAATAAAAACAAGGAAAAAATGCACAAAGACCAAAACTGACAAACATAAGCAACAAAATTGTGGAGTTTAATCAGAATCCTTTATGTGTTAGCATCAATAACATATCTTCAAAGCAAAGCTATTCCACTTAACAACACTAAAATCAGCACCATGTAACATGTATATCTAGGTAATTAAGGTCCAATCAAATAGACTGCACAGACTGAAGAGTCAAAGTAACTATTTAGCAGAGAAATTGCTATAAAGCTATAAAGCAATTTCAGTTCAGTTTCATCTGAACGCTGCATGAAGAAATGCCTATGACTTGGGTACCATCTTCCCCTTAAGCAACTTCCAATCTTTTTTTCCAAACACTAAGTCTTTTGACTTCCAGGGAAGGAATGTAGGCGCTTATTTCTTCTTTTTTCTGTTCTCATGATGTATTTACCTTTCCATATGCTGTTTTGAAGGACAGGATGATCTTCTGCCGTTGCCTGTTTGAACGACTTCCAAGACAATCAATAATAGCCTGCTCATCGGTTCCTGTACGTGCACACAGACAGCACAGAATGAGTATGCACGTCTTTGTGAGGAATCAGCTTTCTGTTTCCATCTGACTTTCTCTCTTCTAAACCCAACCAAAAGACATGTATGCCTTTAATTCACCTACAGTATCTCCTCTTGTGTATGACCAGAGAACTTCAACCTCTACTCCTAATCACAAACACAGTAAAAATACAAAAAAAAGCCCCAAACCAAAGACAAAAGTCATGATGTTGTTTATGCTTACATGAACTTCCAATAATTCTTCTGATACCCAAGGACAACCACATGCGAACTGTGAACTAATCCACTCAATATACGAATAACAATGGAGAAAGGTAAGTGCTGAATCAGAACTGCAATTCTACTTTTAACTGAAATGTAAATCCACAGACTACTTACCAAATCCCTTCATGGCCTTCCTTAAGACTTCTGCATCCTTCAGAGGGTCAAATCCTGGTGCATCAGTGATTGTGCCTCGGTTTCCATGCTAAAATCAGACCAAGTCAAGTTGCGTATGAATGTTAATCAGTAAAAGACTGTGTTTCACTACGTAGGAAAGATGGTCAGCTACCTGTTTTCTTTTTGTTAGAAAAGTAACAGAGAAAATTCAAACAAATCCCACCTTAAACAGTTTGTTCATTTCTATACCCAAATTATGAGAAAATGCAAGGTCAAGAAGGTTCACTGACACTAAGTCTGCCCTCCAATTAATGAAGGTTTGATGAAACTGCATATACAACTTGCTATACTTTGTTAAGTTAGGAAAGGCAAATTTCATTACATTTCAGTTCACGTCAAATCTTTCTTCTTGGATAATATGGTAAAACAGCATTTGTTTCAAGTCATATGAACCCATATTGCTTGCATTTGGAAAGGATTCATCTCTTTCCTTTGTCAAACTCCTTTCCATTACTTTCTTCTCAATTTTAGGCTCAGTTCACACATACACACAAAGAAAATGTAGAGAAACACATACACAGCCACATCTCAAAACAAAAGCACTGAGTGCTCTTACTGTTATGGGAGGGATGGTAGGCCCTGTAGTTCCTGGGTAAGAGGGCATAGATGGAGTCACAGCTGCGCCCGGTGGATAATTCGGCATGGGCTGCTGCCCTGGGTAAGTTGCTGGCGGTTGTCCTGAATAGGGCCCAGGCTGCTGACCAGGTGGTGGCATGGGCTGGCCTGGTGCAGAGCTGCCTGGGTATCCTGGGTATGCTGGCATCCCTGATGGTGGGTTTCCTCCAGGTGGAGGATACCCTCCATAGGAGGGCTGTTGTCCTGATGGAGGTTGCCCAAAGCCACCTGGAGGGACTGGAGGATAACCTCCAGGGGCTGAAGGATACATGCCTTGTGGTACATTTGTCCCTCCAAAGGTTCCAGCCAGGTTGGACGCCTCCAATGACAGCCAATAAAGCAAGAGATGGGAAAGTGTACAAACAGTTGAGTTTCAATAACGTGCTTAACACAATACAACCTCCCTCCCCACCAACACCGATAGGTATTATTGCATGTGTGAAAGAACTTTGCAATAAACATGTCTTACTAGCAAGCACGATGGAAAAAAACCCCACTGTATTCAGTTGCCTCTTGCTTTACTGTAATGATCAGCTGCCATATATCAAGAAACAGAAGCAACAGACACATACATACCTGCCACTGCATCCAACATTACACACCACTTGCAAGAAACAGCCCCAGTAGCCACACATCTCTTATTCTAAAAAACTTAAGCCAATTAATCCCAGCAACACAAAATTATGCTTATCCTTTCTCTGTCTTACATGACCACAGCATCATGTGAGTGCAGGGATTTACTATGAGCAACCTCTGGCTGTTTTATGATGCACTGGATGCATCAGTAGTTTTACAACTAGCAAGAGTTCCTAGACTGCATTTGGAAAGACATCTGCAGAAACTGCCACAAAGATATTCCAGTCCACGTGCAACATCATCACTTGACACACTCAGACCCTCTTGTACAGAAGAGCCACAAGAACTGACATTTGACGTTCTCAGAAGCTAGTTGCTGTGCATATTGCTATGTGCACCCCAGACAGTTTGTTGCTCATTGTGACCGCTGGCTGCCAAATCACTTCATTTAACCATTGCCTCAGAAAGGGATCTATAATGCAAATGTCTTCCTACAGACTGTGGGTTCGTTATGCAGCATAACAGATTTCTAAAGACTAAGTTGTTGGAAGTGTCACTCACATCTACTCTATGCAAAGAAAAAACAGTCACATTCGAAATGTCTGCATTTTCTTCAATCGATGTAAAAGTTTTTTACTGCCATCTGTTAAACATCAGTGCTTACAAGATACAGCTGATCCCATATTCTTTTCAGGGATGAGTCATTAATACCTTCAATTGCACAGCCTTGTTCTTTTATTCAGACTGGCCAAAATCCAGGTAATATGCAAAATCTGGACTGTATTTGCCATTGTGAACATAGTAACAGTGGATACTCAGTGTTAATAGTCTGTTCCTCTATTCCTCTGCACAGCAAAAGCCAAATTGTATTACTTTTATGTCCATGACTTTGGAAGTTAGGCTCTTAAATCAACACTTAACTAGTGGTCTGCTTTCCTAAAATAAGGAATAGCTTGCAGTAATCGTTTTCTTCAATAGATGATATTGAATGCTCAACACTTAAACAGACTAGATAACAAGGGATAAACTTCTCAGTGGCAATGCCAGAAACACATCTTTGCACTTAAGAAAATCACAGTAAAACATATTAGATGAAAGCAAACTCACCATTCCAGCCATGTAGTTGGGATTGAACTGATTGGCATAGCCAGCCACGTTTTCTAGACCAATTGGAGGTGGATTTGAGGGTGGATAGGCAGCCCCACCCCACGGATTGCTACCTGAAATCAAACACAGCTGTGCTGAAACAAGAAACTACACCTTTTAAAAGATATTCCTTACTATGTACATTTCTAATGTAATGTCTGTTCATCATTAGCAGTTTGAGAGAAGGAAAATCAACTGAAGAGGTGCAGGGTAGCAGTGCAAATATGATATAAAGAGAAGCCTCACTGGATATTTCTAATCATAGTAGTTATCATTGAATCTGTAAGTTCTCATTTAAAATAACTCTAAACATATTTGAAGGTTAGCACTCAAGAGTTAATACTGTAAACGCCATATTTTGACTACAGAGTAGTTTCTCTTAAACTACAAAGCCACCTGAGTATTCCAGGAGGAAGGTATTAATTCGTTTCAGGCTGCTAATTTGAGAGATGTCTACAGAGCATGACACAGCACATACACAAGTACCCAAGTCACAAAAGTTAGCTGCACACAGCAGTACAGTCTTGTCCACATAGAAGTCTAACTAAGCGAGAATACTTTGCTGAGAAATAAGATTTATCCTCCCAGGCTAGTCTGGCTTCTCACTGTGCACCGTTTCCCCTTCCTGAGCTAGATTGCTTAACTCCACATTTCACCACATCCATACGACTCCAGTTCTTTCTGTCTACCAATGATACTAACAACTGTATAGTGCATTACTAACAACAATAAAGTTCACCCTGGTAGTACTTACGTATTTCATCAGATTTATATTCTTTTAATCAATATCCTCTTTAATAGTTCTCTCCCTTCCATATACAACCATCTACCTAAGAAGAGTAAATTACAGATAATGTCATAATTAGAAGACCTAATTTTTTGTGGGATATCGTTTTAAATTGTGTGACTGATTTTTCCCCGTACTCATTTTTCTCATCAGCTGCCTCCAAGACTCAGTAGTGACAGGACACTGTTCCATTACATTTCTTGATTTTGGTCAAAATCTTACCATCTCCTAGTGCTGTGTGTCTCATTTGAGGTGAATGAAAATGGACCTTGCATGCAATGTTATACAAATCAGAATCCCTAGCCAAGATAAAATAGGACTTAACAAAAGAACACAGAAAGGTTTGGTGAGTCAAGAAAACCCTTCACAGTCTTATTCTTCATCCATGCCCACTTTCCACTCCAGACAGGACCACCTCTGCCATTTAAAGTTTACTTCATCAGAATAACTTACCTGGGGCTGCTGGTGGATAGCCACCCGCTGGGGGATAGCCAGGGTAACTCATTGCAGAGATCTGAAAAGTATGTGCAATACAGTTATTTTCTGTAATGCTTCACTAATTACATGACATAAATTTAACTGGCAACACATCTGAGTAGCCATACACCAAAAATCAGACATAAACCGCACAAGTCGCGCACAGGCTTTTCTCTGGGAAACCTCCCATTTCCTTTTGCTGGACCAATAAACACATTCAGATATCTAAGCAGTGTAGAGTAACTCCTCAAACTATTTTTCTTACTTGTGTCAGTTACTACTTACTGCTCACTTTGTCTATTATGTTGTTATGGATGTGTTACTTGAAAATGCTTACTTTATTGCACTATTAAAAGTCTCCAGAAGTTTGCAATGTGTACAGAATAATCTTATTAATCAAGAGTAGAAAATCACCTGACAATAAGCCAAACCTTCAAGTGAGTAATTGTATGAGGCGCGTTAGAAGGCATTTAAATACAAATGGCTACAAAAGTGCAAGGTCAGAGCAAGAAGCGGAAAGGATACACTTCATGCTTATAGCATTGCCATAAAATATGAAGGGTTTACTGAAAGGATAAGATCACTAGAATAAATTGGATATCTCAAAGTTGATGGTGCCTCTGTCAGCATAGAAATGCACAAAGTCATTAGCTGTCTAAAACAGAAGTGGAGGCCAAAAAGGAAGGGCACTTAAATGAAGGACAAAATGAAAACGATTTTCCAGAATACAGAAAGCCTTTTTTTAAAACAGAACAACTATCAGGAAGAATGGTAAAAGTAATTCAAGGTGCTTGTTCCAGATTAAGAAGACATCCACAATCAGTCTTAACTTTTTCAAGGTTATTTTTAGTGACAATTCCCAGTCTATTTTTAAACTGCTGTTTGAAACAGTATCCCCTTCCTTTCTTTCCCGTAAAGGACTGCCTTATGCATCTAGCTTGTTTTGCCATGTTTTGGATTTTAAGTATGGAGTTTTGGGTTGGTTTGGGTGCTGGTTTTGTGGGATTGTTTTCATTTTGCATAATCGTGTCAACTTCCCTTTATGGATTGCACCAATCTCTTGCATAGCAACAGTGGAATGGAAAAATACTTTTTTCCTTTTTTTTTTTTTAAAAGGAAGATACAATTAGGAAATCTTCAATTTATTTAAAAACTATTCAGACCTCATGCTGCATGTACTCATTTACATTTAAACAGAGAGAAATGAACTAGCAAAAATTGCAATGAACAGAGCAGACTAAAAATTGTAACTCTACCTTACCTCTACTCCAGTATGCAAAGTGTCTAGAAGACTCAACAAATAAGTGAACGCAGTTTCTCAGCATTAGAAGAAGCCTGTTTACCAGTATATCTATAAGGAATGCCTTTAACTGGAAAAAAAAATTACTTCCATGCAGGCAAATTTAAGTACTGTCTTTCTACTTGTGCCACTTGTTCATTCTCCATCCCCCCTACAAAAAGAAGTACAGGGTGGGGTCACCCAGGGGTATAACCATTACCCCACCATTACCCACTTTTCCTCTTCTAATGGGTGTAACAGAGTTAACAATTCAGCAGTTAAGATTGCACACATGAGACCAAGCAGGATGCACAGCTGGGAAGCTTGCTGACATTTTACAGAATCAGGCTTTAAATCAGTAAAGTCAATCATAAATGGCTAGATTCAAATCTCAAGAAGGGTCCGGGAAAGTCAAAGCCACCCACAACCATCATGGCCTGATTCTGCACATGCAATTATAAGAACAGGCCAACATGACAGCATTCATAATCAGATTGTATCTGAAGGGTAAAGGCTCACAGGAATTTTTACATCCTATCAGATGCTAACAAGATGCTCTCCATAATATGGTAAATATTTTTCCCATGTTCCCTTCAGCTTTGGTTTCCAATGAGATCTTTCACACCAGTGCTATCGAGGAGTTTTGGAATAACTTAAATATCAAGGCTGCTACAGCTGAAAAGACAATAAGGTTTTCATCATACAAGCACTTCTCTGCACCACTAAGCTCTACATAATTTTTCATTTCCCATGCAAACACAGTGCACAAGACCTACAGCAACAAATCCAGCATATACTTACTGCGTAACATACACAAGGGAGCACAAACTCCAAACACAGCAGTCATCAGGGAGACCAAGTTTATCTTTCCAGGCATGCCCGATGCATATCCTACATTAAGATTTGGTTTCTATCTGTGTCTTTTTAAAGCTAGAAGCTAAATCTTGGGAAAAGGTCTCTCATAGTCCCCCCTGTATTTCAGCAAAAGAACGATTTTTTACTTCTGAATATTCACTGATGCTAAATAAAGAGCATAAAGGTATGACAGCAGCTGCGTGGGGTCTTTTTCAATGCTCTAGAGAGACCATGTTCCAGCCTGAACATCTTCAAAATGCCACCGCACTTCACTGCAACTTCACAGAACCTGATAAACCTCAACACTTCAATAAAGTAGATGCAAATTCCAGCTATAATTTCCATCCAAAGAGCATTTGCAAGATATTGCTATCCCAAGGGAATCACAACTGATTGCAGGCAATGCCTGCTGTTACCCATACAAGGATGGTTAAAACCCCAAGCTCATGAGGCCAAAAAGCAAAAACTCAACATTTCTGATTAGAGCTGAAATTCTCCTCCTCTGCTGGAAAAAAGCAGGTAGCTTCCTCCTTCCTACTGCTTCACCATGCTCCTAGCAGCCTGCCCACAGATGTGCTTGATTGCTGGAAGGATCTGCCAGGCCCCAGCCACATACTGGGATGGCAGACACGGCAGCAGAGGAGCCCCAGAGCCCACTGCCTGTGCTGTCCACAGTGCCAGCTCTGCTCCACTGCAGCCTCCGGGC
>WHYT01017867.1:108137-128644 GCA_009806455.1 Tetrax tetrax
AAAAAAAAAAAAAAAAAAAAAAAAAGAATAATAAAAAAATCAAGATAAGGCAGCCTGGCACTTCATAGCCTTACTACGCTACAGCAGTGGTGTAGTGTAGTGGACATTCAAAGTGGACATTTTTGATATACAGATTATTACAGCACTGAAATGATTTTTTTTTCTTCTTTGTTTTCCCCCCTTTCATATGCAAACATATTCATTTATTTATTTATAGCTTCACAAGATAAATACAATAATGACAGGACACTCCAAAAAAATTGTAAGATACCTCTTCAATAAAGCTTTAGATAAAAATTTAAGGCAAAAATGTCTGGGGGGTGGTGTGTGTGTGTGTGTGTTTGAGGTTGGGGAGCAATGGGATAGGTGTTGTTTTTCTTAGTGGAGTTTGCTTGTTTTTAATCCCATGTAAAATGTTCCTTGCATATTAGAAAAAAATTAAAGGAGCTTTTTTGGCAATTAAAGCTGAGATTGAGAAATAATGGTTAACTTCATCAGCAATTTCAAATAAATTTTACTATATATAAAAACATAAAAACATTCCACTTGCTTCTTTTGAAGCTTGCATTTGAACGTTTTTCCAATGGAAATTTTTCCCACACTGGGAAACTAGAGGCATTCCAGGCAAACGAGATCCAGAAATACACGGATTTCTCACATTCAAAAACTTCCCTGATCACCACCTTTTCCGTATTTCCTCGAGTCTCTGTTGGTCATTTCTCTAACTTAGCAAACATTTACCCCTCTAAATCAACTTTCCCAGCCACTCCCACAACCTTGTCTCCATTTCATCTTCTAAGCCTATCTTCCCAAATTTCCTCTGCTTCATCCACAACATCTTACTAAAGCTGTAAGTGACGAGCGACACTTGCCTGCTGACAATAAAGTGATGACCTAGGCCAGGGAACAGAAAATACCGAAGTCCGCCCTGCTATACAAATACCGTGTGGAAGGTTAGAGAAACAGCACGGTCTGTGTTTGCTCAGCCATAAAAGAAGTTGTGCGTAATAGGAGGAAAAAAAAAAAAAAAATCCAACCAACCAAACCACACATGGAAAGAGGAAGTGCCCTGAAGAAAACACAGAACAAATACTGTTAAGTTCCGCCGCTTGTTCCCAGTGCTCACCCTGGAGGTCCACCTCAAAACTCTCAATAAAGATCTGAGGTTTTACATGTGTGGTGGACATTGCTATCTTGCTTCACATTGCAAGCCATGAACTGCTCAGGGTCTTGAGCGTTTTCCTGCTGCTTTGACAAAGCTAAGAGAGAACAGACCTGTTGCCAAGAGATGAAGGCTGTGATATACTTTCAATTGGAATCTTGAAAATACGCTCCTCTAAGTCACAGCACAGCAGAAAAGGACTACAACTGGAGATATTTATAACAAAACCACAAATTACACAACAGCAGCAGAAGGAAAGAATAAAATGTTAAGGCTGCCAGAAAACTTCTGTTTCAAGGTGCAATAGAAATAAGCTCAGCAACTGCATTCACGCCCATTCCTGGAATTTTTTTAGTGGCTGCTGTCCAGGCTCCAGCTTGCCAAGGTCCAATAATCTGAGGGCAAAAAAGGATGAAAAGATCATGAACTATATTTGTTCAAAATAATTTGTTTAATTATGCCCATTTCCCAGGAAACACTGAATAAAGTTAAACCCTTGGCCTTTACTCCTCCTCCAGGTTAATTACCAGGTAGGATGTAATAGAAAAGGCTGCCTAAAGCTATAAATTACAGAACTCCTCCGTACAGAAAGCAGAGCCTGCTCCAAGACTGATCCCTGATTATGAAACAGCAGAGCAGAATGTATCACCTTACAATACGGTGTGGGTTTTCCTCAGAGGTGAACTGAGGCATCCACCACTGTGCTTTCACAAGACAAGGACGAGCCACAGTCAGCGTCATACTAGCCAACTGGTATTTTACCAGCGTGAGCAAGATTTGACTTAACCACTTCAGTATAGAAGTTGTTCTCCCCTATACCAGGTTTAATATTCTTCATCCTGACACATAAGAAGTCCTGCAATTTGGTTTTCCAATAAGTCTTCTGTGTACGCAACTCCCTGTTTGGGCCTCCTTTAGTAGAATGAGTTCCCCTTCCAACAACGCTTAATGTAGCTGAGTTCATGCCAGGCAAAACTCAGGAAACCTCTCGCCACACAGAACTTCTCAGCTGTAGTTTGCCTTTAGGAACCTTTTCTGCTCTTCATTCAAAATGTATACTTAAAGAGTACTAACAGATCATCCATTTCCTACAAGATGCTTCCTTAAAAAAATCAAAACCCACAACTCTGAACACATAGCGAAACAAAACCAAATTTTTAGCATTGGGCCTTTTAAAACTATCATTTTGAATTGCTTGCTAGTATTATGAGTCAGGAACACTGCTGGTTTTTATTATCCTTCTAATTCAATAACATCATTATTAATACAAAAATACTTCTTGAAAGATAATCTAGCCTTTTTTTTTTTCCTGCAGTGGTAAGCAGAGTGAGGCAGGGGGGAAGCATCTGAAAGGTAGGGCTGACAAGCCTCAGTCAAAAAGGGTAGACTAGAACAGACGCTATGTCCAGCAAAGAACAGCTGAATAGGAAGATGGACCCATAAGCCACAACCCAGTTGTATAAATGTTAAATAAGAACATTCATATAATGGATAATTTTCAGTGATAAAAGTATAAACCATGATATTACAGTCATACTGTGGTAGGAGATGATAACGCAACGTAACTGTGTCATGGATTCTAGCCAAAAGTACAAATATTAACACCACAGTTGTCAAACATATAGCAATGAGAAGTTAGATTTTAAAACCACTGCTCACAATTTTGCAAATAAGATTGGCTTGCTTCAAATATTTTATACTGTTAAAACACTAAGTGAAGAGTCATTTGAACAGCATTAGAAACACTTCATGCAATAAAGAAATGCATGAGAATAGATCATCAAACTAAGATGGTTCAAGACAGTGAAACAATTGCTTTGATGGTACCTTCCTTAGTATAAATTTGTTATTTCATAGACTAATTTAAGTTAGAAGGCACCTCTGAGATCATGTAGCCCGTGAGGAATTTCCCAGATGACTCACTCTGACCTACAACTAGTACCTCTTATTGCTTGCTTTTATTGGCTAGTGACAAAACAAAACAAAACTGACACCATAGTCAAGTAAGACGTCAGAAGTCTGCAAAGGATAATTCTGATGGAACAGGCAACTCAGCCACTTCATGACAAAGTTCTTAAAACACCTAGTAACAGTAACCGGCATCTGTCATGCCACAGGACCAAACAGAGACTGGAAGCTCCAGTAACCAGCCCCCTTAACTCATTCATGAGACAGGCTTATCCCAGCTTGAGCATACTCAAATGCTGAAAAAGTAGTATTTTCTTTCCTCTAAACCCTAACATTTTAAAATGCATTTATTCTCCTAGCTAATGGAAAACTGAACATTTTCTAAACACTGTCAAGTGCAGCCAATAGCCAGTCATCTGGACTATAGATAAGTGCAATGTTTACAGAATGAGGACAACTTTCCAAACTTAAAATTGTTCTCTCTAGCAACATTAAAAGGGATATTCACACTGTCTGCTTACAGGCAACTTAAGCACCTAATTTAGAGCAACTTCCTAGGCTAATGTTAGAAATCTAACATGCTTTTTTACTCAAGCGAGAGGTCTTTGGGAAGACGAATTAGATGCCTAAATTAATCATAGCAAGTATCGCTTCACATGCACATTGACTGAATGGCTATACTAAGATTTAACACAAACAGAGGCCTTGCAAATATCTTAAACTCTTTGGTACCTTTAACACAGGATTCATTTATTCTCAAGCCTGCCAGAAGCTGGGATCCAAAAGCCTGAATCGGAGGCCCACCTCCCCTCATGATGAAATGAATACTAATTAATGACTCCAAAGAAGGAAGGAAACTGCAAAGTCCAGTGCTTCCTCAAGACAACAGCTGGAAAAAAACAAAGCAATGTCTGGGGAGGACTTCTTTCTGTTTCTTTGTAAACCTTAGGAAAGAATATTGCTACCGATTGCATGGCATAGTGACACTCTGCAGGGAGGTAACAGCCAGGTAGCGGGACCATGTGGGATTGTGTTTGCTTTAAAAAAAAACAAAAAAAACAAAACCACACCCACACGACGCCTATTCTGTCTAAGTTCCTACATGTAATGATTAGCACTGGTCCACACTCAGCCTCTGTAACAGCTGAGTAGTATGGATACAATTTCACACATGCACACAAGAAACCAGCTGCTAAGCGCAGGCAGGAATGACTGCCTGGTCATCACAAGCACAAAATAAAATTGTCTCTTAGAAGGACACCAACCAAGTCCCCAGTCTGACACACAACTGACTCCAGGCTTGCCCCAGCCAGGATCTAACTTCCTATCAAAATTTTGTAGTGAGCTCTGATAAAATCTGGAACAAACATGGAACAACAATAGAAGTACACTGTAAACATTTACTGTTGCCCTTTAGCTTACTTACCTACCATTTGCAGTACTGTATTACATTCTTTCCCAGCCTCAGGAACCGCCTGAAGGAAATTCAGTATTTACATCAAACGCACCTGCTTCCAAATAAACCAGTACCAGAAGTAGCAAAGGGACCACCCCAGATTCAGACCACGACAACAACTTGAGTTTCAAACAGGTGAAAGTTGCTCACAGGATTGTAAATATGCTACCTTCTTCAAAGGCAACCCAAAACAAGACACTACGTACAGCTGACAAGTCTCCCTCCTTATTTCCAATAATTTATATAACACAATTTAAAAATATACCCAATAAGAAACATACGTTTCAGGGTAACCGACATAAAAGTAAACAAAATAAATTACATTAATGCTGTTAGTTGTATACGTAATTCAAGGTAAGCCTCTAACAGCAATTTGAAGCAGACAGAGAAGTTTCTACGGATGATTACATGGAGCCTTGGATAAAAATAAATGACACTCAATTTGTTCAGAAGTCCTGCTATTTCTGTAGCCGTCATTAAACCATCAGCTCTTTTTGATTACATCTCTGCTTTAACTGTAGCTTACTTTTTTTATCCCTAGATTGCTGTCACAGAACGAAGACAGGCTCTATCTTAGCTCTGATTAATGCAATGTTTTTGAACAGCTCTCTGGATGCTCTATCTTCTCAAACTTGCTACAGGTCTAGGAAACAGCATCTCCTTTAGCCTTCAAACCTGACAGACTTCTTAGCCTGGCTTTTTGTAGTAGATCAGGTTACATATTTCAAGCTGTTATCTAACACTACAGTCTCTACAATGTTTTTTCTTTAATATACTGTATTGCCTACATAAATACCTCCATCCCACTGTGTATCTTTTAGTGACTTTTGACATCTGACGGAATTTCCAGTCTGATGATTCAAAACTTCTGGGGACTACGCAGAACAAGCTAAAGAAGCAATGTAGCATAAGAGTGAGCTTGATGACTGCTCCAGAAATGTTAAGCTCAGATTCACAGAGATGTTTTGGCTCCTAACCTCATACTGAGTCAGGCAAGAGACCCAAAATCATTAACCCCTTCAAAATATTGCTGAGTCTGTATTATATACGGCACATGACTATATACGGTGCTTTGTGGCAGAGTAGGAAGAAGTCACAAGGGTAGCTACAGAGGCACTTTCAGGAAGAAAAAATTCAGCAGAAATGCAGCAGGGACTGGGCCACAGATGAAACTGGAAGCAATGCCCAGTACAAGTTATTTGTTGCATACAAGTTATTTACTGCATCAGTGGGAGAAGAATTGTCCACATGACTCTTACAGCAGCTCTAAAAAACAGGAAATTATAGAAATAGTCAAACTGTGGTGAAAATGTTAATACACTCAAGCTTTAGAGCAGCCATACACTAGCACTGGTTTTGTACTGTTTCCGACGTTATGGTGCGTGCTGACCACTGTTGTGTGAGCACTGACTCACTCAACAGAAAATACTGTGTGCTGGGGGGCAGCAGGGAATGAACCCCCCACCTCCCACAGCAGCCAGGCTTTTAGATACATAAAACCCTACTAATAAGCTCCTTCATCAAAACACATTGCACCAGCACTTTTCTTTTCCCTCTTGTTAGTCTGTTTTCTCTCCACACCTTCACCTCAGTCTTCCTGCCCCAATACACCTGTCCCCATTTTTGGCTGAGCTGTCTACCATGCTTCTGTTGCTCCCTTCAGAAGGTTTTTCCCTCAACTGCGCCTCCTTATCAGGAACTGGCTTCTAGGAACTACCATTGCTCTGATAAACAAGGAAAAACTATCCCAAGAAGACACTCCCCACTGACCAACTCATCTTCTCCAGGAACAGGATGGGGACAGGGAGGAGCTCAGCTTTTTCTGAATATTGAGTTGCTTATACTGTTTTCTGCCTTACACATGGCTAAGGTATAGCAAGAGTTTAAAGAGTTTTGGGTTTAAGACACTTGAAGTACAGTGTAAGAAAAAGTAAAGTACATTACAAGCAGTTTGTAGAAAGGAATGCTTGGTAAAAACAGGCGTTGTGTAACGGCTCTGACAAGACTGCCATTTTAAGCTGCTTTCGCTTGTTAACCCTACACGTCCAACTTAAAAGTTCAAGATAAACTGAAGATACAGGCAAAGTACCAAACTGCAACTATAAAAGCAACATATTCATTTTCCTCTGCAACCACCTCGTTTGCCTAAGAAAGCAGAGCAGCTTTCCACGAACCGTGCAGCCTCTGCGGGCCTCGACCTCCCCCTACACCAGCCCCCGGGCCGGGGGGCCTGTCACTCCAGGCCGCTGCCTGTCCCCCCGAGCCCCCGGCCGAAGTCTGTCACCTATGCCTGTGTCACCTATGCCTGTGTCACCTATGCCTGTGTCACCTATGCCTGTGTCACCTCCTGCCGCCCCGTCCGTCCAGGCGGACGCAAGCTCCCCGTCGCTCGGGGACACCGGCCCGGCCGGCCCCCAGCCCGCGGGCCGCTCGTCCCGGCCCCGCGGCACACGGTGGCACTCGCCCCCCTCCTCCCGTCCCACCCGGGGGTCGCTCCTACCGCAGGTCCTCGGGAGCCGCCGCCCCTCCCGACAGCTCGGCCGCACTGCGAGGCGGTGGCGGGGAGCAGCAGCAGGAGGAGCCGCGGCAGCCGCCGCTCCTTCCGCCCGCCCCGCCGCAAGGGAGGGCCGGGGGCGGGGGAAGGCCGGCCGAGCCCGAGCGGTGGAGAACGTCAGTGCGGCGGCGGGGCTCGGGGCGGGCCGCCCCACCACGCCCGCACGGGCCCGGTCAGCGGGAAGGCGCCGCCCCGGCCCAGGCGCGGTGCCGCGGCCGTGAGGGAGGTGGCGGCCCCGCCGGGCAGGGCCTGTGGGGCGGCGGCCCGCGCCGGCCGGGGGAGGCCCTCAGCCCGGCAGCCGCTGGCTGAAAACAAGTTGGCGAGTTCCGCAAAACAGGTGTGACCAAAAAGGCGATTTCCTGTGAGAGGTCCGCTTCATAACAAACAGAAGAGTAACTTCCCCCGTCCCACGGGCAGCCTGGGCTCTCCCCTGCGGCGGGCCCTCTCCGGCGGGACTGGATTCGGCAGCAAAACCGAATCAAGGAAGCTGCGGTCGGGGTCACGGCGGGACTGGGCGTTCAGCTTAACACCGGATTTAGACCCAGAGAGTGACTGCTTTCACCAGGCATTGCTAAAACATTCAAAAAACATGTTTTCCAGGCAAGGTGGGACACAAAGCCCGGTTTTGTTGTATATAATACACATTTCTTTCAGTGAAATTCTACAGAACTGGTAGAGGAAGGAGATTTTTCACATTGACCTTTTCTAGAACAACCAGTACCAGCTAAACGCTTCAATAAACATCTTTTTTTCCTACATGAATTTTTTAAAGATGAGTGAAGTTGCTCACATGGAAGGATTTAGAGAGACAAAACAAAATAATAAAAAATAAAAAGGCCTAGCATTTTCCAATTACATTTCTTTTGCCAAGACACTCGTCAAAATAACATTGCTGACTGAATCACAGCATTATACAATTCGGGCGAGGAATAAACTCTTTGCAGCTAGGATTTTTGTGAACAGGGTCTCCAAACCCCTTTCCTTTCCAACACTTGCTTCCCTTGTGCATATGCTTTGTAAAAGGCAATTTCATTTAAAAGTAAATTAATTTTGATAGATGTGTTCATGCTTCTTAAAGCATACGTCCTGTTCACCCAGCAACTCCTTTCAGTGCAACGGCTGTTTTTTTTCTCCTCCATACAGCTTCCACATGCCATCATGGCCAATCATTGAAATACAACAGCTGTGATAGAACTAAAGAAAAAAAATATCTCCCCCCCCCCCCCCCCCCCCCCCCCATCAGACATTTAACTGACGAGGCCAAGGCTGCACCCATGGGAGAAAGTTAAAGTAGTTCAAAGCAGGTGAACAGATATATTTCAGTTTAAGAATGCCTTAGTTTGGTGTAGCATAAATTATAGGTTTATTCCCAGCTGGATCTTAAGCCTCAGTGATAAAGACATTTCTGACTAATAGGCCAAATTAAACATCAAAACAGGTTTTTATGCAGAGTGTAGTCAGAAGTTCACTATGCAGGCAGATGGAAAAATTAAGATGTGGCCTCAGAGTAGCTCTCACGCAAAGGGATCATCATACTCGTATGCTGATAGAGCTTGTCTTGGGAGTTGCCTCATTTGTGCCTAATTTTGACTGAAACAGGTTGGGGAGCCACTCAGAGGATCTGCTGCTCCTATTCAGTCAGGACACAGTGACCTCTGCAAAGGTTGCTTCTTGAGGCAGAGATTTGGGACAAAAAAAAAAAAACAAACCCCAAACCAAAAAAACAACAAAAACCCCCAACTATATTTCTGCAACTTAACTGCTGTTATTTTCTCATGTAGAAAAGCCCCTTGAGTATTATGCCTGTGCTGGAAGAGATATATGAGGAAGCTTGTACTGCTGCAACCACCCTGGTTATTTATTCCAGACCCAGTTGTGCTCGCTTTGAAGTCAACTGCAGTCCAGGGATTTAACTAATGTCCAGGTTTGACTCACTTCTAGCCACTGAGGCTGGATAAATAGAGAGATTCATAGAAATCCCACCCCTTTGACACTGCATTTATAAACAGAAAACTAGACCAGCTATGGCAGCATATGGAATATTTTTCTGACAAGGAAACCATTGTATGGAAACCTCACCAGCTGCCATTTTCAGAAAGTCAAGGAGTGAGGCATTTGCTTAACATATTTCATTTCTGGAAATTTTTCCACAGGAATGATAATGTCCCAGCCTCATGCTCTTTGGGAGCTTTGGCTGGAGCAAATCCCTCTTCCTGCAAAAGCTCTTACAAGCAGCAAATGTTCTTGTCAGCAAAAGAAAAAGGTAACATAGTGCCGTAGCATGTTACATCAGTACAAAAATCAATCAAGCTCGTAACACTACCATTACGGGAAAATTTTCTGTAAAAAAAAAAAAAATGTTTATAATTGACACAGATTAGAACTTTTTAATATATTGGAAACACTTTGTAAATGGTTAGGGTGAGTTTCTTCCATTGTCAGTGGAATAAGGGGAGCTGTTAGGAGAGCCATGTGAAGCTGATGGATTAAAGCCTGAGACAAATGAATTCTCTTATTAGAGATACTTGTTTTGATTCAAGCTGTAAATTTGCAATAGTATCTGTGAGAATTTTAATCATTCTATTAGAGAAGGGTAGAATTTTGAAGACTGGAGACCTTAAACCAGGAAAAGAGATTCTGCCAAAACTGAGTCCGGAAGAAATCAAACACCTGTATTTGGCTGTGCATGTGCCTTTGACTAAAAGATTTACACTGTTACATGAAAATCCCAGATTATATGTAGCTTTTCTGGTTATGAAAACAGACAAATGAAAACCTGTGAAAAGTGATTCAAGAGTAAACAATATAGTACAGTCTGTTTGGAAATACAGGCAGGCCAAAACAATAGCTTTAACTTACATGGGGATCTTGATGGCGTCAGGATTCCCAGACTGCCTGTGAGGCAAAAAAAGCAGCACTCAGAGAAATTTTGTTAACAGTATGAATACTGTGACTACAGTTTCACTATTCATTCAATACCACTTTTCTCTGTCTGTTGGGATTCTTACCTGCCCTGCTTCTCTCACATCTCCACAGGGGAAAGGGATTCCTGATGCACTTGGAGAGAGGGACACCCATGTCTCCACTTGTGGAGGAAGACACGTCTCCATTCTTGGAAGAAGAAAGCAGATGACAGCAAGGCCGTTACTTTTTTTTTGAGAGCAGAGCAGTGAATCTTGTCCCCTGCTTTGTTCAACCTGACAAAAAGCATTAAACCCACTGAATTTCACAACATTCCTGGGCAAAAATGCGAGACTGGGTTAATCACAAGAACAAGTACATGAAGAAATAATAAGGGTTTCACGTGGATCATGTATTTTAGACACATGTGTGAGGGCATTACATGGCACAGATATAACAGTTCCTGAAATATCAAACAGGATGCCCATGTGCAATAATAATTATTGGTCATACTTTTGTGATGTCCCTCATAAAGAAGTGGCTCATGATTAAAAAACACCACACAAAACCAAAACCAGAGATCACCTGTTTGGATATATTAGTATGTTTCTTTTTCTGTGGATATGTACAGTTAATGTTGTAATGTTCACACAAGTGAACATTTGGGGCATTAAACATTAACAATTCATACTCCTGTGTTTTATGCCAGGATGAAGATCTAGCTCCAGCAATGTATTTATGTAATTCCTTGACCCACTATTTTTTCCCTTTAATTCTATCTAATACCTCATAGGCGGTTGGTTCAAAAAAGTGACAAAGTGTAGTCTGAAAAGTGCCAATTTTTGTCACGCTAAAAATATAAAATATATTTTTACCTAAAATATGGAAAGTATTTTCCAAGGGAGAGTATGTGAATTTCTGAGTTACAGAGCTAGATGTAACTTGCACATTAGATTATTTTTTCCCATAGAGTTTATTAAAATAAGAAGAGATGTTAACAGCAACTCCATTTAAAGCCCACTTCTGTTCACCTTCAGCAGCATTACATCTGATACTCCCACGGAAACGTTCAGAGTATACTTGCTATCAAAAAGGGACAAGGCCGCTCTCTTCTTCCCACCTTTCACTTCCAGCCAGATTTTCTTTGATCCTTGTTAGATCAGCTCAGCTGCAGCATGGATTCCTACCAGGAGGGTAGGTTTAAGAGCCTTAGAATTTCTGATTAGGACTCTCCTATATATCTTTATAACATATTTCATCTCAAAAGTACATTAAAACAGCTTACTGGTAAAGTAAATATTATGTCACAATTTGACTGACTGCTTCTCTAGAGAAGAATGTAACTGCAGCCATTTTCCTTAAGAGTTTACAAGAGGAAAAGTATGCAGAAACATGCAGTATAGCGTACTGTGTTGCATGTTTTTATTACACATATGTTATATTATATACATACCTTTTAAGACTGGTTTTCAGTCAGCTCAGTTTGGGAAACCTAAGTCCAGCCTGGAAGTAGAACCACTCCATCATGCAGTTCCTAAGGTAACTGCAGAAGCCGTACTGTGCAGCTGATACAGAGAAGAAAACAAGTAAAATTACAGGAAGCCTACCACTAATTTTATATATATATATATATATATTTATTTTTTTTTTAAAGTCTTTAAGGTTTTAATATTTAAACTGGTATTTAGCCAGGATGGAACACCCAAACCTCTTGTGTTATGGATGCATTTTGAACCAAGGTTTGCTTTTACTCTGGCTGAAGTAAGATGTTGTAAAAACAAGGCTTAACGAAGTTTGATGGCAAGGTTCAATCTATTAATTGTTATATTCTCTGTGCAGTAGTAACTCAAAGTTACCAATATAAGATCTTAATGCCCTGTGATACAAGGTTAGGTGAGATATCGATCACTTACCAAAGATCTGCAGTTGGTAAGGGGGTCTCTCAACCTTGCAGAGTAACCTTGAGAGGTGTTCCAACTCAGCGGGAGCCATGCAGCCTGCTGCTTAGCAGGGCAAGCTCAAAAAAGGCTCATCCAGGCTGTCATATTTATGGAATAAAGTGGTTGTCTCGTAGTAAAATTACATGTGATGGAAGAGGTATGCATGAGACTCCTTGTACCCACAACTTTCTTTATTCCTTGACAGATGAGTCTTGGAATAACCAGCTACTATTCATGTGCTAATCGCATGGTTGGTGTTCTGGTTTCCTAGCTCATACATTTCAAAGCTCACCATGTCACCCTGTTCCTGCCAGGGTTTTCAAAGAACAGGTTGGAACTAGAGAAGGTTATGGCCCACTCACAGCCTAGACCTTTGCTTCCTCTGGGGCCTGACTCAAACTGCGACTAATTTGGTCAAGGAGTTGAGTACATCCATCACATCTACTACTTAGTACACATCTAATAATTAAGCTAGCTTGTATACAGTATGTTTTAGATCTAATATCGCTTACCTTGCTGTAGATATCAGATGCCCGGTAAGGGATCTCTCGACCTTGAGAAGTAACCTGGAGAGGCATCCCTGCTCAAGAGAAGATCACTGCCGTGCAGCCCACTGCCATGCAGGAGAGTTCAGCTCTGGGGGCTACATGTATTTGTAGTGTAAAGTGATTGATTCATAGTCAAACTCCCCTTTGGTGTACATGCAGGTGTGCAGCCATAGAAGTTTTAGTTTCATCTGGTCCCAGCTCAGGCTGGTTCTGTTAACTCCTGATAAGACATGACCTAAATTCCTTAGGTTCCTGAGAAGATACGGCTTAGCACAATTTCTCAAGGTTTGCACAGCAGGTCTTCAGGTAGGCCTGTTTGTCAGTGATGCCTCAACTAAAGTAGCGTTAACTCAGAGCAGTTGCACCCATCAGTTTGGGAAACAATTTTGGAAAACAGATATCTCAATTCTTATATCGCCTTGCCTCCTGTGTAAGTATTCCACACTCTTGTCTTACAGCAATGTTTATGCAATTACCTCCTCCTTACTTTCTCATCACTTTGCGTTTCTAATAGAAAAAGATGATGGGATTTGGAGTCACTCACAAAGCTCTGTTTCACCTTTATTCTGGCTTTGACACCTTACAGCTCCTCCAGTCAGCTTTTCACTAGACCTGGACCCTCTCCCATGTCTTTTGCTCTTCTCTCCTCACCTTTAAATCCTATGTTAGGATACACCATATCGAACTATCTTTCTATTCCCTCATATACTATATGCCTCTCTTTCTTACTTGTGTGGCAATTTTGCGGGGAAAGGAGTGTGTATAGCTTATTCATATATTAAGTGTGTCCAAACAATCATGGAGCTGAAAATATGAGTACTCTATTAACATCAAGATCTGGGTAATTTCAGCTCACTATAGGCCTAGTATGTGACTTTAGCCTGTCTGTGTTTCAGATTTCCTTCCCTAAAACTGGAGATAAATATCATTCCTCTATCCTCAATGTGAGGATAAAAACCAAGAGGACTACATAAAGATAAATATCCTACATATACAGCTCTTCGTTGTAGTTATTAGTGAAAATTGAAAGGCTTAAAAAAAAAAAAAAAAAATCCCAAGACTCCCAAAACACAGTTCAAATGTGTAACTTGTTAGATCTTCTGATCATTGAATCTAATGCCTGTGGGGGTCATCTGTGCACAGCAAGCCCCGAGGGGCTCCTTTACCTCAGTAAGGATACGGGTGAGCACCTCCTCAAACCGCGCCTCTAGCTGCAGCAGCATCCTGCTGTGGCAAAACACTCCTTTGGGGCATAACTCTAGGGACATCATAAATGAGGTCTCATACGCAGAAGTAGCATAATCTTCCCATGACTCAGCCCTGACTCACTCAGGAGCCTTTCCCACATTAGGGAAAGCCATGTCATTCAAGCCATCTTTAGCACAGATGATCTTTTACCCAAAATTGCTCAAAATATTCTGCAACCACTAAGAAAAGCAAGCACTGAAAGATTGCCTTTCATAGCTGTCCCAGCCTCGCAGGTGAGCACTCTAACCACAGACTAGGGACCAGCTCCTGAGAGAGCAGAATGACACTATGTTTAAATGAAACTGAATAAAATCAGTTTTATGTTCTTGGTATTGACAGCAATGAGGTTGTATTTGTATAAAGGGAAGAAAGTAAATTCAAATCTGAAGTTAGAGAGTTTTTCCAACAAACATTGCCTCCTTAGCTGATACTTTGAATCAGAACATACTTCTTTCCTTGCCTTTAAATTGCAGGGAGTGAGAGTCTCCTGGCGGCAAGCGAGCAGCACAGCCATGCAGCATCGGGTGGCTGCGGCATGTCGCATGGGCCTCTTCTACAGCATCACCCAGGGTCCCAGTGGTGTCCTTTCACTGGAACTCTGGAGCCAGAGGAACACGTGCAAAACAGGCTCAGGTGTGATGGTAATTCCTCCTTGACAAGGAATTCTTTTCTTTCCTTCTCTCTCCAACTCAGCCAACCCTAAATGGTTACAGTTGGCCTCAAACACTTTTTTGTTTTGGTTTGCACGCCTTACCCTTACTTGAAGCCCTGCAAAACTTCTTTGACTGAAGTTGTAAGGGAGAGAGCCTAATTACATCCTGAACTAGACTTTCATTTTCATATTTAGGACCAATATGAAAAAAACCAACCAACTTTGGTGATTTTTGCAAAGCAGCTGCCATCAGCAAAACCTATTATCTGAGGTGGCTCAAGGCACAAAGGAATGAGAGCTCAGTGCTAGCGGGTAAGATTCAGACCTTCAGTCTATTAAAATACATTGCATGGTGAGTCAGAGCCCTCTCCTGGAAACAGGGAAAGACATTTTGTCTTTTCTTTAAATAGTTGTGCATTTTCACCTCCACAAATATTTAACATGCACAAATATGAGCCACTGACATTCCTGCTTCCTTCAATTTTAATTTACTCCTACAGGGAATGAAAAATGTGTTACGAGAAAATATTGTACGTGATGCTCAGATGTAAATAGACCAGAATTACAGGGGTGTCAAAGTTTACAGTTCAGTTGCAGATTGTGGCTAGTTGGTTTTATTGGTTTTTGGTTTTGTTGTTTTTTGTTTTTCTTTACCTCACCTGTGTTAATCAAATTGCTGAGATTTCACAAAATTCAAGTATCCCAGGAAGATATATGCACACAGTAATTCTGATCTTATAGCTACACATAGATTTGCCAATAGAGGGAGTCCTTTTACTGTCTTCCAAAAATTTATAGATGTGAGTATTCACAGAGGTTCCAAATAACGACTGTGTTCCTGCTGTGCAACTATCATTGCACTAATAGCAAGAATAAAAAAGGTTTGCAAAATAAAGTCACCTCAGGGTATTTAGCTGATCAAAACATGGGGGAGTATCAGCCATCCAATCACTAGAAGTGCACTGGAGAATTCAAGTGGCCGTTTGTGTCATTACAGCAATTATATCTATGGGCACAGCTATGAAACATCTATGAGAGCAATTACTTTTAAACACATTGAGAAGAATTATGTGAGATAACTGTATAGTTCCCCTCTGTTGGCAAATCCATGTTTAACTGTAAAACTCGTTTGAGTTCTTTCCTGACATTGTAGTCAGAGCCTCTCAAACATCAGCTATTCAGTTAACTCCTGCTGCAGTTTGGAAAAAAAAAAAAACAAACCTAACAAACCACCACCACCACCATGAAAAAAAAAAAGCTAACAAACCCCATCTTTCTTCTACATTATAATTTCATTAAAATATTGTGTAATTTTAATCACACCTGAACTAACTTGTATACAGTAAGATCTTCCAAAAGATCGCCTGCTCTTTCATCACAACATGGACCAAACTTTCTTTTGAACTAAGAAAATGTTGATGTAGTATTTTGGAGCCATTGTTTGGATCGTTACTGTTTCTTCGGCTTACCCACTATGTGAAGTGCCTACTTCCATTCTGACTCGATGGGAGGATTTCAACAGCTGATCTGATGATGATATGAATCACGTTCCAGATTAGCTTGGACTCAGCATCTCAGTGCACTGAAGGAAGACAAAAAACCAAGCAGAACTAACGTTTATGCTTACTGCACTGAAGTCAACCCTTTACACCTACAATATATTGCCAGGGCAAGCAGAGTTCTGTGGAAATATTAATTAACCAAACCAAGAACTGAAAGGCAATAATGTTTATTTGCCTAGAGGTGTGGTGACTTACCAGCAGTATCATAAGGACAAAAATATGAGGTTTCGGTCACATCTGTGTCAGCAGCTCCTCCCTTTGCACAGAAATTGCCATTTTTATGGCAGTTAAGGCTTAAGTGCTCATGAAGCAACTCCTAAACCTCTGCTTTTTTTTTCCAGCATGACATATCACAGTGAGCTTTTTAAAAAGACAAAAATCTAAAATAAAAAAAAAAAAGGGGGGGGAAAGCACTATCACCTGCATCAGTCCCCTCCTCTCCTTTCACTGGGACCTGCGTTTACACTGAGATTCTGGTAGCAGCCCTAATCCCAATTAACTCTCTTCTGAAATCAGTTCATGACAGGCAAACCAGTGCCAAGGAAACTCAGAACTGAAACAAAACTGAACCTAATTGTTGACGGGAGCGAAATACGAGAGCTTTTTTCTTCTTTGCTTTCAGATGAGTAAAACTCTTCATTTTATACTCCTTGTTAACACTGCAAACAGATCAGCTTGGCAAGTTTTGGATGTCTGGTCATTTTAGATAAATATTCCAACCTTTTAAATGTTTACAGACTAAACTGCAGAGCTAAATGTTTATGTTGCACTGAATAACTTCAGCATTGTATTTAACAGAAAGGCTGCTAAGGTAATATTGTTTCAATCGGTTGGTAAAGACACACACTACTGACACAACCAAAATTTTAAAGGAAGATATTAGTACTAATAAATATTTAGCACATCTCTACATAGCAGGCTTTATAGTTGGAACATATAAAGCTTCCAAAGTTTACGTGGTTCCTAACTTTAAATCCATTCCTAAGCCTTTTGAAAATAATTAATTGTAACTATTGACTTTAATGAAAACTAGAATGTAGCTTTTTGGATTTCAAATAGTGCATTCCTCCCCTAATTCTGGTTTATTATGAAATAGAACCTTGGCCTTGTATTTTAAGGAATATGCTTGACATATCACTAGGAACAGATTTGGATCCTAGTATTATACCTGTGCAGGACAAGAGTGAAGTGTCGCTTGGTTTTAAGAATGCCTTATGTGCATTCTGACACCTGCAAAATTACATAGAGTGGAGAAGCAGCCTGGTCCAGAAGAGATCATTTCTGGGGCAAAATATCTGTTCTCAATCAAATCTCTACTCAGTTTTAACTAATGATCTAACTTTTGCCTGCTCAGGTTAATTTGAGTCATGTCTCTCCTGACATCTGAAAGTATGTAATTCACTCCAAAATACCACTTTGCTTGCAAAATAAAAACAAACTGGGATACAATATTGCTTCCAAGAAGAAAAAAAACATGAAGAGAGTTACATGGTGGCATCAGCTTGCAGGTTGTGTTATTCACTGCTCAGCTTCCATGTAAAAAACTTTTAACATTAAAGCAATGCAATGCAGACAGACATGGATATTTCTTAACTTCTGTGGTTAACTTGTATGTTTCTTTTTCACTGTGTGGTTCGGATGGATGTGTTTTCCACAAGGTCAGGAGAGTTTGCTCTGGATGGGTTCCTCTGGGGTTCATTCCATTATATGTTTCCTGTTTTGCACATGACAACACAGTAAGCTTTTTCAAAGACACAAGCTGTATGTATAAGCCTTCTGAGCTGATTTACTACTGTACTATTGCAACAGAGTCAGACAATACAAAGCCGAAGGAAAGCACTCTGTCATCTTTTTCTCTGGTCCTTCAGAATCTAAAGTCAGACCCACAAATGAAACAAGTTGAATTCAAAGAGTGACCACCTCTGGATTTAAACAGGATTTTCAAATCCCTAAATGTAAAATGATCTGATATAGCGTTTTATTTTTGTCTTTTGTTTACTGCTTAGTCAAGGAGATTTTCACTGTGTGAGAGTAGCTCCACTAGCATTTGTCGAGTCTGGTAATATGAAGTTACCAGAGACTCAGTTCAGACAAACCCTTTCTAACGAACCCAGAGGTATTCAGGCAGCAGTTCCTGAACCAGCTGTTAAAAACTGCCATCACTATTCCTTTTCCACCAACTGCTGCACCTATGGTCAAAACAGCAGGCTGCTCCTCAGTCCATACAATTTTGTGAAATTTCTGAATTATTTAGAGGTCAAACATGATTTACCGTAAGTCTTTTCCTCTGCTATATTGCAGAAAAAGTACTGTTTTAAAAGGAACTAACATCTTCAAGAGTCTTCAGTTAATACGCTGTATTTTAAAAGGATCTTTTTAAAGAGAGGGCAACACCAAAAGCATCAAAATTACCAAGAGAAGTGTAAAGGAAATGACTGGTGAAAATCACAGTTTTGGGGTTTTTTTTTCAGTCAGTTCAACTGGAGATGCAATTTAGACATCCATCTGAAAGGCCTGATGGTGATCTATGAAACTGGCACAGAGGAGAGGGCTATAATGTTAGGATGGTTTATGTCAGCCAAGTATCACTGAAGTTACACCTGAAGACTTGGCATAGGTCTCACTTTTTCCAAGGCTGCTGGAATCACAGTTCAAACCAGAATGCTCCATTCCTCATGCACATTTCTATTGCTGTTTGGCCAGGGAGAGTCTTTGGAGCATCTTAAATATAACAAAGAAATTGTCTGAAATTGTCAGGTTTGTCCCAGTGTGGGACATGATCTTTAAATATAGATGTTCTCTGGATGTGAAACTGAATTATAAAGCAGAACTTGTGATTAATTGATGGAATCTGATAGTCTCCCAAACTGGGATTGTTATGCATAATCTACAAAACTCTTTGCTATGAGAAAACATCTGCAGCACATAGGACAGAACAGCAGGAGGGGATGAAAGCAGCCTTCACTTGCGGGAGCTGGAGCTGTACAGGGAGCGGCGCGAAGGCTGCTCTCTCCTCCCTCCCCGTGCTTTTCTGTCATCATCGCCCCAGAGGAAGCTCCGCACTGGATGAGCCTGGCTTGCCTGCTCCTGCGGTCGGGAAAGGAGGGCATAGACAAAGCTGAGCCAGAAACAGTGCATCATCCTGCAGGACGTTGCTCTCTAAACTTAATATTTGGGACATTAATTCAAAGCAAGAATTTAAGTAAATATACAGAAACATCATAATATCTTTCTGGCATTTCCAAAGATCCTGGGAACAGAGTATTTAATCACTAAGCTGCCAGCCTGTATCCAGCTTCAAACATGGACCATCTCACTTCACCCACAACGAAAAACAGCTACAGAGAACAAACTGATGCCTGCTTGAATCCCCCAGTGAGCTCTGCGCAGGCAGATCCATAAACAGAGTGCAGGGGCTGCTTGCATGAAATTCAGTACAGGACTGGAGCCGAATTCTCTGTCTGACAGCTGTTTAGTAGCGTGCAAGACCCTAGCTGGTGAGCTCAGATCAATCCTCAACAGGCACATGCTCACCTCTTAAAATAGTACATTCTGGCAATAGATTGTAAAAAGACCACAGATACACGTGCTCTAAAACCTAGTTACCATCGCAGCCCCCATCATGACCTTCCATTGCCTATGATGCATAGGAAAGGAAGGTTTTTACTCTCCAGGCCTCTGACAGCTCAGCGTGGTGACTTTCCACCCCTGCAGTACACTGAAGAAATATATCAGAGGAGAGATTTTATCTGTTTTTCTATCATGAAATATTTTTACAGGAGTGACATCGTAGATGCTAGAAATGGGCAAGAAATATCATTGATTCATCTAGTTGTATTCCATGCCAAAACAAGACAAATCCCAACTGTGCATTTACTCATTCTTCAGCCAAACTACTGTTGTATCTGAAAAAGTGGTTCCACTGCCTCCACCTTTGCAGTCTAATAGGAGCTCACCATCAGCAGAGTAGAAAAGTTGCCCTTTCCTGACTACAACCTGTTAGTCTCCATTATACCAGTATTTAGTTACTCACTTCACTCACCAATGTTTGTGTACATCGAGTATTTGCTGGCGTTTACCCTGAATTCTCTGCAGGGAGACTTCAACTCTTTAAGGGTTTGAAAAAAACTAATTCCTTATTCATGGCTCTACTAATGTACATATGAAGTGCTAATCAAGTGCTTAATCTTTCCTCTCTATGTATTTTCTAGTCTGTCCATATTATCCAGATATAATAACTGGGTACTGAGTATCAATTCAATTATCAGTTTTGATTATTACCTTTTACACCTACAACCCCAGGCTTGCATCATATGTATTTAATTGCCAGAACATTGAATAAACATATCTAAGCCATGTTATTGCCATCTTCCTGTATTTTTTATTTTCTATATATCCTTCCATAAAAGAATGACAATATAAGCTGCAACAATCCCTGGCAAATCAAGCATCTTATTTCCATAGTTATTTCTCAGCCCATTCTAACATTCACAGTTTCCTCCCAATCTGGTATTATCTTAATATTTTACTAATATTCTGCTCCTGTTTTCTTTTACAGTAGGCTCAATTCATGTTT
>WHYT01017867.1:140045-167552 GCA_009806455.1 Tetrax tetrax
GATACACGTGCTCTAAAACCTAGTTACCATCGCAGCCCCCATCATGACCTTCCATTGCCTATGATGCATAGGAAAGGAAGGTTTTTACTCTCCAGGCCTCTGACAGCTCAGCGTGGTGACTTTCCATCCCTGCAGTACACTGAAGAAATATATCAGAGGAGAGATTTTATCTGTTTTTCTATCATGAAATATTTTTACAGGAATGACATTGTAGATGCTAGAAATGGGCAAGAAATATCATTGATTCATCTAGTTGTATTCCATGCCAAAACAAGACGGATCCCAACTGTGCATTTACTCATTCTTCAGCCAAACTACTGTTGTATCTGAAAAAGTGGTTCCACTGCCTCCACCTTTGCAGTCTAATAGGAGCTCACCATCAGCAGAGTAGAAAAGTTGCCCTTTCCTGACTACAACCTGTTAGTCTCCATTATACCAGTATTTAGTTACTCACTTCACTCACCAATGTTTGTGTACATCGAGTATTTGCTGGCGTTTACCCTGAATTCTCTGCAGGTTTGAAAAAACCGAATTCCTTATTCATGGCTCTACTAATGTACATATGAAGTGCTAATCAAGTGCTTAATCTTTCCTCTCTATGTATTTTCTAGTCTGTCCGTATTATCCAGATATAATAACTGGGTACTGAGTATCAATTCAATTATCAGTTTTGATTATTACCTTTTACACCTACAACCCCAGGCTTGCATCATATGTATTTAATTGCCAGAACATTGAATAAACATATCTAAGCCATGTTATTGCCATCTTCCTGTATTTTTTATTTTCTATATATCCTTCCATAAAAGAATGACAGAATATAAGCTGCAACAATCCCTGGCAAATCAAGTGTCTTATTTCCATAGTTATTTCTCAGCCCATTCTAACATTCACAGTTTCCTCCCAATCTGGTATTATCTTAATATTTTACTAATATTCTGCTCCTGTTTTCTTTTACAGTAGGCTCAATTCATGTTTTCAAAAATCAGTAGTTCATCTATGAACACAAGATTAAAAACCAGAATAAACATTTGTTCAGTGTTATCTCCCACTATACCTTGCATTTGCAATCTATTGCTTCTAACCCTAAGTTCAACTCTAGATTTATTATACTCTGGGCTTTTAAAATTTGTTTGAAGCTTGTCAATTGAACTACAGTCCTAGTAGTGGAAGCTTAAGAAACCGTTTACTTACCATCTGTGTTAAATTAGACTCTCACTTGTACCTATATGATCAGAAATAGAAGAGTTGAGCAACTTCATTTTTAAAATCTTTTTTTCCAGGATCTGGCAGGAAAGGTGGGGGAAGGTTTTAGTAGTGCAGCTAGGTTACTAGATACAAGTTATTAACAGGAATTACTTATCTTCTTTATTGATAGATAAGGAGTAAGACTATTTCTTTTTCAAGCAATCATATTAGTATTCATATTAGATACTAGTGTCTAATAGGTAATAATAGAGTAACATGGCAAAATCACACAAAAACCAAGCTGAGTTATGCGAGTAAGAGGACTTGCTTCAGAATATTCCATAAAGCAATTCCTGATGTTTTTGAAGAAAGTTGACATTCAAAATCCTCTTGGATTTCTAGTCAGGAAAGGCCCAGTGAAGTAGGGGAGATCTCCCGTCAAGATAACCCTTTAACAGCTCTCCCCTGGAAACTGGATATGGAGAGGGATAGGAATAGAGTGGCAGAGAATGCAGGCTTAGAACAAGAGAAAACAGCAGCTGCTACTATCGCTGTGATGCATTTCTGCTTGTAAGACAGCTTGAAAGCTGCAATGTACTAGTAAGCATTACTAACTTTAAAAAACAAAACAAAACTAACAACAACAACAAACCTCTAATTCAGTGCCTAATTCAGTGTGTGCGATTTTAACCTGATCACTGGATCACAATGAAACGAGGACAAGCTAAAGAGAAGTCACGGGAGATTTACGTGGGATTTTGAGCAAGGTTCCAATGCCAATCCCAAAGTCAAGCGAGCTCTTACTAATCCTATCCTTAATAAATTATCATTTAAATTGACACAGCTACTGATCCTATTACTGGTTAGGTACAAAAGCCACTTCATATTTGTAATAATTCCACAAGCATTGAGGTTTCCATTCAACAGGCCATCTAATGTATGCAGTTCAAGACTGCGGCACAGCACTTTTGGCAGGAAAAAAAAGAAATCTCGGTCCTCAGTTTATTGGAATAAACTGATAATTAACTGCTTAATATGGTGTGTAATGAAAGGTTGAGGGTAAGGCGAAAGAGATGACTTTCACCTCTGCTACAGGGTGACAGCAGGAAGACTCCTTTGGATCCTTTAAGGTTTACATAGGCTGTTGATTGAAAAGAAAACATTGTGTGGAGTTCTATGAGGCTTCTGTGAGAGGCAACAAAAGTTGTCCTTTCTGAGAAATGTACCCAGAATGAAAATATCTCCTGTTGGACAGCTCGGACAAAGAACTGGAACTGCCAAGAGCTGAGGAAAGCTGCCAAAGGAGAGGGAAGAAAATTAAGCAACAGAAAAGTGCTAACATTATATCAACAAAATCTTTAGGGTAGGGAATGGCGAACTTACAAATACTGACAGTCACTGTACACAAAACACTCTGAAACAGGAAAGAGCCAGAAATTCCAGCTGGGGAGCACAGTAAAAGACTTTGAAAAGGAAATGGGGAGATCACATTACCACAGTTCAAAATGTGTGATTTTCAGAGAGGGCCCAGATAGACAATAAAACCAATGGTTACAATTCTATAACCCCTCATAATACTATAAGTAGTAAAAAATGTAACATATGAACTGGAGTTAAGATGCTCCACAGTCTAACCTGCAAGCACCCTGTATGGATTACCACCTCTAAACGCCAGGAAATAGAGTCTCAGACTTCACTCAGTAAAGTGTGATGCACACGTATCAGCCTACAGCCAATTTCAGGTAATGTTTTGCTGCCATTCACCAAGATCTGAACTTTGTTCAATTATTTCCTGGATTAAAATAAAATTTGTATCAATCATTGCATGAAGACAACAAGAATAAGATATTAAAACTCCTATGCAGAACTACAGTTATACAGCCACTCAATTGTACAACTATAACTTCAAAAGTAAAAGCAATCTTTTCCTTCTGTATCTGAGATAGGTAGAAAAATCTCAGAATACCAACACCAGCATATTCCATAAAGTTTCCAGAAAATACAACCAATGATATGGTACTAGTGAAGCAAGAGAATATTTAAGTTCTGTCCTCAAACAAACAGTAATTTTTCTTTATTCCAAGCAAGCATTCTCACATATGCTTTTATATGAGTTTGGGAAGGAATTTCAAATAAATATCTTTAGTTTTTTTTCTACTCACATGTAATCAGGCCTGACTTTAACAAGAAGTTACACCTGACTGGAGAAACTGAGCTGCTGCATTACTGCCACAGGAGATTAGATACTACTAAAATTAAGAACACGGAGCCACATGCCATGCTTTGCAGCATAGTTACTTCTCTCATTACAATCTTCAGCATATGCTTCTTCAGTAGTATGCAATCTGGTGTAGCTACATGGGGTATGTATTTATGCATTTGTATATGCATTCTGTATTTCAAATAAATGTGGCAGTTATATATACCTGCTATTGGAGGTTTTATTTCAGCTTTAGCTGCATGTGACTAATAGTACCCTGGTTTATTGGTTGGAATGCTCATAGTAGGAGAGTAAGAAAAAATGGCATCCATTTATTTGCATGATTATTGAAAGCAGTCCTGTGTAAGGATCTCTTGATTACCATTGACTGTATGAATTATTATAAAAAAAACATACAGTGGCTGTCACTGAACTCTGTGTGGCAGTAATGTACCAGCTCAGTCTGTACAGTCAAGGCTTAACATAGGCAGGGGATTACATGATGCAGGTATAAATTAGGAAGGTATCAGGACTGGGTCTGGTGAATTTTGAGGAAAAGAAACAGACTCTGAAACAAATGTAAAGAATTATGATTTACAAGAATTTTGGGAAAGCATCCCCCCCTCTCTCCTGCACAATTAGCAAAAACTGCTGTTCGCCTTTCTGAGAACATATTCATGCTTGGTACAGTCTTAAAAATCTACTTATATTTTTGAGGTCACCCTGTCTGGCTTTGTAGGATCTTTTGGAAATGAGCTCTGCAATTTTCCACCCTAAGACATCTGATAGCTACACTAAAAATAGCCCCGTGGCAGTTCCTCTGTTGAAGATACACCTACTGGTATGTGTCATGCTGATCATAGTTTACAATCCTCTCAGATCCTCAAACTACTGCTGATGCCCTAGGGACTGTAACAGAATGAGTCTCAGTGTGCTCTTTAAATGATCATTAATGAGTTATGCCCATAATAATCCACATTAGAAGTGTATCTATTTTCTGCACATTAAGTATATACAACTCACTGCATTCTCTGACCACATGAGGTGGGGGGTGGAAATCAATGAGGAGAGGGTATGAAGAACATCTTAGCATTGTTTGCACAGCTGTGGTGTTATTTCCCCCCTTGCATTACATTTTCCAGTATTCCCATCTCAACTAGTTAAATACTCAACAAAATCAACAAATTGCCTCCGATAACGTATCAGGAGCCAGTAGTTAGAAAAACTAGACAAAATCCTGCTTCTAGGAATATCCGCTCGGACAGCTTAGAGAAATTTCAAGTAGTCCCCAGAGTAGGGTTTTCCCCAAGCCACCTCACCAGTAGGGCTGCCAAGACGTAGGGCAGTACCTCAGGACACACTTCCACATTTATTCTACGGCAGTTAGCAGCAAGGAATGCTGTTGCAGCAGGAATTCTTCCAGGCAGGCTTTGCTTTACATTTTTCTTCATATACATCAAATAGTTGCATTCTGTGTGTAAGTAGAATCAAAGATTATATCAAAAATAATAAAAAATGTTTGAAAAAGCTTAAGTGCAGCTTGATAACTTACCTTAATTTCTCATTAAAGGAAGCTTTATAGTATCTAGTTAGCTATTCTGACTAACACATCTCTCTTTTACCAAGACCAAGGGAGTACGATGAAAAAGGCCTAAATTTCAGCACTGCAATATGAGCCAGCAATTTTTATTTTGTTAACTGTTCAAGAAGACCTTCCTGCCTTTTCAGCTGATAAAATGGAATTTCTGTAGCAAGTAAATGGATGTAAAAAAAAAGAAAAAAAAAAAATCAGTCTTCATTATTCTGTCACCTTCCTGTAGCCTGAAGATATTAAGACAATATATCCAAATTAGTCACTTGGTATCTCCAGTCTTGCTCCTCTTTCCATTTGCAGTTTTTAGTAGTGTAATTATTGCATAGATGAACCTTCCAAAAGGGAACCTACAGACAACAACAACACACTAAATCTTGGAAAAATCTAGCTTATTTCCTTCTTTCAAACGTAAGTTTATAAGAACTGTCTTATTGGAGAAGCATGGAAATGGAAGCCTCCTCAAAATATGAGCAAGAACCAAGCTAATCATACTAATCATAATTGTCATGAAACATAATACGTACTGAATAGGAAGAGAGCAATGGAGTAGGTGCGGTGACGGGGAGGCATCTTGAAAAGCGAGAGCATGTTTGATAGCATCTTCCTGTAAGGTGTAGAGTATCATTCCTCTACCGCGAGCCTTTCGATACCACTTTCCAACTGTTGGCTTCAACCAGGAGTGCAGGAAGGTTACCCATGTATGTGCTAATTTGGTCAATTTATTCTTTAAGAGTTGCCTTGATTTAACATAAACATAATGAATGATTTAACATTAACATAATGAAGCCAAAGTTATCAACTGCACATACTAAAGTACGTCATTCATCTTCCTATCTTTACATGCACTTCTTGTGGTGTGCAACACATCATGTTACTACCTGACTTTAAACCAGTAACATGAAGAAGGTCTGTCCTCAGCTTTGCGATTAGGGGTACAGAGAGACAGGGAAGAGAAGAATATGGAAGCTGATAAAGGATTCAGATTCTAGAGACTTCAACTTCAGGATTTACTTTAAGATGTTTTTTGAGAAGGCAGGTAATAAAAATCCCTGTCTCCTCCAATCCAGTTAATTACCTGTAGAAAAAAAAAAAAATCATTCCTGCGAGTCCCAGAAGGTATACAAAGCTTTGATATCCAAAAGCAAGGAATGCAGTTGAGCTGACAAAAGGACACTGTCCTGGAAATCAGTGCCTATTAAAAGGAATTTGGAACCAGCATGATCCTTCCGTGCACTCCAGGCAATCCAATTTCTTGGCTATACAAACCAGAGTAGATGGGCTGACTTTTAGTGGAAAAGTGATTTATCTCTATAGATGGTATTGGTGAGGTGAACTGGAATACCGTGTACAGCTGACATCCACATCTTAATGAGACCAGCTGAAGTTGAGAGAGCAGGGTAGCAGAGATGAAACACTTAAGAAATTAAAATAAAAAAGCTTTTGAATTATTTTTTACTTAGTAATAAAGGTTTCAAACTATTTAATCTAGCAAAATTAAAAGGCAATGTGATTACAAGACAAAAAGAACTTCCATAGAAAGCAATCACTGTGTAATTTAAAAAACAACCCAAACAAACAAACAAAAAAAACCCCACAGCTCTTAACTGGGGGTGGAGGGATAAAGGAAAAAAAAATAAAACAAAACAAACAAACAAAAAAACCCCAATAAAAGTGGTTGAGGCCACTTTTAATGAGAGGGTGATTAATCACTGAAGTTGATGCCCTACCTGTTTCAGGAGTATTTTTCAGATCAACAAGATATTTTTAGCCAAAGATAATAGACAGATTATACAATTCTTGGCAAAATTCAATTGCTTGCATAATAGAGTTGGTTAGAATAAACATTTCCATAGTCTCTGCCAGCTTTAAATTCTGTGAAGTGTTAGACACAGCACACCTCATTATGTCAGCATTTTGAGGTGAAGTTTTTGATTCCCTTTTCTACACAAAATCCCATTATCCACTAAGGTATCTAGTAACATCAAGAGTATTTTTAATAAGGTTGCTACTTCACAGCAGTAGAAGGGAAGAAATATGAGCGCATACAATGAAACAGTTAAACTCAGTGGTAAAATGCAAGCCCAAGGGAACTGAACCATATTCCAGCCGTGTCTGCAGGGCTGAGTGGTCAACTAATTAGGTAAGTCTTTTTGTAACTGACAGAGTCATATAACAGGGATTTTTTTTCTTTCCTATTCCTTCCCAAGAAAAATACTGAGTACACTGAAAGGGAATAAACCCACACATCAATAAAACATATCAGAAAACACTCATGAGAATACACACTATCAATTCTTTGATCAACAGGTCTTCTTGTTCCTGCACAAAGCTACGTACTACTGCTGATACAGGGAAGAAAAAAATAATAATACGTATTTGAGCTTGGAAATACCCAGGATCCTATCATGAAACCTCTTTACATGTTTAAAAGGTCTTCTCTAAGCAATTTAAGAGCCAAATGAGTGGCAAGAAAGAGGTATATGGGTGAAGGCAACCTCCTGAACACACAGATTTGACTACCAAAAGGTGAAGTTTGTATTTTCTAGGTACAATACATAACATTCCCTATTTCTTTTGATCACTGTATTTTTCCAGTTGATTATTTCTGACCTTGATTCTTCTATCTGTTTCACAACTATCAGCCAGAGCAAACCCCAGTGCATTCCAGGTCAAATGCAAATTTACACTCTGTGCTCTTGATAATTTGAAATGGGATGAAGAACTGATCAGTTTAAGTCTTTTTGGTTGTTTTTTTTTTCTTGATTGAGTTTGGATATTTTTTTTATTTTTCCAAGGAGCTCTTTATTTTTTTTTTGTGCTCTTCACCAAAGACTGTTTTTCAAACATCATGAAAATACTTCAGCAACACTTGTCAAGCCAAGAAATTAATCTGAAAACATTTTAAAGAGCAATTAATTTTCCCCTCCTATTCCTCTGCACTACAAGCAACACAACAGTAAAAGAAACCTTTTCTTTTCATATCACATTTTTTCCTAATCATGATCCCGCTAGGAAATATCTTCTGCATGTACTGCAGATGAGAAGACCTCCACCAGCTAAGTTGGCTTTTTTAAAAAAGAAGTATTTGCAATCTACATGCTATAGCTAGAACTCACTGACAACAACTCTGACCCAAAAGGGAGCACCACAAAGCCACCCTATTTCAGCCCCAAACCCATCCCATTGGACTGTTATCAATGTACCCGCTAATGCACAACAGCATTTCCCTGTGACTTTTAGGCCCAGTAAATAAAAAGTTGATTTAAAACCAGAATGTCTCAGTGGCAGGTTTTATCCTTAGTCTTCCCAAACATCTAATCTTATTTGAACTCCCTGTGTCCAGCCTCAAAGTAGGAAGAAAAAAAATTAAACAAGAAAGGCATTTAGTAACTTTACTCTTCATTGTAAAGCAAAGTGCAAGAATGAAATATCTACAGTTGAAGGTAAGGAGGAGACTAGTGAACTTTCTATATCCTAGCAACACCAAACTACATTATATGATCATTTCTGATCTTAGAAACCGACCTGTAGGACTACAGTAATAGACGCAGTAGATGGGTCTCCTTAGATCTGACTGGACTGTCCAGCCAGGCCTTGTGCTGAGCTTGGCAAAATACAGAGCAAGGTATAGTCCCTTGATAGAAAGGCCAGACAATCTAACTAAAAAAATAGACAAAGGAAGTAAAAAGAAAGAAGTAAAGGAATTTTCCTAAGGCCATAGTGGCTGAACGAGTAATAGGAACACAGTTCTCCCCAAGTCTCATCTACTGCCCTAACCACAAGATGTGCTGTTGCATAGCAGCAATTATTCTTCAAGATCAAGTCTTGACTGTATATTGATTCACTATTTAGAAGATGAAAACAGGAAAACAGTTCAGAAGTGTATTAAGAAATCAATGTATCACTGTTAATTTCCTTCCCAATATCCACTGCTCGTTATGAGATGCCTCAACACAGCATTTATGGGAGCTCTCTAAGCAACAATGCAGCACTTCTTAATCCAAGCAGTAACATACTTTTAAAAGTTTAATTTCCAAGAAGATACTTCAGCAGCTAAGAGGTTTAAAATTTCTTAGTTTATCAAGCTCTTTGGGGGAAAAGAAAAGACTGGCAGGCACAGCAGTGAAAACAAATTCCTGAAAGGAGAGAAGTTCGGCCACTGAATAGAAAGTGGAAAAATGGCCAAAATGTGAGTTGTGAAAACTCAGACTTCTGAGAGTGTTCCTACAAGATCTCACAATTTTTGCAGGCACTAACACATCTAGAGTTATAACAATCTTCTGAGATCAGTAAAGATAGCCCTTTCCCTCCAGATTAGTTATTCAAGGTGCAAAGAAGGTAACATCCCTAAAGCCTGACTTTTGCTGCAAAACTAGCAAAGTCAGGTCAAATATTTTCTGGTGTTGATATGAAACTCATTCAAAATAGTAGGCTTTACTAACACAAAATTCTTTAAACATCCTGCAGAGCAGCAAAGATTTTTTTTATTTTTTTTTAATGCAGCAGTATAGGAACACTGTCAATCATTTATCAGAGGGTCATTGTACATAGTACTGACACCAAAATTCAGTTCTCCACATTGTATAATTACCGATCTGTATTCACCTCGGTTTTGCTTATGAACACAAGTAATTTGTATTTCTACAGCAAAGTAAAAAGTAATTAAGAAATTTCTTCTTTCTTAGAAAAAGAACACATCAGCAAGTCCTCATAGGTAATTACAAGACAATTATACTGCATTAGCACATGTTTTACAGAGTGTGTTCAATGGGTGTATAGAAATAGACACAGTATTTCTGGCCAAACTATTTAAATGTAGATATTTGTTCACTATTTGCTAATGCAGCTAACATTAAGGATTGATATTTTAAGAAAAGTAAGTGTCCGGAACTCCAAAACACAAGTGCCCATGCATTTGCTTTGTACAGTCGTATGGCTGTACAGATGCTGTGTACAAACAGTTAGAATTACATGTTTTTCTCTTCACTCTGGAGAAGCGTGGTCCTGTAAGAGTCAGACTAAGGTCTGTGGTTTGCTGATTGGAAAAAAAATGCTGTGTTGCTGTCTATATAAGCTGCATTGTGGCCAATCCTTGGCCAAAGGATAAATATATATGGTTTACTATTCTACCAATACGTAGCCTCCATTGACATGTACAGTCAAGAGGCTAAGCTACATTAACTCTCTTCATCTCAACAACTATGCAATTTAGCAATGTTTCAAATCTATAGCTAAAATTTCAGGCTTTTGTGGCACTGAGGAGATTTAAGCAGTAACTATTTTCAAGACAGTAGGGCAAGACATGGGGCAGGGGGAAGTCACATACAGAGTCATCTGAATAATGAATTCCCTTGTGTATTCCTAGAGATCCCCAAGTTCACAGTAAATGCAAGGGGTTTTAGACAAATTCTGCAAGGCAATCTAGCTTGAGCTAAATCTCAAAAACCTAATATGATGTGTCAGATATTGGACAAGACAGTCAAAGAAGAAGAATATGAAAGAAATTTGTCCACAGTAAAATATTCTTCTGTTAAAAATTAGAAACTGATTTTTTTTCCCCTGGTTGTAATTGTACATAGTTTTTCCACAGAATCTGACCTAATCATGAGTTATTGAAAAGATGAAACAAACCACAGCCTATTACACTTAAACCATATTTTGTGTTGGGTGAAAAATGGGAAGGAACAGCTGTGTTAACTGCTGACAGATCACCAAAAGCCTTCCAGGAAATAAACTTACTGTCCATGTAGAGCAAGTAACAGAATCACTGGGTCTTAAGTAACCAGTGATCAAAACAAAAAACTGGGAGGCACCACTGCACCAGCCACTTTTTGACCCTAAAAACAAAGAAATCGACAATTGACAATTATAATAATTGATGCTGGATTAACTCTGAGTGATTCCCACTTGATCCTTAAGCCAGGTATAACCTGAAGTAGGAGGCAGCAAATTCAGGTATTTCAAAATATACTGTTTCAAAGCAGAGAAAAATGCTTTGTAAGTTTTTAGATGAAGGAAACAACATTCTTTAAAAAAAAAAAAAAATCTATCCTAAGAATGTGTATTAAAATTTAGCAGCTGTTTTAAATTTTTCATTTGTAATTTTTTTTTCATCAAGCATGATGAAATAAATGCTGGCATCCTATACTTCTAGTTTTGTTATCTTTAGAATAACCACGACCACCTTTTATCTAGTGGTGATTAAAATTTTTTTATTATTTTTCTCCCTCAGCCTTCTTTCTCAATGTTCCTTCTAATGCTTTATTAATTTATGTTGGGGGGAAAAAAAAGTTCTGATAGATGTAGGAAGATGTCTACTTGGAGAAAATCTGTCAGAGTATTGTCAGAGTATATGGCTTCAGTCAATTCAAAGATATAGCATATAATACTTGAAAAAATCCATGTCATTTTAGTCTATAATAAATGATTCCTCTGTAATAACCATAAAAATTTTAGTGGAAAGCTAATAAAAAGTTATTAAGGACAGCAGAGTCCAATACTGAAGTAAGAAGCTTCAACTGCTCAGTCAGTGTGGTTTCTTTAAAGAAACTCTGTTCCCTCCCTCAACAGTCTGACTACAGCAGTAAGTTAACAGAATGGGCAAAACCAGAGTTTATGTGCTTTATCACAAGGCATTGTGAAGAGTTGTCTCACAAATATTAACAAGGAAGATAAATAGCTGTGAGTACACATGCATGTCACCACAGACATACATGCATATTCCTGCTAGGGGAGAAAACGTATAAAACCAAAATCTATTATTCCACAGATGAAGAAAAATGAATACTGGAATAATCAAATCTATATTTATGAATTATATTAAAGATTGGAAAGCAGCACAACAGAGTCATGAAATGAAGATGTTCTGAAGGAAAGGATTTACAAAGTAAAACTCAGTAATTTACTCTGATCTTAATTTTTTGTTAAGTTTTGCCATAGTTTTTTTGCAGATGTCTTAATTTCTCAGAAAATGTTTGCCAAGTCCTTCCTGCAATTAATTGTTACATTGTAGATCACATGGGAGCAGTATATTACAAGGATTGGCTACTCATTATACACAGCTGGCTTTGTTGGCGGTGTAAATCGCAGGGTGTTTTTCTGAGTACACAGATGCGCAGGAGTTCATACAAATACGCAGAGCACTGACAAAAAGCGCATTTCAGTTCCCTTCTCTCCCTCCCAAGGCTTCTCAGCAGAAACTCCGTGCAATGACTTACATCCAGCTGACAGAAAAATACCAGGCATCTTGCACAGCCAGCGCAGGCAGACTGGTTCACGATGCACAAGTGCCCCCCGTGATCAGGCCTCCGTCAGCTGGAGCGTGTTCACTACACAGCCAAAAGTCTCCTACAGCGATGAAGATGCCGATGACAATATAGCAGGCAGCAGTTAAATGAAAAAGAGAAAATATGAAAATTAAATGAAACAGCATATAAGCAATGACTTACTAAATTTTGTGTTTCATTTTATTCTGTACTATTGTGTTCTGGATTTGTTTGGTGGGGGGGGCCTAAGGTGGCAGCTTCTGTAGGAAACTGCTAGAAGTCGCTCCCCTTTGTTCAGTGGACTCGGCTGGGCCTAGGGCGGACCCGCTGCTGGCCAAGGCCGAGCCAATTGGTAGCAGAATGTTCTGTGATAATGCCTCTGCAATAACGTATTTAAGAAGGGGAAAACAGAAAAAAAAAAAAGGGAGAAGATGTGAAGCAGCTGAGCGGGGGCAGAGAGGGGGAGGCGCGAGCCTCGTGGGCCTTGCAGGCCTCACCCTCTGGCCTCCCGCCGGGCGGCCAACTGGGCCCAACTTGGCCTGGCCTGGCTGCAAGAAGTGGAGAGGAGATGAGAAGTGAATAAGATGTAAAAAGGATCCTGAGAGGTGTCTGCCAGCCTGTTGTGAGGAACGGCTGCAGGCGCCAAGGTCAGTGAAGAAGGAGGGGGAGGAGTAATGCGGCTCCTGGCCAAGATTCCCCTGCAGCCTGTGGTGACGACCATGGTGGAGCAGGTTGTCCCCCTGCAGCCCATGGAGGTCCACGGAGGGGCAGAGATCCACCTGCAGCCCGTGGAGGAGCCCACACTGGGGCAGGTGGAGGCCTGAAGGAGGCTGTGGCCTGTGGAGGGCCCGCTGGGGCAGCTGTTCTAGAGGGACTGCACTCCGTAGAAGAGATGACCCACGCCGGAGCAGTTTCACGAAGGACTGTGACCTGTGGGAGGGACCCCACGAAGGAGCAGAGAAGGAAAGCAAGGAGTTCTTCCCCCGACAACAAAGTAGTGGTGTAAAACAACGTGTGATGAACTGACTGTGACCCCCATTCCCTTTTCCCCAGCGTGCCGCTTGTGGGTTGAAGGTAGTAGAGATAATGTTAAGCCCGGGAAGAGGGAGGGGTGGGGGGAGGTTATCTTGTTCCCTGTCTCATTCTCCTGCTAGTTTTAGAAATAAATGAATAGTTTTCCCCAAGTCGAGTCTGTTTTGCCCGTGACGGTAACTTTAAGGATTTCTCCCCGTCCTTATCTCAAACCTCGAGCCGCTTTTCCTTATATCACCCCCCCCCGTTCTCTTGGAGGGTGGGGGGAGTGAGAGAGAGACTGCGTAGTCTGGTCCTGATCAGAGCTGAACTACTACACATTGACAAAAAGCAAAGCAAAACACAACCACCTTTAATGGGACCAACACCTCTGAACTTGTGAGCCCGGTTACTGGGTCACATCTAGCCTGCAACTGGTGGAAATGATGTATTGTGTTCTCAGAGTTATCCATTATCTTTCAGAGAAGAAAATTTTAAGACAAAGTGCGTGAAACTGTTTCCCATGCTAGGATGTACAGTGTTATCAGAACTCCAGTGAGTTTACCAAAAGTAAGGCGGATAAGCAAGTAGAGATCAGATGGAAAAGAGCAGCCTGGTCAGCAGAGACTCTTCAGGACTGCAACCAGATGCTGCTGTACCTTCCTCAGCCCTACAGAAATATGCTGGTTGTGGAGGCAATAAATCTAATACCTTTTGTAACTTACACATTCACATTTTTTCAAAATCCTGGTTTGAGACAGAAGCTGGCAGTTTTTCTCTGCTATAAAATTATAACAAGCTTTTCAACTACACAGCACTTTTTGCCTGGGATTTCAAAGTTGCTATTGTTCTTAAAAAAAACCAAACCAAAACAAAAAAGAATTGCAAATACAAGTCTGGAAATACTTATACCAAATCTGTCAGAGTAAATAACTACACAGAGCAACTCTCATCTAAAGAGAAGTAGAAGAACAAGGGGAATCAAGAGGGAAAGTACATTCTGTGTTGTCTTCTGTTGAAATACACTGTAAATACTTAAAACGCTATCATGCAAAAAGACAGAGCTTAGGGTTATTAAAGAAATTATTGTAAAACATAATTTCTTAATCCAAATGTCAATGGGCATCTAATGTAAAGTCAAAATCAAATAACTCTGCTTTATATGCCCATACAAACTGTTAAGTCTTGAACTCTTACACAGGTATATTTGAGAAAGTAAATCTACAGTATTTTTAACAACCAAAGCTATGTGCTGTGGTTTGCAGAGCAGACGCTGGACTCCTTCCAGGAGATGGAAGCACTCCAGGTAGAGCCAGGATGCTAGGAGCAATTATGGCAGACCCAGAGCCTTCCTCTTGTTAGGAGAAAGGGTGGCTTATTAGTTCTGGGAATCTGTCACGGCCAGCCAGTGGAAAAAAGCAAGCTGGAGATATTCCAGGTAAGATGTAGCAAAAATGGTTTGCAAACAAAGCACTCGCTGCAAGCTGGGTTTTTTTGTTGGTTTTTGTTTTGTTTTAAATCTAAACAATATCCTCCAGAAATACCAATATCCCAGATTAGCCTGTACCTATATTGCTGCAAGAGCAGAAGTTGGAGAGTAACAGTAGAACTTTAAGAGAAAAAAAAATGTTTAAAGTGCAAAGCTTGTAATAAATTACTAGCTTATGCTTGAAACTTCAGACACTTAAAAGCCACAAACACACACGTGGCCAAACAAACCCATATTACTGCAGAGATCCAAAGCCACCACTGAAAGTCTGGGTTTTCATGGCCTTCACTTGGTGACCAGTTCAGCTTGAAGGAATATCAGCGTTAGATGACATTGTGCAGCGAGGTGACTGTAGCAGACATAACTGGTCCTGGGAAGAACAGGAAAAGCATTATTTTTGTGTTCCACAAGTATTCCACAGGCAGTAAGTAGGGTTAAGGTTTTAAGCCCATCCCAGCCCGAACACGTAGGTGCCAAAAGGCAGCCGGGTTCTTTAAAGTTGCTGCTTTGCAGTGTGGCTGTTTCTCACTCTTAACGGAAGTGCAAATTTACAGCACCATCTGAGCGGTGTGAAAAGAAAGGAATAAGTGAAACGAAGGCTTTTACAGTTCTCCAGTAGTGTCTGTCACTCAAAACACAGCCACTCTTAATCCCAGTTCCAATAAACAGTGGAAACCATTCCCCTGAATTTCATGTTGCAAAGCAGGGTAAAGGGAAGGGTTCAGATGACCGCCTCGCTCCCGGGCCCCAGGGGATGCCAGCAGCTTTAGCAGCCAAGGCAGCTCATTAGAAAAAGGCAGAAACTAGCTTAAAGGTAAACAAGACGATGAAATAAAGGAGAAATACTCTTCATGTGTCCAGATTTTAGTCAGCTCTTTAAAGAGGAGGAAATCCATTGGGACAAATAAATTTCAGAAGCGGGCTGGCTGACTAGGATTGTTTTTGCTTCAGAGGAGAAGGCAGGATAGGACTTTGCATCCCAAATGCAGAGCATTTTTTCAAGGGAGGGAATGTGTTTTCAGAGCACTCACTGTTAAAGCATATGCATCAAATCCCTGCTACGTGGGTTTCTGGTTGGATTAAGAAATTCGAGGTCACACCTTTGGCTGACTGTGCCTGCCAGGGGTTCATGTTTATCCACAGTCAAGTTGTTAAGTTGGTCTGAGTTTATACCTACAGAGTTGGTTTTAATAACACCTATCAAATGGATGCACTCACCCTTATTCAGTATAGATAAAGTACTTTGTAATTCTAGAGTACCATTCAGCTGAGGATCATTAAAGAAAAATATTCTTAGAGCCTGAAGAGAATGATACAAGGACATTTTCTTCTTCCCTTGCTTGTTGAAACTTGGCCCACACCACTGATAAAATCTTGACTTGACACTGTTTAGTGTCCTGTGTGAAATAACATGTAGTTTTGATTCCATCCAAGCAAATAAGTGATCATCAGAACTACACTGGACCACTATTTATGGCATTGATCCTTCTGGAAGCCTGACAGAAAGGATAAATAGGCTATATAATGGAAGAAATATAGAAGTATGAGTGAAGACAAACTATTCAGGGTATCATAGCATGAAAACATTTTGCAATTACTGAAATGCCAATATGGCAAGCATTCATATAGTACTCTATGTCCTTCAAAAACACAAAAGGGACATCCTACCATTTTGAAACTCTCGCTAATAGCAATGCTCAGTTGAGAGCCTTCTTTCGTACCTCCATGGAGGAGAAAGCATAAAGAGCTATGTAACAGGGAAACAAACAAACCCACCCCCCGCCCACACAAGAGGGAGAACTCCTACATTCCATCCTAAATGGACCAGAGGGGGAAAGGCAGAAATTTGCCTTCAGTCCTAGGGCCAGCACAGAAGAAATAGAAGCATACTTCATCTTCTCTCAAGAGCAAGGAGGAAAGCCAGAGGAACAGTCCAGTTCATGCTCTGCTCTCAGGTAGGCTCACATAGAGAACATCTCAGTCAACATTTTAGTCCAGACCAGGAACATTCTCCTGTTGTAAATCTTGCAGCTGTTCTGCCTCACCGTATTTTTATTCACATCTCAGAGCACACACAACATGCTCTAAACACAAATCTGTGCATGCTCTGACTGCTGAAGGGCATTTGGTCCATATGGTAAGACTAGATCTTGTCCTAAAGAGAAGAAACCTGAAACAAGTGTGGATGCCAGGTCCATTGATCCTCCTTTAAATAAAAAAAAAAAAAAATAAAAAATCACTGGTATCAGGCCATAGTACTCACTAATGCAGATATAACCCTGTATGCTATCCACCACTTGGGGTGGACTGTTGCTTCTCCAAATAGACTTTCAAAACAGTAAGCACCCAAACTGTTGCAGGCCAAGAAAGGGAACCAAGACTTTACTGATAAGGAAGAATTCAGTAAGGGAAAGTGGATGATTAGAGAAGCAGGTTGAAAAGAATGGGGCTTTTCCCGCATATCTCTGAGAATTACTACAAGCCAAAAATAGACATTTAAGAAACCCAGGCAGGATATATGACTATCTCAATTTCTACTGAGTTATAACTGAATGGTTTTCAGGCTTTCAATGGAATATGCAGGTACCATGGAGCCACAACAGTCCGATTAAATATGCATTGTAGATTCCAAGGGGACAAAGCTATATCTCTGGGTGACTCAGTGGAATTTTTTAGTCCTTGCAGACTGGCTGCTATTATGATCAAAAGCAATTATTCATGTTAAAAGTGTGACCGTCCCCAGCGTAACCCAAGCCCCCTGCTAACATACAGTCTTCAAGCTATGCAGAAAACAGATCTTTAGGGGATATACCATGAATTATTTATTTATTGGCCTTCTAGAGCCATTCTTTATGAAAGAATTATAATCAAATAACTATGATGATGGAAAGAACAAGTGAATCTTTGAAGTGCAGAAACAGTACAATATAAAGGTATTTTAAAATAGAGAAAGGAACAATACCTGAACCCAGTTCAACTTGTCCAACTATAACCAAAGATGAATTATTATTTTGGAAGTACTTCTGCAAATTGCACTTCCAGCTGACACCCCAGCCACAGTTAACCACAAATCAAAGCCAAACCACAACATTTTACTAGGGATAATAGTTGTCACTGTCAGTTCTTCTCAAAAGATTTTCAAGAGAATCATAATTTTGTCAATTTGCAGCACAGTAATATTTTCAGTTCATCAAGGGGAAAAGTTTAAAAGAAGTTAACCAAAGGACATTATTTCTAATATATTGTTATATTCTTTACTAAATATAGGTAAGTTTAAGGTAAGTGAAACTTTTTGGTAACACTCAGTTTGACAATGGATGACTGATATTTTTCTGCTGATACACAAAAAACTCAATACAGATGAGTGGGTTGGGTTTTTTTTTGCTAGCTGGATGAGTCCTCTTATCTCACCTCAAGATATCTGGCAAAATAGGAAAACAGATGCAGGATATGGACATCTTCATTCAAGTCACTCATGACCTAGAAAGAATCTGGCTGAAAAGCATGAGCCCTTCTTCTTCTGTGCCTCAGTGTTAAGGTTACCATTTGTCAGCCCCACTTTGCTATATTTTGATATAAATACAGTCAAAATACACATGCTCACACCAGAGGCAACAGGACTGGCATGTTTAAACATTACACCAGTGATGAGCCAGAAAATTAACTTTTTTCTGCAGGTCCTACGATTGCTCTGGGCCCCTGTGGCTCTCACTAACGAAGAGCAACACACTGCACCCCTACTTTCTGAACACAAAAACCAGAATTTGCAGAAGTTTCTTTGGAAGTATTCTGTGCTTGACAGTGTCCTAATTTTTAAAACAGTAGAGAAATAACTCACTTGTAATATTTTAAGCTTTTTTTAAAAATGAATTCTCCTTTTCTCTGAATCCAAGAAACGAGAGATTAACACAGACCATTTTACAGTGATTGAACTCCTACTCATCGCCGTGTCCGTCATTCAAAATACATCAGTGACTAAGTAAAAACAAACTACAAATACAGAGAGAAGGTTCAATAATAGCATATACACTAAAAGTGGTAGTAAACAAACTTCATATTCCACGCATGTTAAATAAATAAACAAATACTAAAACTTAAACTTTTTCAGTTTTTTGAAAACCTAGCTGATTTTCAGTACCCAGAGACTCAACATTTTTTATTTTAGTTCAGGTTTTTCTAAGAAAATATTGTCAATGAAGACAGTATTTTGTATGAGAGTTTTCACCAACTTAAAAAGAATTCAAGAAAAAAAAAAAAAAAATCCGCTTGCTCAAGTATTGTGATATTTCTTTCCAGACCTGGATAAGTTTTTGTGGAATAAAATTTTGCTGTAGCATTCCTTTATTAAAATCTTTGCTCAGGGATGGGAGAAATATTTTTTGTACACGCAATACATAACTGTATCATTAGCAAAGCTGGAATTTGGCAATGGCAGGAACATGCAGTGCTTTTGACATCACCAGTATGGCATTTGTACTGGTGAGCTGAAGCCGCTCTCCTGAAAGATGTTCCACCTGGAGGCATAAACAGCAACTAGTGTAGAGGGAAGCCATTAGGAAAAGATTTAAAATGTGATTTTCTGTACCTGTCCTTTATACTTTCTGAGCATAAAAATGTGCAAGACCTTTTGCTATGCTTTTGTAAAGGGAGCGTTAGGACTCTTGGGATATCCACCCATTTCTCACTGTCCTTATTTACCTAGCAATTCAGTTTTGATTTACTTTCAAGGAGCGTCTCCGACAGCACTGATGGCTGTGAGTATTTTTCTCTGAGGCTTACAGTGACAGGGATATTGTGGCAGGAACAGTGGGGTGGACACACATCACCTGGAGAACGTGTTTCTGCAGCTCCAGAGTCACACGCATGCTCTGTGGCTGGCCCTGGCCTACAGCTTGGGCCAAGACAAGTGAAATAAAATAAGGTGCAAATCAATATTAAAAGTTGGGAAATAAACTCTGGACTTTTTTCACTAGTTTGTCAAGAAATGCATAATTGGCTCTTCACATTTCCTAGCAAATATGACATTCCATAAGGGAGGAACACTGGAAAGTTAATTTTGGAGCAATTACACCCTTGCAGACTTCCTCAGCTTTCATTTTTACTTTTCATTCAACAAGTTATTAGTGTTAATGATATCCTTGGCTAATCCCATCCTCACAGGACCAGGTGGTACATGTTAACACCTTCAAATTAACAGCTATGTTTATAGATAGAGACACTGGTAGGCTTGTTCAGCCCTTTACATGAGAAGAAGCTGCTTGCCTCTCTAAGTGGGAAAGGGCCAGGTCAATACTTGCAGACTGGTACCAGTTAACTTAGGAGGTGCATTATGAGGGTCCGCAGTAGTGTCTAGACCAACATGGAGAGTAAAAATAAAGTTTCAAGTTAGCAGGCAAGAAAAATTTCCAGGAGAATGATGTTGCTCAAGACATTCCAGTTTTACACCAAAACAATGAAATATATTTTTCCCTAAACCGTGAGTACCTATACCATTCTGGTTAATTTATTTACTGTAATCTCTACCATAACGTCATCTTTCTTATTAAGGATTGTATTGAAGAAGCAAAGAAAAACATGTCTTGCCAGAAGTTCACGCTTTGCCCTTGCTTGAATTAAATAGGGCCACATGAATGTGAATTTGATCAGCAACTCTATACCAAGAACTCTGGTTTTACACAGGCTTCGGAATAGCACTTCTTTCCCCACCTCATGAATCTTTCCTTTTTCCTGGTGAGTGACTGGATTGGAGTACACAGAGCTTAGGCTATAGTGCTTTTACTAACAAAATAGTTATGTTCATTAATTGTATTACTTGAGCTGAAAAAACAGGCTGGCTTAAGAAGGAAGACAACATATTGTAATGTTTTTAAGTAGAGGTTATATTGTTCCATCAGCAGTGCTAACTTGTGTAGTATTGCCATGATTTCTCCTCTACAATCAATAAGTGTCCATATATGAAAAGTTTTATACTCTAGTAGCTTAAGCTATATTTATGCCTGCACCAATATAATTGTTCTCATAAAACCATACACCAGAACTGATGCAGTAAGTTTAATCCAAAGCCTGTACACCACATATATGTTCTAAAAGCTGATGAATTTTGGGCCTGTGATGGGTTGGCACAAGGTGACAGCTTCTCCCTGTCCAGATCTGTAAATGAATCAGTATTTACTGTCACCACACTGCCTACATCAGACGACTCAAAGCCAAATGATAATAAGACAAGTTCTAGATAATTCTGGAGAATTCCACACATATATGAAGTGTGCTGACTGAGGAAAAAATTGAGCCCTCATGTGAGACAAAGGTCCAAGTTTGGGGACATGAAAAAAAGTCACAAAAGAAAAAAAAAAAAAAAAGTCAAGTCTTCAGGCATCTGCAGTTCATTCCTTTCACGTAAAGGACTGCCTAAAGCCCCCTTGGAGAGTTTCCAGCTCTGATATAAATAATGTGTCAACTCAAAGTAACCAGGAAAAAAACTTTCTTGCAATAGGGTTAGTGCTAAATAAGAGAAATGCTCGCTCTAGAATCAACATGGCCCTGTTGGCTCCAAATGGATAAGATGCATATACTCATGAACAAATTAAATACTCATTCTGCTATTCAGCCTAATGGAAAGTGGGGAAAAAACAGAATTCATGAAGAAGAAATCAGTGAAAGTGCAATGTTGAAGCAGGCAGCAGCAATACTCTCTGTGAGAACTGTGGTGCAAGCAAATTCCCATATCATGGATAACATACTGCTTCCAGACCTGAGCTGACTTAAGAACAACCAGTGCTTCCACAAAAAAAACCCAGTCAAATAATCCATTATCAAAAAGCTACAATCCCAGCTTCCAATCCCACCACAGCCACCTTGTTCACAGGTCCCACTAGTCCCCTCTTGTCCTCTTTGTCTCCTATTGACCACTATCACCTATGCCATCTGCTAATTGTCATTTCATTTATCTTTAGCACCATGATATTCTCCTCCCCCCTGTAATTACTCTCTTTTTTTTTTCTTGAACCCTTTCTCTACCTCAGCAAGCAAACTCAGAGTTTATAGTTATTGGCAGAACGAATCTGGTGGTGCTCCCGGCGAGCACAGAGAAGAAGCGGCAAACAGTTAGGTACTGCATCTGGCTCCTGGAGCCTGCTCTTGTCATGGGTTTAATGAGAGATGCAGATGGGCAGAGGTACCATATACACTAAAGTCATGTGCAAAAAGGTACAAATGAAATCCTCCACACATTTAGAAAAAAAAATAAAATAGTCATCCTTTCCCTCCTCAGTTGTTTGAATATTTTTATTGCATGCTTTACCATCAATGTCTTTAAGGGGTTCTGTAGGTAGCACCTATCTCCTTCATTTGGTAGCCAGTTACAAAGCACTGAGGACATTCACTAAATTCCTTGGATAAAGGGTCTCCTACAGTGTACGGCAGGTTAGAGGGATTCCCAGGTGCCAGTAACTCCCCCAGCCTCCCCACTCGCTTGCTGTTTCTCTGGCTGGTGAAACCAGCATCAGCAGCGGCTGGTTCCGAGGCAGACACTTCCAGGGAAGGCAGATGGGCTGCCCCTGCGCCCACTTCTCTCCCGAACCGCTGCTAGCCTTGGACCCGCTCTTGGATTCCTGGGTCAAGCAAGAGAAAGGGACTAGGATGGGCTAAGTACAAGGGAAAAGATGTCTCAGCTGCTGTTTTGGACAGGGATGCTGGACTTTCAGGTCAGTACTAGAGATAAGGAGCTTCTGCCTTCTAGAAAGGAAATAAACAGAACACTTCAGAAGCCTGTGCTGCAGCAAACTTTGCAAAAACGATGCAAAATCAAGCCAGTATTTCTCACAAAACTATTCCTATCCAAGGCATCTTTCCTGCAATTTCTCAGCAATGCCCTGACATCTTAACATAGAATGCAAGTGGGGAGGCTGCAAGACTTGAAACCATGAACTGGCCAGGTGCAAAACCTGTGCTCTAAGAGGGTCTATTACTCAAGTTACCCACTTGGTCTTGCAGGAACTCTGCTTGGCGCACTACCCACAGAAAATAATGATTGCATATGGTATATATTTACCAAAATTCTGCATATGAATGAGCTATAAATTCATATTCATCCAGTTCCAGACCTTTCTATGTCAAAGGTGTGGGAGGAAGAGTAGCTGCAAGTCACTTCTGCTTAGAGGAAGAAAACAGGAATTTTGACTTTTGTACCTGAGCACTAGGCTGCAGCTGAGCCATTAGAGGGGTGCAGCAATACATGGTGTAACGTAGTGAAGCACACACATTTCCTAGACTCGCTTCCACCAACGTTGTTTTATGCTGTTCCCTTGTTGGCAGCAGAACTGTCGTACCAGCAAGCACAAAGGAGCTGTAATGTCCATAACTCACAAGTGCCACAGGCAGATGTACTTTAACAGTTTACAACTCTGCTGAAATGTCTTCTCGTAGTTTGAAGAGTGCTTACACACTGTTTCCACTGCATAGCTAAATTATTTCATAATAAGATAAGAATCTTTGCTGCAGTATATGAAAAACATTCGCTGGAATATTCCAGCTACACTGCAGCTGAACAGCCCGTTGCATTACGTGTATCCCCATTACAGAAACCAGAGAATCTGAGGTGGGTTCAAGTTACATGTTTTCTCTAGTCTTATTGGCAGTTTTGAGTATTCATTCTATTTTCCTTTCAGAGCCCCATCTAATCTAGAAGTACACTAAGACAACAGCAATTCAGACAAAGACCCCTTTTAAAACTTACGCATCCAGGATATTTGATATTAGGGCATATTCATTTTATAAATACGGACTACCATTAAAAAAAAAAAAAATTAAGTCACATATGTAGTTTAAAGGCTGACATAATCTCAAAGCACGAACACTGAAAGCAGGAATACAACTACAACAGATTATGAAACAACAGATCCTGGCCAGAAGTTGAAAATTATGTTCCTCACTCCTGCAAAGAGCAACCGCAAGAGGTCGAGCTCACTAAGGGGACAGGCTGAGTGAGCAGTTATAAGGTCATTTTGAATAAATTACGTGGTCACCTACTACTGAGGGGATAGGACTGAAGATGCCGGGTCCTGTCTCTGTCTTTGCCTTTGACTTGTTTCAAGGCTTCTATTTTCCAAGTCACTTAAGCCATTCAGATTATTAAGTTTCACCTTACAGTTCCAGTTGTTTTTTTTACTTTATTAGCACTACTCATGAGTAAAACCAGGAGGATAAGTAAATAACTGTTTCAGCACTGTAAGGCTGATGCATAATCCATGTAGTTGATGTCACTTATACTCCACCCCAACATAATCAATAGGAACTGTGCACACATGCTGAAGACATCTTGCAGCCATTGGACTGTCTCATTGGACAGTTTTGTCTTGAATATTTCAGAGGACAACAGATGCAATTGACCTTGGCAATTTTTTTTTCCTCTACTGCTATATATCTGCTAAAGGGACCATTTGTACCAATCTTCTCCTCACTAATCTGTGATTTCCAGAGGTGAAGAAGAAGGGCACTTACAATGAAAAAAAATCACTATTTTGAACATAACTGGACTGTAGCAAATGTAGTAGCAGCATTTTGCTAAGCTAAGAGCAGTGTTAACTCCAGAAAGGGAGGGGAACTGCCTAGAAAATGTTTCTGAGAAGAAGCTGCAGCAGAAGACCAGGATGACAACTGAATCTCAAAGTGTGGGTCCTAGTTAAGCTATTCATAGCAGAGGCATTTGTAACCCTTCCCTTTCTTGATATGCTACATAAAGCACCTATTCCATTCACTTGTTCCTCTTTGTGTTACTAGAAGCCACCAGAGCTACTATCAAGGGGAAATTACAGCCAACACCTTTCAATGTTCAAATGCACCTGGTGAAACGCCTGGTGTCCCAAACATCCTGGACAGAGAGCTTGCAGCACCTCTGAAGGCAGCTGCTGTAATACATGCACTCTAACTCTGCCTTCCCTTGCCCCAGTGCAATCTGTTCTGTGTTGTCTAACTAAAGCAGCCAAACCAACCGACCAACCACAGTGAGGACTATATTTAGTTTAGGAAAAAAAGAAGATCAAAACATAACAAAAACTCTTTGTCTGAAACATTGTATCACCTCAGCCACTCTGTATTTTGACCTCTATTACTACCAGAACCCTTCTATGTTATATTTTCTGTTTGTACAGAACTCCCATTTGCTACACAGCATCTTACTAAACAGAGTGAACAGTTGAGCTGTCAAATAAACAGTCAAATAAAAATGCATGTATTTTGTTTTAATTTATCAAGTAAGAGAGAGAAGTAATAAGAATAAAAATTGTATTTACGGAATTAGCATGCCTACAAAAAACTCCAAAACAACAAAACAAGCAGCTTCAGTCTTGTTCCCCCTCCTAGACTTTCTACCACATCCTGACTATCTGCCAGAAAGGCAAATTCCTCACATGTGATCTATATTTATATTTCTTGTTCTTTTTCCATTTGCTGGCAAATCCTAGAAAAATCCTCCTCCATTATTTATTAAGTCAATAACTCTCATTCACCTTTTTGCTTCTTTAAAACACTATGTAACTGTTTGAGTTTGGGATGCAATTTGAGTTGGTTCTTCTGTTGTTATGGTCTGTGCGGTGGACAGTTACAGAGTTACAGAGACCTTTTACATCCTATAGTTTGTTCCTTCACTTGCTGATACGCACTTGTTTAGATGTGCTCCAAAGGGCTTGTGACCCAAGACAGCTTATCAATGAGCAAACGGCATTCAGGCTGCAAGGATGCTGTCATTAAAAAAAAAAAAAAATTAGCACCGCTAAAGGAGTTCACTTTGATTCAGCTGTTCCCAGCTTTACTTTGCCTTGCAGTTCTGGAAAGTTACAGTATTCACCCTCACTTAAATTCCTGCAAGCAGATAGCTCTGCTGCCTTAACTACCTGCTCTCAACAGTAAAATGCATCCATCTTTGGTGTTTGCAGCTGACAATTTAATAGCATTTTCTACTGGGCGTATGCTGACCTGCATTTTCTATCGCTTGTAACCATGCCTTTTCAGAACAGCGATTTTTCTTCGATCTTAGCAAAGACATATGGCTCATTACAGCAACGTAGATGCCAACTTTGATGTTTCAAAGGTCAGATTTTTTCTGTTATCTAAGTAAGGGAGGCATTTTTTTTCCCCCCAAGACCATACTGGGAAGACACATTAGTTTTTAGTCTCCTGTCACTCAGGAAAGAGCAAAAGGAGCTTTGCTCGAGTTTTAAAGTTACCTCCTGGGAGTTCCTTTGGTTTTAAAAAGAAAACTCCCAGTTTGATCACTACAGCGTTTGTACCAAAGTGAGAAATAGCTGCCCTGTTCCACTCATCACAGGGAAGAGTTTATGAACTGTAATTACCAGCTTACCCACTCAGGCTCCTTCCGAAAGGGAGAATCATTCATCATCCTCTTTTGTGCTACCGACTCCTTAAAAGGCCCACTCAGCTTTACTCCAGCGCATCCCACCACACGCAGGCTCCCCAAGAGCCTGTGCCAGGGCTACCTAGATGGATTTCAGAGGGAACATCCAGCCACTTGCCTGCCTTATTTGGGAAACCCCAACTCCTCAAGGCTTGGCACAACCTCAGTGACCTAGCAAGCCTTCGTAAACCTGGAGCTCTGGCAGAGATTTAATGAGAAGGAGCCTCAGCTTACAATGGGCTCCTCGCACCGGCAAGAAACAGAAACGAGAGTGAAAGGGAGGGCGGGCCGACGAGGTCCCGAGCGAAACTTGCGGAGTTAAAAACAACGCCGAAACGGCCCGGCGAGGAGCCCTCGGAAGGGCTTCGAGCGTGTTTGGCGTGAAAAAAAAAATAAAAAAAAAATCTTCAGGAAGGAGGAAAAGGAAGGCCGGGGAGCGAGCGAGCCAGCCGGCGCAAAGCGGGCGGGCAAGTCGCCAGCGGCCCGGAGACACCCCCATGGCGCAGGGACCTCCGCCGGGACACAGCCACACGCACCCGCGCGGCCCCGCACAGCTCTCCCGCACACAGGGAGGCGGGCAGGGCGGGGGGCGGAGCGGCGCCGGGACGCCCCCGGCTCCAGCGGCGCGGCCCCCCCCGCAGCCCCGCGGCGGGCGGGAGGCCGGTGGGGGCGCGGCCCCGGCTGCCGGAGCGCCGGCGGCCCCTCCCCGCCGCTGCCTGCGGGAGTGGGAATAAAGACAGATAGCGGGGCAGGCAGCGGCCGGGCGCGGAGAGAGAGCGCTGAAAGTTTCCTGCGGAGCCCGCGGGCGGCGGCAGCGATGCCCGTGCTGCGCGCAGCGCTGGGGCTGGGCGGGCGCCGCCGGCCTTAGGGGCAGCGAGAGCGGCGCGGGGCCCGGCAGCGAGCCCCCGGCCCGGCCCGGCCCGTCCTGTCCTCCCCTCCCCTCTCCTCCGGGCGGCCCAGGAGGAAGCGCCCCGGGCAGGGACGGGAAAGCGGCGCCGGCCCGAGCGCGCGGGGCGGGGGAGCGGCACGGCGGGGGCAGCCGCCGCCGGCAGAGCCCGGGGGGAAAGATGAGCTTGTTGTCAGCCATCGACACCAGCGCCGCGTCCGTCTACCAGCCCGCCCAGCTCCTCAACTGGGTCTATCTCTCGCTGCAAGACACGCACCAGGCCAGCGCCTTCGATGCCTTCAGACCCGAGCCCTCCTCGTCCCAGCACCCCGACCTCGGCTACACCAAGAGCACCCCGGAGCTGGGCTCCTCGCTCAGCTCCAGCTATCTCAACAGCTTCTTCCAGCTCCAGCGGAGCGAGGTGAGTCCGTGCAGCCCTCGGACCCCCCCCCCCCCCCCCCCCC
>WHYT01017867.1:172960-307028 GCA_009806455.1 Tetrax tetrax
TTTTTTTTTTTTTTTTTTTTAAAGTGCACTGTATGGCATATAGTAGATTCCCTTTTTACTCTTCACACTGAAGCTGAATTATCTGATATCGATTTTATATCGATTTGACTGCAGAAGAGAACACACAAGAGCCAAATTTAGTTCTCTTAAGCAACTACTCAAAATACAGTTACACTGCTTTTATTCGAGCTTCCTTACCTGAGTAGGAACAGCAGAAAGCTCCCACAAGTAAGAAGAAATGAAGATGTATTGAAGTAACTGCAACACCCAGAGTCTCTTTTGTTGCTTCCTTACCCTCCCCACACCTGAAGCAAATGCCACTATAGCCCTGCAGTGCACCTGCACTACCTCTAGCTTTAACTAGTTCAAACATGATTTACAGCTGGGCTTTAGTTCATGGCAACAAAAGTGTTATCCACCATGGTCTTCTGCAGCTACTTAGTATCACATCAAAGGCTGGACCTGGCAAGATCTAAAATATTAATTGCTGAACCCAAATCAAGTCTTCCAGAAGATGGATATGGGCTTTCTGCTTTACTACTCATTTATTTTTGATAGGTTAAAAGAAAAAAAAAAAAAAAGAAAAGCTATCAATAGAAGATAGACTAACTATATGTATTCTTCCTGATTAGTTGAAAATTATTGTGAACTCTTTAAAATCAGTTGAGACTTTGTATTTATGCAAACTCCTCATTGAGAGGAGCACCGGCATTCACTTTCTGTCTCACAAATACGTCCATATCTCAAAAAATTTGCCAGGCAGTATGTAGAAAACAACCCCTCAACCCATAATTGGAAGCAAAAGCAAGTAGAATTCTTGTTACAATTCTATTTTATACACACAGCTTTCAGTTACAGTTTTTTTATGCATTTACAGCGTCTTCCATCCCAGGGCACCCAAACAAAGGGGTGATGTAACTGTGTGTTGGGTAATTATTTTTCATCCCTTCCTCTTTTGCTCTGCAGACACAGACTCAGTTATTCAGAACTGAAAAGGAAGATCCTTCTCCAATGAACTGTACAAATGATCAGACAATCAAGTCTGACTTCAACCAATATATTAATTTATGAAGTGTATGGAATGAACAGATAACCGAAAGGTTTACAAAACTGCTTTTATCCAAAAGCCAATCCCCCTCTCATTTTTTTTTTCCTCCGTTTTTGTTGTTGTTGTTTGTTTGAGGGATTTTGTGGAGTTGTATGAGGTAGATAGCAAACAACTTTTGTCAATGGTCCTGTTGCTTTGGTGACAAACAATTAGAAGAAAAGGTCACAATATTGACAGTCACTAGGTAAGGATTAATGCAAAGAAAAGTTTTCTAGTTCAGACTTTAAGTGAGCCATAAAAGGACTCAGATCTGATTCAAGCGATATTTAAGACCAGAGGATCTTTTCCATGCTACTTTAAGAAACAACACCACCACAGTGGAGTTGCAGAAAGGTGCATGCACAGATTTTACAAAGCTAAATCAGTAAATTTTACAAAGCTAAACACAGTACTGGTAACATGTATTTGCATGGAAACAAAAGCAAATATGTTCTGTTGTCTAAACTAGATGTATACATATAAAAGCCACCTTAAAAGTTATGCTAGCTATCACCTTAAAGCTTCTGAATGGTTTCAGAAAACGTAACAGTTAATATTTGTACTTCTCGGTTTCTTTTCCTCCAGAAAATTGCCAGCAGCCTGATGCCCATTTTGCCACTTTTATGAATTGCCCTTCTTCCTCTTTTGGAAAGCCACAATGAAATTATTAAATTAAATGGCACGACTATAAGTCTTTGCTTCATGGCAGTGTACTTGGGTTCTATCTGGATTCCAGATAAGTTATAATGGATCAAAGGAACCAATTAAGGTTTACAAAGCTATTCAAATCTTACAGTTATGCTGACGTAATTCGGACAGACAGTATTTCAAAAATGTCATAACTTAGATCCCTTCTCTTTTCCTGCAGGTTGGTTTTTATTCTCAGAAACGTTATAAACAATTTGTGATCTACTAAAAGTAGAACCTAAAATTATAGACAGATTCACTTGAGGAGAACAGAACAAATGGAGGGTTATGAGGCCTGGCCTTTGTCTGTGTCTCTCATTGTCTAGCCAGGCCAGCTGTTGGGAGTTTTGGTGATCTTTAAGGTATCAGAAGCCTAGCCCGCTACTTTCTGTGATGTGTTTCGGTGTAAGCAAATACTAGGCAAGTCCAATATTTTGATCCAGAGGAATTTTAAGGAGCCTCTTGTAGGCCCTTTTTCTTAGCTCTTTCAACTGCTGCTGATAGGATAGCTGCTGCGTGGTCTTACAAACCTGTATCTTAGGAAATACATTTTGTATTTCTACAGATTTAGTTTGGAGATAAGCAAAAGCCCTCATGGTCTGGGACTCTTGCTCTCATATCCAAAGCAGAAATATGTTCCTGCTGTATTAAATGACTACCCACACCTACTCCCTGCACATGGCAGGATTTGCTGTCTCTTTTGAATCAACACAAGTGCAATACCCTAGATGGATCACAGGAATCTGGAAATCTATATTTACATCTCGTCCAGCTCACTGCCAACCAAACATATTTAAGGGATCATCTTGCTCCCATAGGTTTCTTTTGCCAACCTAGGAGTTCCAGGTTTCTAAACCTGGTTGCAGTTGTAACAGGGGAGTTGGAGCCTGTATTTCTTCACACTAAGCCAGCCTGCTAGGCAACTATTTGTGTGTAATCATTAGGGCTGTTGATACCTGTGGTTGAACAGAAAACAAAGGAACTATTGCACAGTCATTGCATCCTGAAAATGGAGGATTAGTAAGAGCTCTTTAGATGGTTTGAACATCAGTGGTCCTTGAAATACAGACATATTCTTATAACCATCTTTCTCCAACGTACATTGCAATTGAAATTAATAGAGTAACAGAGTCATTGCTCTAACAGACCCTACTCAGAAAAAAACAAGTCCATAAGTCTACTTGGAAACCATATTACTCAATTGTTATTTTATAATCTATCTGAAGCAGATTGTGAAGTTTTAGATTTACTTGTTCAGATCACGCTTCAGCCTGTGCTGTATCACAACTGATTAAGAAAGTGGCTTTAAATGTATATAAAACTATCTGAAAGCTGAAGTCACAAAATGAAATTCCAGCCTGTCATTTAGTACATGGAAATAATTTATTTTCCTCACTATATTCAATTTAATAGAAGTTTTTGTCTTCCCATGAGTGCAGGAACTGAGGCCCTAAGCACATTGCGAGGGGCCCGTTCTGGGCAGATGATGTATTGTTTCTACCCCTGACAGTGACCTTAGCTTTGCCTCTTTGAAACTTTGGCAGCCATTGCAGAGGTTTCTGTGCCAAGAAGGCATTACTGAATGTAAATGATATAAACAACACTGTCTCAGACTTAAAGTTCTATTTAACCCAAAATGGCCATTTCTTAGCAATACCTTTCATCATGCAAGAGCTGCACAGGAGGTAAATGCTTTCCTAAGTATGTCTTGAACAGGCACATATCTATTTCCGCGTGTTATTTTTCTTACATTTGGAGTGTCAAAAGACTCGCCAAATGAGAGGAAACCTGACTCTTGTTTTTCAAACTGCAGGTCAGATTGAGACAAGGTTTCCTGCAGGAAACAGAGATGTTAACAGAAAGCACAGGGGTCAAAACATGTCCATCCGTTTCTCCCCTCACTTTTTGCTATTCAACCTTGATAACCTCCTCCTTGTCCACGAACCCTGTCTTGACAAAATATGCCACTTTTTCGATGACGTGAGGAGGCAGTGGGGTGGAGGTGTCTGGCAGAGGCCCTCCCCGCGGCCCTCTCTTGGAAAGGTCAGGGAGGTTGGCGGGCTGCAGCCTGGGGGAGACTCAGCTGCAGGCAGCGGAGGGACAGGCTGAGGAACGAAGGCTCCTGTGGGGATGTGTTAAAGTAATTTACAACGTGAATGGTCTCCCTTGTCCCTAATATAGTGCTCATGTGTTAGAGCTTCTCTTTAACATAAGTGGGCAGTTGTTTAGCTTTCAGCGGATGAAAAGGATCCTTGCAGAGCTTTGTGTAAAATTTAGAAAGCTCCTCCAAGACTATACACCTCAGACCAGAGGAAATCTCTATCCTCTCCTTTCCCACATCTGCCATTAAAGGCTTTTTGTGAATCCCCCCATATATTATGTAAAACAAGTGTCCCCACTGACATCCACAGCAAACCTTTCCCTGAGGCTGAAAGAAGGAGGATTACGCTACAGAGAGTTAAGAGGCCTACCTGTGCTTCAGCAAGCCTGATGACAGTGACTGAGCAACTTCTTAACTGTCAGTGTTTTGTTACTTCTACTCTACAAGTGGTATAAAGGGAGGAGCAGTGTGTTTTAAGATCTAAAGATCTGTGAAGCTCATTGAAAGCTTTGGATCAAAACGCTAAAGATCGGCAGATTTAAAGCAAGGCGAGACGGCCTTGCTGTGAACTGAAGGTAGGCCAGTCATACAGAGGAGCGTGTTGCACCCAGCAGCTGTTCTGCAAAGTCTCAGCAATGATGAACAATTATCACCTGAGAAGCTGCCGCCAGCCGAGGTGTCAGGCCTGGAATAACTAGACTAGATAGATCTGTTTGCTGGAATAAAGATTAATTGCCCTACCATTGACTTACTTCATAACTACTGACAAGTCATGCTGCATTCATAGTCGCCTGCTTAAGATACTATTTCTGCAAAAGGAAAGTCCTAGTGGCACCTATCTGAAAAGTTTTAGAGGTAGGCATTAGTGTTAGCAGTTTAATGTAATAATGTATTTATGTAAAACCGTCTACAGAAGAAGGATGAATTAAGGTATACTTAGCTAATCTAACTAGCTAAGTTAGAATGTATTAATTAAGGTTTATGTGGCTAATCTACATTTAACTGTATCTTTAGATGAGCAACTTGATTAATTCACATTTTACTAAAGTCAGCCCAAAAGACCAGATTTTTTGACAGCTAACTTAAACATTGACTTCAGAAAGAAACAGAAGCCTGAGACTTTTTCTCTTCCTCCAGGCAACCCTTTCCTTCACTGAATGATGAGCTTTGCTTACAGTTGTCCAATGATAAAATGTTACTGAGTAAAGTCTTAAACTGTTTTCTGTAAAAGTATCTGTAATTTATCAGAGCAGCTAAAGCAGACATAAGCCATACAGGAGCAGTTTTTGAGGTTTTCCAGTTCAGCCTTGGTAATTAAACTTCTCTATTTCTTCTGGCTCAAATTAATACCACTAAATTTATGACAGTATTTTCATTTAATCTTTCTATTTTCAGAAGGCTTTGGGGTTGGCCATGAACATTGATTCTGCATGGGATGTTTTCTTTGGGGATAAAACCAGGGAACTGTTTTGACCACTTATAAGGAGCTAAAGCATTGAAAGGTCCCAGATTTGAAGCGCTTTTCTCCACATACAGTCCTCTTCAGGTGCAACTGTTGTGCTTTCACACGTTTCATGGCCCCACAGAAAAATCCCATGTCAGAAGCAAGCCTTGGGGCACTAGCAGAGACGACAGATATAGGTCCTCAGGTTAAGTTTTGTATATTAGCACGTACAAGCCACTGAATTACTGTTTGGATAGCTTCAGATTTCCCCCTCCTCCAACATGAAAATAGCAACTGAGTGAGAGCAATGACTTGTCTCTCCTACTGTTTTACTCATGGGGATCAGTTCTTATCTTCATGGAAATCCAAGTTGATAAACAACTTCAGCACCTTTTGACATTTCAGTGCAGGGCTAATAATTAGCATGGCTAGTCTGGTTACCATCATACCCGCTTCACAGACTAGAAAGTGTTTATAATTTACAGTATATGAAAAACTTTTTTTTTTCTTCCTCCCACACTGATGATAGGGAAACCCAACTCCTTTTTCCAACAGACTTCAAACAGCCATGGCGCCTGCTGACTTAAACTTAACTCTGGAAGTTAAGACTGCTTTATTTTTGTTTCCTTTATTAGGTTGGCAACACACTAAAGCAAAAATAAGTAATCAAAAATTCTTTGCTCACCATCTTTCAATTACAGTTTATTTCATGTAGTGGGAGAATCAATAACTGGACAACGTTATAGGAATACTGAAATGCCACAGGACCTCACTTCAGTATGTCCAATTAAAATAAACATGGAGAAAACCACTAGTGCAAATCTTAGCAACTTACAGCATGAGTAGGTTCTTTCACAAGTCCTTTAGAGGTGCTTGTAAACAGCTGTAAAAAGGGAAAAAATTCTTATTGGATTTTCTTTTTTTTTTAAAGTGTCAACTATATTTCAGGTGGAATATTCACAACAATGATGCCATATCCAAAGGAAATGACCCTGCTAAGGTGGAGTAGTTGCCTCTGCCAACTTCAACATAAGTCCTTTAACTAGCAGGAACAAATAGGGACATCTGTGATGAGGGATACTATCCACAGAATCCAACAGTTTGGGACCATTTTATGGCTCCTTCTATGCAGTTTTTGGCTATTGCACTGAAACAGCAGATGACTTCGAAGAGAATGAGAAGTTGCATTTTCTTCCTGCTCGTTCAGTTGGTTTAAACTTTTCTTTCTATTTTAACTGGTCATATATTGTGTATGGGTACCATTGTAGTTTATTTTTTTTGAGTGAGTGTGGGAGAAGAAGGTCTTCAAAGGGGCAGGCAAAGTTGTTTTTGAAGTATAATATTGTTTTTAGAGTATAATTGTTTTAAAGTATAATTCTAAAATATAAATAAAACCAAATAACCCCAAGAGCACTAAATGAATGTACTGGCCAGGCATAGCCCATCAACCACTTAAATGAGCTGGATATGTACCCCTTCATCACTGCCTGAAGGTCCAAGAGCCACAGACTGAACTTAAGGCAGAAACTGAGTTTTCTAGATTAGCTTCTACATTTCCAGCTCTGTTCCTAAAAGCTTTGCTTCTAAAGCCCTATAAATCCTAATAACAAGGTGCCATTCCCACATAAACAGGTTGCTCTCGCTTACTAATATCAGCTGTTCAGGAAAATAAGTAATCCCATCACTTCTGGACAGAATTAAGTGTTATTGCAGTTGAGATGCTATCATGGTATCTGTGCTTTCTACTCCACATTAAAAAAATACAAAACCTTTACAGCTAAAAGTACAGCCATACAAATGGAAAATTTGGAAAAAAAAGACTTACCACCTATTTGTTCAGATGTTGCATTGCATATTCCTAACAGTACCATTGTCTTTATTTTCAACACAATACTATCACTAAAAAACAAGCTGAAGAAATAAATTCTGTTTCAGTATTTCCTTATCCACCTCTTGGCACATCAGTCCCAAAAGCTCTCTCTGAAAGGCAGGGACCAGCCAAGGGAATCAAGAGCGTTTGCCAGATCATTCACATAACTAGGAATTTCTTAGAGGTGAGTTAGATGCTGGAACTCTTGAGTCACTCACATATGTTACCCAACTGGAAATCAAAGTAACACCACTACAGAAGACAATAGCTGACTATTTTGCAAAGGACCACACTGTAACCTTACGGATTATGTGCCCTTTAACTGGAAGTGCTTAGCAAACAAAGGAAGCCTTACTTCCCAACACCACCAGCAGATATAGTTTAAAGATCTACTGAGCAGAGAGGTTACCTTTGGAAAGTACAAAACTAGATTTTCAGTTTGGTTCGTATTCAACTAAGTCAACAAGTCTCACAGGAAACAAACAAAAACAACAAACTAACTTACATTATCTGCTTGAACTTCCCACCAAGCCAGTTTCAAAGTTTAACCACCAGCTCTCCCATCCTCTCAGTACAGCAAGATAAAGAAATCCTGAATTCATTACAGCTGGCCTGATGAGCCTTGTAATTAGAACATGCAGTGTGGTCTTTCGGCTCCTTGAGAGCACTAACCCTTTCACTGCCAAATCCTTTCTATCCTATCATAGCTCAAAAAGGGACTCCAAGTGAAAGGCATTATTTTTTTTGTTTTAAGGTAGTATCTTCTTTTTAAAGAAATAGGTTGGCTTTGCCAGTGAACGCAAAGCAGTCACTGCTTTTGGTGGAACTCATCAGAGGAGCAGTCTCCCTGCCACTTCCCAGATGTGTGTACCAATACTCTCAAGTCCAGAATGAGTTTAAATGCATTTACTTCTTCATCTGTTTTTCTTTCTACTGTTGTCTGTATGAGACCATCAGCATTCTCCCTGTCACTCTGATAATCCCCTTTTGAGTGTGAAACTAATTCAAAGTTCAAAACCCTTCTTAAAACTCCCCTTTGCAGCAGTGCAAACAGCTAGTAGGGGCTGAATTGCAAATTTGCTGAATTAACTGCCCCAGACAAAAAAAAAATACTGTTTTATGTATCTCAACAAAGACAAAGTGGGCTAAATCACCATTTGCTTCCGTCATATTTATTACATGTTCCTGGGCTTTCGCCATTAGATTCCGGGGGATGAACTTTCCCACCATCACCCTTATTATATAACTTGGCTTTTTGGAATGGCTTTTTTCCTCATCTCCTGAGGAACTGGAGATTTCCACAGCCAGTGACAGGATGTAGCACAGTTTACACTGGTGCTCTTTATAGCATCTTTCAAGTGCCAGATTGATGTGTTTTTCACATCGACTTGGAGTTAAACTGATTTAAGACCATTTTCCAGGTCAGATTGGCAGGAACTGTTGAAGCGGTTTCCCTGACTCTATGCCAGGAGGGATGGGCTGCATCTTGGGATTATCTAGGAATTTTCCTTAATGAATTCATTGTTCTTTGAAACACCAGTGACGTTGGCAATGCCCATCTTCTCCTCTACTGTCATCTTCTGGGATGTTATATTTGTGCCTTTTCCTTTTTTAACACGGCCTCAACATGATTATAGGGAAGCATTTCATGGTGACATATGTAGAGTGGATGTTTTGGCGTATCCAGCTTTGGCACGTATTGCACAAATGCCCTGCCAGCTGAACCAGATGGCTACTTTCAGAGCCATATGTCATACTTTGGCCACAGAGCCATTGGTGGCTGCTAGGGTTATGATTTGGTGTTGGTATAGCCTGTAGGCTGATGGGATCCTGGCCTTTGACAAGGCTTCTGGCTGCCATGGTTCGAACAAACAAAAGTGTGTAAAAAAATTTTGCAAAAAAAGTTTGCTGACGGAGTGGGCAAAACTGTGGTCATTGCGACCCTTATGTTTCTGTATTGACCTGAACTGTGCCAAGAAGGGTTAGTGGAGGAGCAAATTACATAATATCCAGTTATGGTGCCAAATTTCTCCCTATAATGGGGATAATAGCTCAGTGTAGAGGATACATAGAAAATATTCACCACTGCAAGCCATGTGTCTGATTCAAAGCCTACAAAAGGCAGCAGATAGGTATGTTTTGTTTTGTCACTGGGTTGGCTCTGAGGGCAGAAATAGCAGCCTCACGATAGTCAGGAGTTCTATATTCTATATTCCCAGGGGATGCTCTAGATTTCTGCAACTGGTAAAGAATTTGTGATTTCACACATTCTGTATGTCCATACATTCTTCTATAAAAATCAGGTAATAGGGAATTTGGAAAGTTACTGATGGGTGTAATGCACGTGAGGTACTTTAAGAATCTCTTGGCAAGAGGGGTTCTTAAAAAGAAAGATTATGTGTTTTTCTAAGTGTATGTAAGAGAATGTGGCTCCTAGGGAGATGAGAACTTCTTGAAGACCCTTAATTAATACTATTTTGGTATCCATAGCGCTTCCCCTTCCTTTCAGCAATTTGATGCCAAGAATTTCTCATTCCAATAGCGTCCAATAAATCCTAGAAAATAAATTCCAATGACCATTGGAAGTATCTGTGGTTGCTTGATGGCTAAAGCAGGTAAAACCTTGTTAGTTTTTGAAGTAGCTTTTCCTTTTAGGATGTACAGATTTAACCTAGAAACAAAGTGTCTCTCGGCAGCCATAATGTCTCGTACCAGCTCGGAACTGCGCTGTGCTGATGGGCATTTCAGTGCCAGGACATGTGTGAAGTCCCCCGTGAGATCAGACTCTACTCTGTGGCCCTTTGAACTGATCCAGCTTCAGCTTTGTAAGAGGGGTCAGTGGAGCTCAGCACGTTGTGTTTGACTATCATGAGGGTGGGTGAAGTGAATTATCTGTATAGTGGTGGCCTGGCACTTAGGCTGAATTTTTATTTATGGTATACACCATCTGCAGTGGGATGGGATTCAGTAATGGTTGGGACTCATCCAGGTAGTTGTGCCTAGAGCTTCAATATGATTCTTTTGGTATGTGACTGTTACCCAGAAAATGCACTCACTGTGCAGACATCCTGAATGTTTAAGATCTCTCAGATAAATGTAATTCTATTTCAGATTTATTTCACAAACCCTCAAATCAATTTCAATGCATGCCTTCAATACGTATGTAACATATATAAACGTAAGAAAACCTACATGACATACATAAAGACTCCATTGAAATATTTGGATTTAATAGCCTGAAAAACAAGGTCTCCACAGAGGCACAGATCAGATCTCTTCTTACCTCACTTTCCCATAAGCCAGCAGTAATTCCCTGATGCCAGGAGAATGACATGAGCATCACATTATTGTGAGGTGTATCAGACCTAACACAGAAACACCCTGTGAAATGTGTCCCATCATTTCAGGGTGGAGAAGACTGTCAATATTTGGTCCTCTTTCTACAGTGATTCATTACCATGTTGCTGGATTTTTAAAATAAGTTATTATTTACTTTTTAAACTCCTGCTACACAGTTTCTTTTGAGCCTTACCACATTAAAGTGAATGAATCCTTGTTATCTCTATTAGGGAGAGCAGCTATTTAGATTATGGGTTTCCTGCTGTTCCAAAACTACAGAATGGCAAATTAGGAGCTCCTGATTTTGATTTGCAGATTGAGAGAGTGAAGATCCTATTGAGGTGAAGTACAAAACCTACCTATTTACTGTTTATCAGGAAGTGTTTAAATCACAGCACGTTTCCCCATAGAAAATCCAAGACAGATATAGATCTGAATATTTCTTGTTATTGTTTGAACACAAGACTCTACGTTGACTGTCTCATTAACCAGACTGGAAATAAAAAATTACTCTACATTTTTCTTGATATTCTTTTCCTTTCCTTGACTTTAGTCTTGTTTGCGTAAGTAGTTCTGGAGACCAAAACGTTTCCTTTTGTGGGTTGTTATTCCAGCTTTTTGCCTGCCTTTTCTAACCATACCGTGACTGTGGTATGATCAAACACAAGAAAGCAATGGTTGCCTAGTGGAGAGATTGGACTTAGGGAACCATGGCAAGTTCAATAGTTTCCTCAGCAGTGGGATAGTCAACTCCATTGCACTGCCTTCAGAATCCTCTTTATTAATAACCTGTATATTGCTCTCCTCAAATATGCAACTATGATCTTAGTGAAAAAAAAAATCCACATTTTTTGTCTGCTGTTTTTATTCTTACCCTACTCAGATCAGTCTCAGAATAATCATTAATACAGTCTTATGTTTCATGTGAGTTTTCTCTTTTCTTTTGCAGGCTCTGAGCAGCAGTTTGTACAAGAGTGCATCGCCTTATGGCTCTCTTAATAACATTGTGGATGGGTTAAGCTCCCTCACTGAGCATTTCTCTGACCTATCCCTTTCTTCAGAAGCCAGAAAACCCAGCAAGAGGCCACCTCCTAACTACCTGTGCCACCTCTGCTTTAACAAGGGACACTACATCAAAGACTGCCCGCAGGTAAGGAATAGACAATGTTCTGGAAAAATCTTCATGAAAATTTTCTCTATTCCTTGATTTAGTAGAATTTGACTGAAATAGTGAATAACACTGAAGAAATGTCTTGACAAAGTGCCAAGCTAGCCATGTGTTTTTTAATCTATTCTTTATCACAATGCTGATGGAAAAAAATATGCTATTTCATTTGTCTAATAAGAATTACAAAAAATATTCATCTAGGCACATGGTAAGTAGATTTTAGAAACTTTTAAAATGGCTACTACGTAATTTTCTATCACAGAGATAATGTAAAATACATTTTCAAGCAGCACACTCTATAGTCAGTTTGGCAACAGTGCTTAATAAAAATATAACAAGTTACATATGCTAAAGGAGAAAAAACTTAGACTGGATGAGGACTTTGAATTGGTGTTGCAGTAAAACAAGCTCCAAGTCTATCGGGTGCAAAATGTCTTCTGTCTCATAGAAGAGGTTTGCAATACTTGGCAAATGTAGCAGTCTTCGACTCTCAGAACTTTTTTGCAGTGGCAAAACTGGCAATATTTTTTTCCTTAGAAAAGAGGTATAAACTAGTGTGCACAAAAACCACTCACCAATCTGCAGGGTTTTTTTTTTCTGAGGCTCCAAGCCACAGTGTGCGCAGTTTCTCCATCCTCTCAAGTTTCAGCTGGATGCGGGCGTGTCGCTGGCTTAAACTTTCACAACTCCAACAATATTCTATATAGAGTCCCAAGGAAATGAATGTGCTTCCAGTACTCTAGAAATTCAGATGTGGACATTACCGGCATCCACTTCACTATAGTTTTAACCTCCTACCCTCTTAACATGTGACTTTCAGCAGAATCAATCTGCATAGAATTAACTACAGTTAATTTGCTGTTGAGGATGTCAGACATTTAAGCCAAAACACAGGCAGAAAAGCCTGTCAGCATGAAATCACATCTAATGTCAGATGAGCTTTAGCTGAGTGTATTCCTTCTGCTGTTATGCATAGACTAAACTATTCTCTTCATGGACTTTAGCTGTATATCTTTCAATAATTCTAACAAAAACTGTGGAATTAAAGTACATTTCCAGTCTTGGGTGTGGCACTTGATGATATTTTTACTTCGTGTTATTTCATTATATGTAGAGTAAGGCAGTATTCTTTAGGAAAAAAAATATGAATTTTTCCTTGTTAGGAGATCAAAAATACTCCATTTTATATACTTCTGTGTTTAATGTACTTAGTTTAGCACGTTACAGCGAAATGCAGAGATAGGACCCACGTAATAGCATGCGTTACTTGACAAGGAGGTTAGAACTACAGCTACTAAATATACAGCAGAAAGAAATAGAGTGCTGAGCTGTGGGAGCTGGCTGTGCTGTGCTGCGTAAGAAACCGAATGAATGCAGCAGGTCCCTTGATGATCACTACGTGCAAGCTGCAGCTCGCACAGATGGTTCCAAGTGAATGTGTCAGAGTTGGAACAGAAAATGCATTATTTATTCCATAGGTATTTTTATAGTTTGAGGCATTACAGGTTAAAGAACAGTTAATGAAAATTAAAGACAAAACCACAGAAGTCCAGGAGATAGAAACAAATTAATATACCTGTAGAAAGATTAATTTATTTAAATTGCACATCCGTTGTAGTTTTTTTAAGATTTCACTGGTAACATCTTCAATTTTTCTGTGAACCAGAAATAAGACTTCCTACAGAGTGTACTCTGTGGCTGGCCTATGAGCTAGTAAGTAATGACTGAAGGAACACAGGACCGGGAGGCATCTGCTTGCTCGCTGCACGCAGTCTTCTACAGTTACAGGTGGCCATATCATACAGTCCCGTTTATAAACCGATCAAGTTTTAGTGGGAAGTATTTCAGTATTTTTCCCTCACTACTGCTGATGTGGGAAGCTGCTCCAGAACCTCAGTCCTCTCCTAATTAGAAATCTTCCAGTTTCCAGGATAAGTGTAACTTGTGGCCACTTTATAGTCATTTGTTCTCTTGCCAACATTGTCCTCTACTGAAATAGCTCTTCTCTCTCCCTGGTGTTTATCTCAGGATGTATTAATAGACTGCAATCATATCCTCTTTCATTATTCATTCTGTAGGGCTAAGCAAGCCAGGTTTTCTCAGTCTTCTTAACAAAAAGTAGATAGACTCTCTGTTCTTCAATGCTTCTCATGACTGTCCTCTGTTCTTTTCATGTCCTTGCGCATGCATGACTACATGGACGTATGGCATCCCAGAACAGATCTCATCAGTGCCTTTTGCTGTGCATGCACGTATCTCTTGCTATAGATCAAAGTTTATGTTGCTTAAGGAACATGTGATATGAAATTAGTTCTGCTTTACTGGAGATTTCTAACACAAGTAAGTGTTTTATGGTCTAGTCAGCATGTAAGTGCGCTTTCTTGAAAAAGAGCAGACTTAAGCATTCACAGAAACTTAAGCACTTCCCTTATTTCATTTAAATTTGAGGGCAGATCTACAGGGGATGACCCTGTGTACATGAGTTATGTTCAAAACCTTGAAAACATTGTGCACAAGAGGGGAGTACCAACAGCGGGATCAGGCCTTTGCTAGAAAGACTCCATTGGTTACCACTGCTTTTGACAATAACTGATTTCTTATGTTGAACATTATAATGCACTACTTAATAGCTTAGATTTTAATACTTTGTTTTTCTAGTGCTACCAAAAATGAAAGTTGTTTTGCAAATCCTACCAAAAAAGGACTGTAGCTATGCATTTTTATAGCACTTAAATTTGGATAGAGAAAAGAGATAAACTAATCTGATTTGGACAAACTGCCTAGCAGTAAATCATACGGTATTTTAGTTTTCTTTTTATGTAACTGCCCAATAAGAAACATATTTTGAAATGGAGTGTTTTATGGAGTTTTTCCTGCATAACAAAGAAATTGTGTAAGAACTTTGAGACTTTATATCCTCCCTTAATTCTGCTTATTGTAAACACAGTGAAGACATGTTCTTTTTCTGTTGCTGTACAAGTTGATGGAATACAATACTGATGAAAATAAATGTATCAGTTCAGATTTATATGGTAAGTGATGATCATATTCTAGCAAGTTAAATAATTATAAATAAAAAAGGCCAGCTTTAGTATTTGAGTACCTCAGGTATCTGCAAGTTTGTCTAATATCCTGTCCAAAATTATCTGTTTGGAAATTGAAACATGATTTAGCAAACGTGTTCTTTTAGCATGCAGTTTGTGTGATCTGTAGTAATAGAAAGTGTGTGTTCTGTTTTAGAAACTACCAGAAATTAGAGCAATGTTATGACTGCAGTTCGTTATTTCCAGTTTGCCTACACTTGCAAAAACTGTTTGTTGCAATTATTACATCTATAAAAAACACAGCACTTTTTATTTTTAGCATTATCTTTATAGCATACCTACATTTTCTCCAAAATAATTTTTGGGTTTCAGTGGCTTAAACAATAACATCTTACTCACGCCTCTCTGATGTTCTTTCACATACAGACAGAGCTCTCATTGACTTCAATGAATTGAAAAATGTCTAGAGAATGAAAGTTAAAAGCAGTACTCTTAAACTTAATAAAGGTTAAAAGCAGTGCTCTTAAACTTAATATAGTGGTGCTCTTAAATTATCATTGCCAGTACTACCAAATATACAAAATATTTTTCTTTAAATAGCAAGGAAGGTGGTTAGTTGGATGATATATAAATACATACTTATATAGATTTGTTAAAACTTTGTTGTGTACTCGAAGGTACTGTGCCAGTGTACATCTTGCATACACATGATAACCGTAGGTTTTCTTTTGTTTGTCAGGACAAATAATGATGAGCTTTGGGCCACTAACAGTTCAGATATATGATACTTTAGGATATTTATTTATTTAACATATAGAAACTCATAGAAGACCTTTTTTAAACAGTTATATTTTCTGTTTTCACCCATTATCACTGTATCCTATATTTTTTAATCCTACAAAATATAAACATGACCTATACAGAATGAATCTCGCTCCTTTATAGAATAGAGATGTTTTTGACATTACCACCCTTCCATGATGTTGTCACCCTAAACCTAGAACTATCATTTAGGTTTAATGCTCAGAAAGTACAGGATAACAGGGTAGGATGTTAGATACAGTATATATGGACATTGGTGAATAACACCATCTACTTCCGGTTCTAAGAAGTTACTGAGTGATTGAACCTTTGCCATGGTTCAAAATCTTCTTTGGGAAGGAAATACGTGGACACAGATCCTAGACCTCATTTATTGATGTGTCATTCCTCTTGTTACTTTGGGCAGTAATGGACCAACAGCAAAGGCAGCAACAAAGTTTGCACTTGTAGCGGTCCAAGCTCAGAGCTTCAGCAAAGCATCTCTATATTCAAATTTTCCAAAGTGCCCTACGTCGTGTTTCTGCCAAGCATCAGTTCTGTCTACTGGTCTCTCTGTCATAACTTTATTCAAGGGCTGTCAAATCCTTTTGCAAAAATATGTGCAGGCCTAGTCATTCAAAAAACACATGGCTCCAGCCATGTTCTTCTGAATGCTGAACAAGGAGACTGCTCTGATCCCTGTGCCAGCCCGAAGCTCTCTGAAAAAAAATCTTCCTGACAACACCTATAAATTTGTACACAGGCAAGAAACTCCCACATCATAGAGACTTGGTAAAAAAAAAAAAAAAGTACAGGCAAGTATCATCATTCTGCAGTCAAATCCCTGGTGCGCTACAACTACTTAGTCCTGTCCCTGGGAGATACAGAACTGTTACACAGTGTGTTTCCTGATTTTACACTATACTCATAGAGGAAAATGCATGTGCGTGCTCATAGAAGTACAGACACACTACCACAGACATATACGTAATGGGGAAAAAATATTAGCCTCATTTTGCACTGCATTTTAGAATCTGTGAATGAAATGTATGGCATGATCCATAGCAATGAGGCCAGCAGTGAGAGTCTTTCCATTGCCAACAGTGATCTTTGAAGCAGATCCTGTAAAACTGAAGTCCCTTGAGAACATGTATTCAAGTCAATGGAAGTAGTAGGCAATTACTGTGGCTGCTTGAGTTTGCATAGATTTGCTTTTGTGGTTTCATGCAGGATGTGGAAGAAATCAGTGTCAAGCTGAGTTTAGTCCTTTCTTCTTAGTCCATAGCTTGGTCTGCCAGATCGTGCTGCCCTGAAGCTGTCCCTCCCTGTGGTCAGATATAGTGGCTCTTTGGCAGTAGACTTGGCTCAGCAGGCAGCTGTTTGGCTGCAAGATTGCAGCGACTCTCATGCCTGAAGCATTAATCTGATTTGTCTTGTGCCTTATGGTTGTGCAAGGATGTCAAATGCCCGCAAAATGCAAGGAGTCCATAGCTGTGCTTCCTCCAGGTACCAAAGAATGGCTACGATGGCCATGATGAACAAGCTGCCACCTTTACAAAGATAGAAATATTTTACCTTTATGGGTTTTGGCTTAGAGATCTTAATTAAAAAAAAAAAAAAAGCAAAACAAACACAAACATCTTGAAATTTATTTTTCTTTTAAGCGGAAGATGATGTTTGAATCATTTTTGACAGTTGCTACATTTTACAGTAGTCTCTTGGATATCAGGTGATGGCTTCCAAAAGAACATGTCTTTTCCCCATTGAACTGAGTGAAATACCAGTATTCTTATTCAGCTATACGATGTGGGGTCAAGCTCTCCAGTCCCTCAGGAATTTGAAACCCTGTATGGCTCAATTTTGTGGGCTTCACCATAGTTTTTTATTGGAGTATACTTGCTGGCATTTGCTATAGTGCTGTACTAGTGTCTCTTGTTTATGCTTCAATTTTGTTGCTTAGAGAGTTATTAGAGGCCTGGCTGTGCAACCCCTGATATGAATGAAGCAGTATTTGAATCACTAAAATTAGTATTCCTCTTACAGAGAAAAAGATGAAAATATGGGACATATAATAAAAGAAAATGACAGGTAAATTCGTCTCTGGCCCAGTAGCACTGATTTTAATAAGACCAGTATCAACAGAGAACCTGTATGCCTCTATTACAAGGAGGAAAAAGCTGTTAATTTCTACTGTATGGAATTATTTTCAAACTGCATGTGGCACTCCAGAAAACAAACCTATATATATATACAGCCCCTCAGTTCTCTATCTTTGAGATATGTTTTGATACATTAATCCATTTTGTATAGTGCATATTTTTTCACCTAAATATATCTGTATAAGAAATTGTAATTCTTAATTGTTCATTCTGCAAATACCTATGCATATACTAAACTTCCACTGGACAATACTGGAACAATTTGAAGCTCTCAAAAGTCTTCTTTATACACAACATACTGCTTTCATTTATTCTTATTTTTCCACTCAGAGCCTGCATAAAATTATTTTAGATTATTTGGACTTGGCTAAGATTTTTTAAATTTGTTTTTTACCACATGACAACTCCATGATATCAAATATACTACAAAATATATTACAAGGTTGTTTTTTTTTTCTCATATGCTTGAACTTAGCCCTGCCAAGTTTTCTCAGAGTTTTTGAGTTTAGCTTGATATATTTGTTCAGATAATTTCTGCTTTTATTATGAAGACTTGCAGAAATGTTGTAACAAAAGCATGGTGGGCTGTAACTTTTGTCACATCCATTTTACCTCTGGAAATGTAAACTCCTGAAGGGTCTGAAACATCTCTCTGTTTTGGGAATTCTGAATAAGCCTTGCATGTCATGGCTTTAAACCGTTTATCGGAGAGACAAGTAACCTGGACAGCTGTATGTGAGTAGACAGGATCCAAACAGCCCAGCTTTGACAGCATGCTCCCAAAATACTAGTTTTAAAACTGTGGCTACAATATGTGGCGTTTATGTCCAGTTGTTTGATAAACTGGGTGCTTGGAAAAAAGATACTGAAGCCTAACAAACCAGAATAAGAGCAGTTAGATAGTGAAAAAAAAACCAGAAATACCTAGTGACCTCTGTCTGTGCCCCTTTCCTGTCTAGTGCACTGCTTGATATTACATTCCCGAAAGTCTGGAAGACCAGCCAAAACCAAACTCCCTCTTCAGCATCACCACTAAGCCGTTATTACTGTGGTTCTGTCTTTATTACTGATATGAGTTCAAGCTTTTTTTTGCTGTGGGAAATCCAACGTAAACAAAAGTGATAAAGGCAAGTACTGTAAGAGGGCATGCTTGCTTGTTCTTTGTGGCGACCTTGGGGTGGAATCTCATGTCCTGTTTAATGGTTACCAATGGACCGTGAAACAGTTGTCAGAGGATCACCCGCTACAGAATTTGAGTTTTCACTGAAATCTTCCAACTTCTTTTTGTTTACCTTTGAATCTTATTTGCATATGCATTATCTAGATAAATTCAACAAAGAGAATATGCTGTTTAAATGTAAACCCTTATGGATACCTGGCATTTCAACTGAATAAGGTTTTGGTATTGGTAAAACCTCAACTGGGTCTCGGTTGAGCAGAGCAATTCAGGGAAGACTGAAGAGGGGAGAAATCAGTTTGGGAGCTCTGAAACATGACTTCTGTTGAAGTACTGAAGAACCAGTATTGTTTGCTCCCACAAAAAGACATATTAATATGTTGCAAATATGGAGAAAACCTTGCATGAAGGGCACAGCATGAAGGATTCACAGCTAATGGGGACAGAGTACTGGACTTAAAATAGGCTGCTCTTTCTAACTGTGAGACATTGAAAGAGTGTCTGGGAAGGCTGTTGGTCATTGGAAGACTTTCAGAACAGTATAGATAAACATACATCAGGATTTTCACAGGTGATCCTATTCAGGGACAAGTGAGAGGACATCCCAAAGCATCTCCCAGCCTTATGTTTCTACTATTGTACATCTGCATACTAATAATGCAACTCATTATCTTAAATGTGCATAATTTATATTTTAAAACAGTACACAGCAGACCAGATCTAAATCCAGTGCAAGTTACTGGGAGACTTTTATAAGCTCCTTTGAAATAGACTGAACATTGCATTGGTCAAAATCTGAACTCTGTTTACCAACAATTCAGTATTTGCTTAGTCTGCAGTAAAACTCCTGATAAACCATAATTCAGTGCTTATCTTGGAAATGAGTCCTGGGAGCATTCCTCTTGAGAGGAAAAGTAACGTCTGGTCTCCCGCCCTCCACAAGCTGATTTATAGATAAGGTAAAGAGAGAACTACCAGGTCAAAACCACTGTAGTTGATCAATTCCTCAATTCACACTGATAAGAAAGGAGTGATGGAAAATTAAGTGAATCATGTTTTCTCACTTCATAAGAGTATTTTGGTGTAGTGTGAAATATAGGTTGTGGAATTTTCATCTATGCTTGGAAGCGTTCAAGACTGGACAAACCCCTAGGAAACCTGACCTGAACTCAGTGTTGGTTCTGCTTGGAGCAGGAGGTTGGACTTGGTGATCTCTTGAGGTGCCTTCCAAACTTATTGATGCTGTGGTTCTATTCTGTGATAATTAACTAAAATTTTGTGCTCTGCAATAAGAGATCACTCATTGTTCTTCAAGATCTCTATATCTCCCAGCTCTAATCTCTACCACAATCCTTCCTTACCATGCTTTTAAATAAAATACTCTTGCAAAATACAATACAATATACAAAAACATAAAAGTTGAAGCAAACAGGCATTTATTGCAACAACAAATATAGAAAACAAAAGACCCTAAGCCTTGGAAATAATGCCTGTCAAAATGTCCATGCACAAACACTTCTTGTAAAAATGTAGCTTCATTTAATCTATATTTAGAAAGTAAATCAAATAACTTTCTTTTTCAAAAGGGTTTGTTTTTAGGAAAATGTCTATTTCAACAAGGTGTTCAGCTGAAAAAGCAAAAGGTTGAAGCAGACATCTGAAGTGGAAGAAATGTTTTGTAATGTTTAATAGGTTTCATTTACTCCAATGAACATTTATATCTTTTATATATTGCTTTCCAGTTTCCCAAAAGCGAAAATGCATTTTCCGATAATGCCCATGCCCAATTAAAGAAGGCCTACAAGGTCCTGGGATGGTGTCAGATAAACGGGGCATACTCTGGCTGCTGAGAAGAAAGCGACTGTCAGGGGAGTGACCTGCCTTGTCTTTCCCTCTGCTTTCCTTTTAACTTACTCTACAGAGGAGGAAGCTGGTAAACAGATAGCAAGAGCAGAGAAGAACAAGAGCAAATCACTACAGGCAGAACAGCAGTTTCTGCCAGCAACACGTAGCTGCTGCAGCTCAGCTTCTCCTTGCTTTTCTGATTGTCCCTGGACAGTCTGTAGATTGTGAGGACACCATTCCAACTCAGGGGGCCCCTCTCTTATTTTCCTGCTGTCAAGATGTACCAGTCAGTCCCACCTTTCCCTCCTGTTATGTCCCTTCCCTGAAGAAATTAAGATACTAAAATGGAAAATGATCCCTCTTCCATTTCCCCAGTATAGCACAAGTATTGCTGCTGTTCTACTATATCTGGCTTATGTCAATAGATGTTAAAGGAGCCTTACATATTTTGGTATGGCCTCTTTTACAGCTATAAAAAGGTCTACTATGAGAGGAGAACAGAGTTTCTCAGGTAACTAATGCCCATCTGTGCCTTGTGGGATTTTGTACGTCCTTCAGACTAGCTGAGTGAAGCTAGCTTCTTCAGAAGCAGGAGAGAAGGCAACACTTGTGGATCAGGAACACAAGTCTTAGTGCTATGCTGATGCATGGATGTTAGCCTCTCAGACGTCAAGCTCAGGAGGCATCATGCAATCTGATTAAACAGTCCAGGTGATGCTTTTCAGAGTCCTGTTGTTACAAAGGAACACCTGAGGATTAAAATTGGATTAGAAGTCACTGCACCTATTGAAAAACAGACCATTTGCTCTTGGTGGTGATGCTAAGATTCAAGGGTTTGTTTAGCATTGTTTGTAATCCTAAAGAGGCTCTCCCTGTATCTTTAGAGTAGCTCTGCATTCACTACTCACTCCCAGAAGGGACACGTTTTGATACAGCTGCCATTTCCTGCCCACACAGGAGAAGCCAAATGTTTTAGCCTTACGTTAATGGTATTTAAGAGCAGATAGCACAAAACTGACTGCAGGTTCCTTGTTGCAGCAGCACCAGTCAGTGCATACCTGTGAAAGGATAGTGTCTGTAAGTTTGCTGAAACACCAAACCTAGAGACTTTGAAGACCTGTGAGCCTAGTCATACTAGTTTTCTTCCAAATTCAAGTGAGTGCAGAATCTGTATTTGTTTTTAATTTGTTGGGGTTTTTTTTTGACATAGGGCCATTTCAATGCTTTCAATACTATAAAACTGTTGATTCACTAAAATTAATATCATTAAATAGTCACTTCCATAATTTTGTTTTTCCCTGTTTATATTCTGGAAGTGTTAGGTCTGACTCCACTCTACATAAGAAATTCAATATATTTATGTTGTACAAATGTATAACGTGACTCCCAGAAACCTAGTAACTTCCTTCACTGTTAGACTGAAAAAGTTGAGAACAGAACTTCAGTTCATAGGCCCAAGTCCTGTTTTAACTCCTAGGCTATTTCTCTACATCAGCTCACCAAAACCAATACCAGACATCTAAATTTTTGAAATTTATTTTTGATAGCAGAATACACCTTGCAAAAAAGTAGTAGTCAGATTTGCTGACAAGATTACTGTAAACTTAGTTTCTTAACGTTTTATATTTTATACTATAAATTCTTTGTCATGTTACTGATAGGGACTGTTATTTAAGGAGGAATTTCTCAGGTTTGTAGAAGCTTGATTTTTTTTCTTAAAAAACAAGATTTTTCTTCCAAATTTCCTTCATGGGGCAGAAAAGCGAAAATGTTTGTATAGTAATTAGAGAAAATAAAGAATAAGCCTTTCATTTCAGAGCCCAGTCAGTGCCAAATTATTAGCTAAGGCAATAAAGCCTGTAGACAGGCACTTAAGCTGAAACATTTGGGGATTTTAGCAGACATTTTGGAAATGACATAATCTTGATTACTAGTTAATCATCAGATTTGCATCTGATTTTCCACAAGATACTTGCTACTCTTTGTTCCTACCTAATTTTCTGGGTGTGCAGAAATGTCTGTAGGAGTACAACAGCACCTTTTGAGATCTGCTGTGTTACTGTGCCCTGTAAACAACTTCTTTTTCATTCTGCAAAGAAAGAGTACATTTCAACTACACTTAAACGTGGTCTCAAGCAGTAATTTTGGACACGAGTTCAGAGTAACACTGAGCATTCTAGGTTCAAGGGTTTCATATACAAAATACTGGTTTCAAGTCCATTTCTAATTTTAACCCACGGTGCAGGTGTGCAACTATAGATAAAACTCTGCAGCAGCACAGATAAATCAATACTTCCACCTGAGCCAGCGTACCCACACCACCTGGAGCCAAGAACAGCCTGCCCAAGGACACACTCAGCCTTCCTGAACACTGCCCCATGTCCTATGTGGGTGAGGAAAGGAGACCCTCAGGAGACTTCACCAGAGCAGAGATAACCTCTGAGATGGTTTTACAAAGCAGTCGTGTCACTCTTACTCTTAAATGCCTGATTACACAGTTGAAGAAATTAGAAAAGCAAAAAGTAGAGGAGGGAAAAGCTCCTTTCAAAGAAATGGCAAACAACAAAGCTTTCCCAGAAGACTGAAGGGGAATGCTCATTAAGGTAGAAAGGCAGCTTTGGTTTAAATAGTTTTAAAAACCAAAACTTGATAGTAGTCATTCCAGACCTGTATTTTGTATTTCTCAATGCAAGTTCTAGCTCTGCTATTTAAAACAGATTTCTGTTAATCCTGGTTAAGGAGTTTAATAGATTAGCGCTGAATGCCAAATCTGCACTGCAATCTTCATAATTTTTACCAAGACTCATTAAAAATTCCTCCTCTAATGTCAGATGTCTGATTCTCTGTACCCTTTACATGAGGACAAACCACCACCAAAATGGTCACGCTGGCTTTTGTGCTGAGCTTGCCACTTGTTAAAGTGTTTACGCAAAACATGGGAAAGTAGAGAAGCCCAGGAACTTTCGAGTTTCCTTGAAAATGCTGACTTATGAAAATTCAGGTGTTCATTCCTATCTTGAGATTATTATATATATGTGTTCTATCATGACAATATATATGTTTTATCCTGAGATTCAGTTATATGACTGTGACAGGTGAAATACATATCCACCTGCATTTCATCTGTCACAGGCGTGTAACTTTCTCAGGATAGGTGATATCCATATCTCCCGAGAGAGCATAGAGTGCTGTTACACTTATAAAAGTAACCCTATGCCAATATTGGAGCATGCTAGTTGTTTTTGCATTAGTGACCAAAATTTCATATCCGTTTTCTGCTAATCTAAGTATATTACGCAGTTGTATCCTATGTGATGTAATGTGGACATCAAATATGTAGGATGAAGCTCTGAAGAGGGGACAGAGACCTACTTAAATGATGTTTGAAGTTTTCCTGGGTGACTTTGCAGCGGAATGTGAAGGCCTGACCTCTACATTCAGCTTTTCTCCGCCCTCTCAGCCTTTCACCGTTTTGTAATTTTGTTTGATTTCTTCTTGTAAAACATGACCAACAGCTTCTTGTCAATCCCTATTCCTCAATGCGACCCAGTCACGAATGATACTTTGAGTCTCCTCATCTCCACTTGGTGCCCTTAGAAGATGGGGATCTCTGATTAGATAGCAAGGCACTCATGGTCTGAGAGCTGGAGGTCCTTGTGCACTGGCGAGGGAGAGGAAGGATAAGATGGGCTGTAAAGATGGATGTTGTATGTCCACAACCGTCAGCCTTAGCAAATCAGAAGAGATCTAACAGTCATGCAGTGGTTGTTAGCATAGCACCATGTACAGGACTGACAGATGGTTACTGCTTGTATTACTATTTCTGTTGTTCAGTAATGAAAGCTATAGTTAATAACAATCTGATTTTTAGGCCACTGCTAACAGTCCTATTAAGCTTTAAAAAAAATTGTCTCCTTTGCTGGTATCATTTACATCAGTCTCCTGAGCAGCAAGTCTTAACTGTAATTGTGTGGTTGGTTTGTGGTTCCTTGCATACTATACAGAATCTATTTACATAGAAGACAGGAGACACTTACTTTATACCTGAAAAGTGGTACTATTAATGTGAAACTATTGGAAAGGCTTTTTTTTTTATTTTTAAATAATGTTGACATATATAAGTAAATAATATAATATTCTCCTCTATAGCTGCTTGAAGCACAAATAAGTGAGTACAACTAATAAGGGCTCTACTGTTTATATGCTGAGCTCAGAATGTGACTCACATTTTGTGTTTGTTTGCAAAGCTGGAGAGGAGAACGGGGCTTTTTTTTTTAAAGCATTAACATAATCTTAACTCTCATCTGCTTTCTTCTGAGCTCCCATTCCTGATTCAGCACGCATGAGTCTGCTAATGAAATCCAGATGTCAGACGAAAAAACAATAAGCTCTCCCACCCATCTGGTGGATCAGGTTTCTCAGAGATTGGAAAAAAAAAAGATTCAGGAGAGATTCCTAGAACGTCTGAAACTTTAGATTTCAGTATGTTTTCAGAGAGCAGAGGGCCGCAGGAGGGTGGTTTGGAGGTAAAGCTGATAGCAAGTCAAGATTCTTGGTGGAAAAATGAGAAGAAATTGAGTTGTTTTGTTATCAGTGACTCTGAGCCCTAAACGGACGTAGTATATCCCAAATTCAATGCTGCTACTGAAAGGTTATGCTGAGCATAACAAATAGCAGTTCTGAATTAGAAATAAAAAAGTAATGTGATGTAAATTTTTAAATTGTTTCATTCCTTGGCTTTGCTCTTTCAGGATCTCATTCCCTCCTGAATGGGAGGAGAAATTACAACATCAGCCTGCAATTTACTTTGGAGGATTATTTGCAGGATCTCACAGCTGTGACTCTGGGCTTCCTCTTTCAACCATCACCTTAAGCCTAACCCTAGTCCTAGGTTGAGCTGTACACAAGGTGTCCAAGTCCTTTCCAAGACCAAGACTTGTCTTCAAGGGACAAGTTTTTCACAGCCCACAGCTTTTTTGGCAGCTTCTTTCCAGCCCAAATCCAGCTGTAGCTTTAGGCTTTCTCCTTCCCTTGACCCTAAAGTTGACCATAAATCTAAGCTTTAGACAGAGCAGTCCAGTCCTTCCTACAACTGAAGCTTTGTGTTTTTTTTCTTTTTCTCTACCGTTTTTCATTTCTGGAATGTATCATAATCCTTGAAATGTGTCACATTCTAGGCCTGAGGAGGAGTCAGAAATTTCTGCACCCAAAGACTTGGGCCGAGTAGCCAATCGGAAAAAGAAATTTGCTTCATTTTTAGAGGAAATGCTTCACAAAAATCAATTTTACTCAAGATTTTTATGTGACTAATTCAAAGGAATGTTCCCAGTAATTTCCAGACAAGTGAATAATTGAAATAAAAGTGGTGTCTTCTGTACTTCCACTAACATTAGGAAGCATCAGGGTTTGCTTTGACTCCCAGAGTCATGTTTGCATAGGCACAGGTTGTGAGACATTGCGAGCTTCCCTTATTTCAACTGTATTTGACTTAAAACAAGCCACAAAGTCACTATTTTTGCATCTGTTTCCACAGACATGCTCCTCTAGCTTGGCAAGATAGAGAAAAGTTTTATAGGTTGCTTTGCCAACTCTGTTGCAACAGCAGACTTGTCATCCCCACAGGCACTTCCCTGATCTGTGGATGGTGGGTTGATGGCCTTACCATGAAGGAAAGCTCCCTCTCCGTCGCTCTGGTCTGTTCTGTTCACTTCTGTGCCACTTTCATATAATTTAGCATCTGAGCATTCTCAGGATGTACGCTTCTGGTTTGCTCTCCCAGTCTCTTCCCAGAGTCAGTCCTGTGCGTGTAATATAGTGTTTCTGTTTAGTAACTGTTTTCCTTGAACACCAGGATAATGAGGGCAGATACATGTACTGGGAACGGGAGAAGGCTCCTGGTGAGCTTTCCTTCCCCCGAGAGCATGTAACATTGTCTCCGCTCAGCTTGTAACCCAGGAAAGCTCCACTTTGCCTGCTAGTGAGGGCTGCTCTGCTGGAAGAAGTTTCCGTTGTGCCAAAAAGCAGAGTGGTCAACAGAAGTGGCCTTCTCTCAGCGGCTGCCCCTCTCCCAGATACATCTGGCTGCAGTGCTTGCAGGTCTGGGCGAGTTCTGCCCCTGCTCCAGGCCAGCTGCCCCAGGCTCCTTCTTGATCCAGAAGTCCTGTAACTGTACTTGTTGAGATGTAATACAGCGTTCTGTAGATTTGAGGTTTTCAAATGCCACAGCTTCACATCTGTGAACATTGTACTGTTTTCCATGGAGGACTGTGGTTATACCTGTTATGATGGAGATAAATCTTCTGACCATTAGGAAATGGCAGAACTACTCGTGGGTGCTGCTTAGGAGTAGTTTTCATTCACACAGACTCCAGGAGCTGTCTCTGCTGTCGAACTGAACAGAGCTATTGAACATTTGTGCCTCCTACGAAGGGAATCACTCTGTGGCTACAGGCACTTCACACTACTTGTTCACTACTACATATTTGGCCCAGGTTATCGAGCTGTTCATTATTCATGAGCTGGTCTTATCTGAACCCTGGTTCACACTGGCGATTACTTGTGGTGATGGACGGTTAGAGCTGGGTGCAGGCTGCAGACTTTGCATTAGAGCCTGTGTTCCTGTGTTGTTTTAACCGGTTCATCTGGTGGTCTGATGGTTGTACACAGAGATTCAAGAGGATCAGCGTGCACAGAAACCACAGTGGGGACCAGTGGCAGAGCTGTAATCAGTTGCTGCTCTTGGGGAGGGCAGACTGAGTGATCCTTTCCATGAAGGATGCAAGCCACCTCAATGCAATCCCTTGGACCCTGGCCGTCTTTCTGAGGAGGAAGAACATTATCTTATGAAAGCATCGTTCTTCGTAAACATTTTTTATCATGTCTTTTCTCTCTACTCCATAGTTGTCTCTTTTAGATGCCCCTAATACATTTGATGGCTGATAAGGGCCAAAAGCAGAAGCTTTTGGCTTCTGCCAAAAGAGATAAGAGCCAGGGAAATGTGAGAAGTGAGAAGACAGCTGTTGCCTGAAGACTGCCAGCTGTTGAAAAATAATCAGAGAGGGCAGTGTACAGCATCACTTTAAGGTTAGTTAAATAACGACTTATGCCTGTGGAAAAGACCTGCTTGTTTCAGTAGGAGCTGGAGACAGACATAAGCAACGTTGGACAGTCAGCCTTCAGAGACCGGCTGTTGTCTTGCTCCAGCAGAATTATTGGAGCATGTACAGAGGATCTGACCTTGCTGACCCCATGTTCTGCATCCTGTCATACCTTCTCTTTATCTCAGCCCCATTCTTGAGATTCTTTCCGAATCAATTCCTCTCCTTATCCAGCTGCTACAGTTAAATCCCTCATTCCTCTTCCAGAGTATCTAAGATCAATATTTTGACCCATTCAGCCTCCTTTCTAAGATGCCTTCCGCTGATGGAGGAGGATTAAAGCTGAAGAATGGATATTTGGCACACTGAAACAGACGTAATGGGGAACGGGAAGCACAGCTCTTGTATTCCTTGTATATAGTTCCCAGAGGCAAGCCTTATCTAGCTTTTCCAAACTCAACCTTTTTTCCTATATTTTTCTCTTTTAATCTCCAGTGGCTATCATTTCATTCATCACTGTCATTTTATTAATCATTCTAGAAAGCGTGTTATTTATCTGCTTAGCACATCTTGCTAGTTAAGACACCGTGGTTTCATCTCTGGATATTTTTAGCATACTTCGTGTGGCTATGTTACAAGGGACAAAGCCAAAATACAGTGAGCCCCAAGAGTTAAACCTATAGATTCAGATCCATGGAAAAGCAAATTGAAGTTCTTGAAAAAGCCCATAGTAGGTTTTAGTAGGACTCCATAAGTCAGACTGTTAGCCAGTAGTTGAATATCCAGCAGTAAATATTCACTGTCTCCTTGTAAAATTGATGTATTCCATACTGCTTCTTAAAAAACCTGATTCTTGATTCCTTCTCACTTAGGGCAGTTATAGCCAGGATGAATAACTGAATTTGGACACTGAAAGAAGTACCATACTGTATGTCTCCAGAACACAAAGCTTCTTAGAGCTGATTTTTCTTTTAAGCCCTCCATAACTTTTCTGTTGGAGTAAATTAAATGAACTGATCAGATAAACAACCCACAGAATACAGAACTGGTGTTCCACCACACATAGCTGTGCTAGTGTAGCCTTGTTTCATACATGTAGAACTGGACAACTATCCTACAGAACGCAATATAGGACACAGTCTATTTTCATTTCATTTATGAACAATTTGAGGGAAAGGAGTTTGGTTTTAGTTGTATTTGAACAGTCTGACATAGTTTTAACATGCAGCTGGATTACCAGTATTCTATTATAACATTCGAGTTTGTTGCTTAACTCTGGTTGGTTACTGAAGTCACATGATACTGTTTCTCACATCAAAAATAGCAATATTGCTTTTCCAGAAATATTGTACGAGGAAATGTTTGCTCAAATTTCTGTAAAAAGTGAAGATGGATAAATTCACTAAATTCACAATTCACTAAATATCTGTAGATATTAAAAGAATAATTTGCCATTTGGCACTCATTCTTCTTCAAAATGTAGTCTCATGTACTTTTGCAGTCATGAATAAATCAAGAAATGGGGTCTTCAGCACACCCATGTGAAACTTTTAAAGTTGAAAAATCCCTGATGTCTGCAAATCTCCCCACTCTTCCTACTAAATACCACTTGTATTCTCCTCATTAGTGTTCAGACCACAGATGCTTTTCAGGAAACCTTCCACATGACTCTGGAATATTACATCACAGCATCAACAAAACTACTGAGGCTGGCAGGGATCTGGGGAGATGGGCTAGTCCAATCCCCTGCTCAACACCCCTTGGATGTTGAATATCTCCAAGGATGGAGACACTACCAGCTCTCTAGGCAACCTGTGCCAGTGCTCAGTCACCCTCACAGCAAACCAGCTTTTTGTATATTTAAGGAGAATTTCTGGTATTTCCGTTTGCACCCAATGCCTTTGGCATCGCATCTCCTTGCTGCTGGATACTAGTGAGAAGAGTCTAGCTCTGTCTTCTTTAACCTCTCCCATGCTACATAAGAGCTACACAAAGCAGAATCTGGGGAGCCTTTTGAATGAAGTGTTAGTCATGCTGAACAGGTTTTTAGTGTGTGGGAAGCCAGGACGGCCATGTTGCACCTTCTTGCCACCTGTGATCTAACAGGGTTGATGCTAAAATATCTGATTCATAGGACGTTAGAAGTCACTTGGACCTGAAGTCTGGCTGGGCTCAAAACACTTATGCCTTACATGACAGAGTGCACTGCCACATAGAGAATAAGGGTTGGATGCATCGTGAGATGTCATTTCCAGTTCTGGAAGTAGCTCCTTCAGAGCTACTATAACACAAATATACCCTACAAGTCCTGTAAAACAGAAAAATAAGAGGTACAGTTGTGACTGTTTATCAGGTGGAAGACAGCCTTTTCTCTCAAATACTGAGTACACTCTCTGGGAAAAGAGCCAAGTCAATGAATTGATAGAATTCTATCCATCTAAATAGTTGTTATGGAACATTCTCTTGGGGCAAGCAGTACTTTTCAGATGCTGGAGGTGCTGGAGCTCTGAATAATTGGTTTAAAATATGCAGAAGTCATGATCTAGAGCAAAATAATGACCCAAGTAATATTTTGACCACCTCAAATTCTACTTTCTCTGTCCCAACTGAATGGGAGAGAGGGTTAAGGAAGAGAAACTAAGACCAGAACTCCATTTGAAGTCAGAATATCTGCACTGGCTTTAGTATCTTCATCAACTTCTTGACAGAGAATGTTTGCACTGCAGATTTTGTGTTGCAGGTAGGCAGTTTGCAATTAATTCTCCATTTTAAAGAGAATTATAGGACTAGGATTTTCAAAATCTTTACTCCCTCTTCTCTGTCCTTGTTGGTTTTTACCTCACAACGTTTCCTACATTTTTAGCCGTGTTTTGTGTGTTAGGCCTTAAGGCAGGCAAGCCTAATAGGGTCAGCACTCAAGGACAAATGAGTGTGATTCTGTTCAAGTCTGTGGGGATGCATCTGTTTTTAATATTGCATGATCTAGCCCACAATAACAAACAGGAAGAGCCAGGTAATACTGTTAGCTGAGAATTTCAGCTGGCATGGCATTCTGACTTTATTTAGCTGTCATGTTTATGTGGTGGAAAGAACTCAAATTGCGCAATGGAAATGGGAACCTTGAGTCAAAAGTGGCAAGGCAACTCCCTTGAGTATTTATCGTACCTCGTACTTTTCTATGGATTTCCACATAAACCAAACATTTCTCATTCTGTACCATGCCCCTTCATTAGGAAAGCTGTCTGCTTCTTTCTGATCCACAGCTGGAGATACAAGTTTTGAATACCAACTGACACTCAGACCCTTGGGTCACATGTACCAGCAGTGCTGCAGTGCTGGCCTGTGGCACGTGCGTGCTCTGTTCCCAGCCTTGCAATGTCCACTTAGGTCCCTGGAAGTAGTAAGCTTTCTGCATCTTTCTGCACAGCTGACCTAACTGCTTAGAGTACTGAATTAGAGTATTTTCTTTTTCTGCCTAGTCCAAAACCAAACCAAACTGAAAGACACTATTGTAGCGCACAAGATCATCAGCAATGAAGAAAAAGTTTATTTTTTTTCATAGCATTACAATGAAAACTCATATTTAGCTGATTAAAAGCAGTGGTCTGAGGTCATTCTTAGAACCACTCTTGTGAGAAGAAACCTGTACTTATGATAACAAGTTGTACTTTAATTTTACATTTGGTCATCCAACATTTTACCTTTGGTCCTATGCAATTTACCCAGTGATGGAGATCACTGTGTCAGTGACCTGACCTCTTCATTATTTACCACACCTCAAACACTGTCTTCTGCAGACTACATTAGTCCTTATTTTACCTTTGTTCCTCTTTTTGACCACAACTCAATGTATTGCTTTGGCCACAACTCAAGGTGTTGCTTCAGCATCTACATGTTAAAAATGGTGAATTCTTACTTTCAGATTCGGCCTCACTTCTAAACTGTTTTTGACAGTGTGAAAAGCACCTTGTTACAACCAAGTCGACTATGGGGATGATTCAGGGAATGGTGAAATTGTGAGACTGAATTACTAGTCACCACCATGAGCAAGAGTCAAAGCTGTTCTAGTATTTTTCCAATATAGAAGCCTTTCTAATTTTGAATGTTTGGCTGTGATCTATATCTATAGAATTGTTTATATTAGTCTAGTTAAAATTCTGCTTATGGTTCCTTGCCCTATAGGAATGTTGTATAATCACAAGCAGGTAATATAATGTCTCAAAGGCTTAACTATGAAGATTAATAAACAAAAATCCTAGGAAACCTCTGCAAAAAAAAAAAAAAGTTTTTCGATGAAAAACACTTCAAAGTCTCATTTGATGAAAAATCAAATTGTTATATTTTGATGAAAATAGAAAAATTACAAAAAAAACCCAAAACTTAGAGTTGAAAAACCGTGGTTTCTGTTTTATCAAACTAATAGAACATTTAGAAATAAATGCAAATATTATTTTCTGAACAGTTTTTTAGTTAAAATAATTTTGGAGAATAGTTATTTCACTGGTTTTTATGGTCACCCAATGATGTTTGAATTTGTGATGCTAGTTGTTTTGCTATTCCAGTACAGAAGTTTCTCTGAAATACTTTTTCTCCCTCCCCATTTGCTTCTTACACTTTCAATCAAACTTTGTGGGCTTGCACTAAGGCCAAGATCTCATTTTTAAGTTCTACAAATCAATCCCAAACACCTTTTACACTCCTAAGTATATATCATCACTCAAACTAATGGTTTCTAAATGCCAACAAAAGTTGTTGCCACTGTTCTAATTTCTCTCTCACTATTAAATCAAACCAACTATGATTTCCATTTCAACTTTGTATTTTCAAGAGCTGTGGCTTAAGCTAGTCAAGATATACAGAAACTAAGGACCAGGAAGGCATAAGGAGCAGTTACACTAAACATCCATATTTTTAGCACTTATCATTTTGGCGAGAGATTTGTATCCTGGTGGTGGTTCCTTCTAGAGCCATTTATGAGAATATGTTTGTCTTTAACTTATCTTCACCTTGGAGAAGGCTGCCTCAGAAAGAGAAGAAGTTGAACATGTAGCAAATACACCAATCTTCTGCCAAAGTTCAAAGGAAAGCAAATAACTATGGACTGCAGGATGGGAACAAATGTATTACAGGCTACAGATGCAGGCGCGTTTGAACAGCAGTGTGAATAAATGCTGCTTTTTTGTGCTCTTTTGGCCCTGGAACTTTTATTTACTTCTCATTCAAGTCAACCTCACAACCTTGCTTTAGTCCATGTGGAAAAATGTCATCTTGGAATTTTCATGTATTTTACCACGAGTCCGATTCTCACAGTCTTTCCTCTTTAGAAGACACTCTCCACCACCACAATCATCAACAGTGAGTTGATGAAACAGAAAAGTTCAGCGTGCACTTGTGGATTATTATTCTCTGGAGTGTCACTAAAGATACCAGTCTCAAGATGGAAGTCCACTTATGAAAAATTCCAGCCTAGAGATGCTAGTTGGTGTCAAAGTACATTTCCACCTCTTGCAGATAATTGTTTACCTTTTGGATATTATATTGCAAGATCGTATCCTTTCAATGTGTCAGCAAAAGAACAGGTATCTATGTGCTTCTGCCCGGGAGTCTGGGTGAGTTCTTTCCATCTTTCTGGAAAATGAGTAGGGTATGTTAATATTTGACAAAGCAGATGACAATCCATTTTTCCATACCGCATCTTAGTTCTACATGACAATCTTAGCAACACCATGCAGAGGATGCTGGCTGAAGAATGAACAAAGAGGACATTTGTTTTAAAGCAACAGTATTCTGAGTTGCTTTACAATTCTGTTTCTCATAAAAAACTCAACCTGATGCATTTTACCACACTGCAGTAGCATTTGCCAGATACATCATGCAAAGTTGGGTACAATGGACATTTTCCTCTTTTATAATTTTCTCTTCCTACTCAATTCCTCCTGTCCAAAAGGACGCATGGTGAAAGTAGTATTTTTTCCTCAAATCTTTTCCTAAGACCAGACTGATCAGGGCACGCATGCTCTGTTTGTGTGGAGCACTGATTGCAGTGTGACCTCATGCAAACATGAGGATCTTATGCTTCCTGGAAGGAGGAGCCAAGATAGTGCTTCTCAATGAACAAGAAGATGGAGGAGGGAAGACAACAGAAAGAAAAATCAAAAGTAAGTACCTTGCCTGCATGGAGAAAATAACTCTATATCTCTAGTGAAACGCGATCTGAAATACTTCAATAGCTTGCTATAGAGGAGGTGGAAGCAGGTTCTGTTGTACTCCTCTGCTAGGGACGCTTTGAAAAGCTGCACTGACAACTTTCACTTTTGGTGGTAAATGACTATATCAGCCATCTTTCTAAAGCACTGTCTCTCTGCGTCCCTCCTGGCAAACAATCCTCTGTGTACAAAATGCCTCACTTCTCATTTTGATTTGCTGTTAGTAGAACACTAAGACTTGTAGAGTTATCAGTGAATTGGTGTTTAAAAATAGCCACTGGTCCTCTTGCATCATTGAAGAGATCCCTGCATGCCCTGTTCTCAGACTTTATCCTCATGAATTCCCCCATAACTCTGATACATGAAACAAGGAACTATACCTCTGGAGGCACAAATCTCAGTATTTGGTTCACCAACTGCATTAGTGATGTTTTTCTCCTTTTAATCCTCAGTTCTCTGCATAACATAGCAGTTCACAGCATTTGGGAAATCTGGAGCTCAAATCTACCTATAATTTCTACTTAAACAGTATTATGCTTATGTTGTCCCAAGAAAGCAAAATAAAAAGGAAGATTGTACCGGATTACCTGCCTCAAATTACATGTTACATATTTTGTTACTTGGAAACAGCAAAGAGGGTACTTTCCCCTTAAGGTAGGTAACGCCCAGGAATACATAATTGTCTCTTTAGCACAAATTACCATAAATCTTGTATGATTCTGACCAGTAGGATCAGAATCTGTCATGATTCAAGTAAGTGCAAACTTTAGTGGATGCTTGACATCCGACTTTGACTGCCAAATGCACTGCCTTACAGCCCAGCTCTGTTCGTACTTCTATTGACAGGCCAAAGTGGTTAAAATCTAAATTAAGAAAACAGACAACACCCAAAGAAAGATGATGCGTGCATGTGTACGCACGCATATGTGTGTGGCTGGCTGTGAGGGCACAGGGAGTGCCGAGAGAAGGCGGGCTTGGAGAGCGAGCACGTTCACGCAAATTCCCCAAGAAGGAAATCAGACGAAAAGAGCAGGAGAGAGGCTTCCTGCCAGCTGCACAGAGCTGTGCAGAGGGATGCAGTCTTCCTTCTTATTTGCTGATCTAACAGAGAGCTCCCCTTTGCTATCACTTGCCAGCCAAAAATGAACTCCTATGAATGCATATCTTACCAGATAAGTTGTGTACTAACACACAACTTAATCTTAGTGGACGTGAAAGAGCTATAAAGTTATTGTTCAGGTTTGAAAGAGGGTCACTAGCATTCAAGCATTTTCCCTGATGGTCTTTGGTGTAGATATATGGATGCTATCAGTCCATTTATTTGTGGGCAGGCATCTATAACAAAGGCTGTTGTAATGGCTGCGGCACCATTAGTCACATCTTCATTAAAATGGTCAACAACAGAAAAAACACTGTCCTCCACCAGCTCTTCTAAAGATGTCCTGTGCACAAAATGCAGTGTGATATGCGTACTGGTATAGTCTCTCAAAATAACTCTAGCTCAACTAAGATGTGGCTTTCAGACTTGTTGCCTTTCCTCGTGGTGTGGCAAGAGTGATGCACAAAGCCTTGCCTGTAACAAACTGTACCATTCACGTCCTTAAAGATGGGGGTTTGAAACCTAAATACTGTGTATTGCAAAAGCTATCTGCAAGATAGTCTACTGTATGTATTTCTGTATGTATCCAAACAGAAGAGTTTTGCAAGATGCCTGACAATTTTTTGTGATTTAATCAATCTCAACCAACTAAATCCAAGTAAGTACTTTTGCATCGTTCCCACGTGTGCCTGTCCCTTTGATAGCACAGATGGCATTTACATGGCATAGTCACAGCCTGACTTCCATTCACTGTGCTTCGATTCAGTGTCTTTAACTCGCTCTGCTAAGCATTGTTCTTCTACACAGTCACGAAGGTCTCTAGTCCCACAGGGATGGGAAATGTCAACAGTGGAAGAGACAATTACTTTATACAAAAGAAATAAGGAAAATAAAAGTTAGAAACCTTCCTAAAAGATACCAGGTTTTCTTTGAAAGGCTCTGATCTTCCTCATGGCATCCTCCATACAAGATCTACTATTAATGCTTTGCCTTTGTACTGCATCAGTGTCGAGTGTTGCATCACAGCATCTTTAGGACAAATTGTGGACTACTTTTAAATACTTTTGCTTCAGAAATTGCTCTTTGAAACTGCCTCATGTATTAGAGCCTAGACTGTTCGATTCTGCTTAGCAAGTTATGAAAATATTATAAGCCTAAAGAAAGATAATCCCATTCACTGTTCAGTGAGGACTATCCCATCTGCTATTGTCTTTTGCAGTACCACATATTCACCACAGAAATACAACAGAGAGATTGTGTGCAGACCTCCCCAGTTTAGCTACAGTGTGCAGTATGCTAAGGAATTTTGGTCACAAAGAAGATCCTTTTTTACAAGAAGGCGGTAATGCGCCCTTAGAATCCATTCGCATCACGTAAAACAGAGCTGTGTTTGTTCTGCCTAATGGACTTTGCATGGGGCATCTTTCTAGCACAGTCAGAAATATATTCCTTGGCTCTACCAGTATGCCCTGAGGCACTGCAGTACCCCACACATTCTCCCCAGGGGATTCATGCTTTTCAAAATCATAGCCAAGTCCTCCTTGGTTAATGCGTGTGTCCCTGGAACTTCAGTCTACCACGTTGCTACTGGCTACGTGTCCTAACTGTAAAATATAGTTTGGAAACAGCATGGGGGTTTTGTGTTATTTCTTTAATATAGAAGGTGACTGGACTATGTGTCTGTAGTTCATCGAAGTCAATCATTATTGCCAATTGCATTGAAGGGCATTGTTTAATGGGAATCACGTTACTACTTCAATTGCATTATAGCAACTAAAATAGCGAGCTTTAAATTGAGCAAAATAAAATGGCTTTCAGTAACTGACACAGAAGTAATGGAGAAATTCCTGGTGAATTTGACTTCCAAGGAGGCTCGCTGAGTCAGCAAGCTCTTCCCTTTCTTTGGTAGTTCCAGGACTCAACTTTGCAGTCATGTGTTCTGAAAAATATATCTTTTTATCGTGCAGGTCATAATAAGTTTTACTAGTTGCAGAACCTGGGAGTTAGACTGGTTTACTGTTTTTATCTTTTAATGAGCACAGACCTTGTACATATTGACTTTAAAATCAGTTCTGCTTACTGTCTACCACAGGCACAACAATAGAACATACAAACTTATGTGGTCAGAGTGAGTTAGGCTGACTGTGAACTCACTGAGGTGACAGACTGATTCCCAAACAGTTTCCTGCACAACAGGCTTTTCAGACATTTTTGTTTGCATTTGGACTTCTTGTAATGTGTAGCACATTCATTTGGATGTGAGAGAATGGTCTTGTGGTTTAAGCTCTGGACTGGGATTAAAAAAATCTAGGTTGAATGCTGACCAGTTGTATGCAGTGGGGTTAGTGATACTGTCTCTGTGTTTAATAGATGAGGAACTGCAGCAAAATCCCATTTTACCTATTAGAGTTTAAGCTCTTGTATCTCAGTCCAAAGTATTTTTCTGTCATTTTGTACAGGTCCTACTGCAGTAGACTCAGGATCTCTGCTTAATAGTAAATGATAAATAATTTTTAGACAAGGATTGAAAAACACTTCATCACTGCTGCACAGGTCTGGGGGTAAGTGTATCAAGTTAGCACAGCTGACATACCACAGGTTTACAGAGTGCTATTTACAAAAGGCATGGGAAACCAAAGAAGAATTCAAATACGGTTCAGAACTTCCAAGTGAAACCTGGTTTAGCCTCCTGGACGTGCCAAGCGGGGCTGGAAAGCAGACCAGAACAGTCTTTCATGAGATTTTCCTACTTCTGGTTAAGCCAGAAATTTTGCAAGAACAGCCTTTCTCATGATGTTTTGGCACTTTTGCTTCTGGTCTTGCCTGGAGGCAGAGCCATGTGAAAACTCTAATGGAAAAAGCAACTTTTTTTTCAATGCGTTTAATCTTCAGCTACAGCCTGAAAGATTTACGTTCTTTCTCATGCTTTATCTATGCTCAGCTGTTAAATGCAGGTCTAAATGTTTTTTAACTCATGCCTCCTTCCTTTGCTGCTATAAAGGTGCAACCTCACATACAGCTTAATCCTTCTTCATCAAAATCTCAGGAAGAAACTGAAAGGATAAAATGAAGTCTCAATCTTAAAAGACATAAATTTGAAGTAAGGAGAAAAGTGTGCTGTCCATAAAGCCAACCCTGAAATTACCTTAACACCACCGTTTACCTTACCCTAGAACTTCTCCACTTGATGCCAGAACAGTGTGGCTGATGAGTGTGGACTTGACGTAGCCAGTGTAGTCAGTAACAAGACTACAAGAGCTGATACCATGTAATCTATGGATCCTCAAAACAAAAGTAATCCTACATAGTTTTCTGATCCTCTATCCATGTCATCATCACCTAGAGGATAAACTCATTGGGGCAGGGACTGCCTCTACCTGTGAGTTTCCACCAGATCTAGTGTGACAGGCAGCTTCTCACAAATAGTGAAAAACAATGTTGATATCAGACCTTTCTCCTTTGGGGCTTTTACTCCACATGGAACATAAAGTGCCAGGGAACACATTAGGGTTAATAGGAAGGGATCTCTGGCCCTCCTACCAGGAAGCTTTGCTTCTGCCCCGATGAACAGAGTGTCTGCATTTTCCCTTTGTCAAAGGAGATGATCTTGACTATGGCTAGTAATCAGAAAAAAAAAAAATTAAGATCACACTTTCCCCTCCCCCCAGTTTTTCCGATGACACTGTTCCCATGAACTTCTTATCTAACCTGCTTATGGCTATTTGCAGCATTACTCTAAATACAGTGACAGTTGTGCCAGCATGCCTGCCTGATTTCTCTCTCACCTTGTTTATCTGCAAACACTTGTTCAGTGCAATCATCTGCCAAAACCAAAAGTTGAAGTTTGGGGGATTTATAGTAAGAAACCTTGTGTTTTTTTTCTGGAGTGGAGAGTAGCAGGGAATAGGAGATGAATGAAGTGAGCCTTTCAGTCTTTCTTCAGAGCAGCACAGGGCCTTGTCCTCACCTAATCACTCTCACCCCTGGACACATGTATGCGTATTAGGACCTATCGCATATGTTCTCGAACTGCCTTCTGGAGACAGGTGATCACCATACTCTGAACCACTGAAATTTCATTTAGCCTGCAATTTATTTCTTGCTTCGACTACAGCTGTTTCTCAGATGATAAAAATAGGCTCCTGTGCTGGTGCTATCTCTACTTATTTTGATTAAAACAAGATGCACGACTAGATCCTGTTCCGATTCCTATGATCCAGAATAAGGGAATAGTGAAAGAAAGTATTCTTTTCTAGCACAGTTAGGGAAATGGAGGTGAAAAATGAGTAAGCAAGACAGACAGTTACTTCCCAAACCTTCAAACCTTTTTAGAGCATTTCCTAGAGTTTGCAGATTGCAGTGGGTAGAACACTACACTGCAGTTGTCTCAGTACCTCAATTTGTTAAGTACGTATTAATAGAAGAAAGGTACGTGCCATGACAAAACCATTAGCCCAGGGGGAAGTCAATGGTTGATCCCTGCTTGTCCCTGTGACAAGCACAAAATAGCACTGCATAGCTCTGCATCACTGTCAATACGCCAAAGGAGGAGTTAAGGACTGGAATCAAGTCTGGCAGCAGTTACCACAAAATAGTGATCACTGTCAGGCTTTAGATGGACTCACCAAAGCAGTCACTTTCACTGCACTGTTCTGTTCCAACTCGTGGTATTCTCCAGGTCTGTGCTTCTCTCAAATTTTTGTTCCAAGCTAGAGCAAAAGAACTTCCATGCATTCACAGCCAGGTTCATAATGGGCAGAATTGGAAAGGAGTAGGATGGAGAGAAGTTCCATAGTTTGGTACCAGCAAACTTTGTACTGTAACAAGAGTGGTAAGCCTGGGCAGAGGGTGATAAACCCGTCTGAAGAATGCGTACGTCATCTACTCTCTGAGCAGACAGAAACAAATACTCTGCACAGTGCCCTGTTAATTCCAGTACTGATGAATTTCCTTTCTACAGATGTCATCCTTATAAGAATTTCTGTATTGTTTTAGAAATCCTGCAGTAGTACCTTCAAAATGAGGTGCAATTAACTCAGGTCAATTTCAGGTGACTTTTAGTTTCGGTAGCAGTACTGTACTTGGTCTCAAGTATCTCCAAGTAGTATAGGTGTTACTCTCTTTAGAGATCAGTGGAGTGGTGCAGGACAAGAGTAACAATCAGCATTTAGGAAAGAACATGGGCCCAAGCTAGAGAGGCTCCAGTAATCTTACAGTTACATGCCTCAAACTTGACTAGTGGCCTAATCAACAGCTTATGATGTTTTCATGCATTATTTGGTGCTGACTGTGGAAGCGGCACAAGAGGTTGCTGTTTTCAATCACAGGAGTGAGAATACTCATCAAGAATTAGAAACAGTTGATTTAACTGAATCAGATAAAATATTACTATTTGCAAAAGTCTGTATTGAACCAGATCCCACCTAACCTTTTATGGAGCTCTGAAAGAGTATGGATATTTGGCTTTGCCTCATCCTGTTACATCCTGTTTGTAGACCCTTTGCTAAGCTAAATTGCAGAAGGATAGGAAACAGGCATGCCAAATAGTACAGGAAAAGTTGTTATCTATTTATTCCATAGAACCAGGGTACAGGTGATATTAGAAGTCTTTCATCTAGATATATCCAGTTTGCTTTAGCAGGCCTAGTAAGTTTTTGATAGGAATCTAAACCTGGGAACGTTTATCTGAACCTCTCTGAATTTTGCCATTATCAAGTAGGATTAGAAAAGAGAAATAATGTAGCCCAGATGAAAATTAAGAATATCAGGTTAACTACTAGCCCTGGACGGGCTTAAACAGAATTTCTTGAATCCTTACTCTAGAAAAGCAAGTTACTTGAATTGTGTGGAAAGGAGTTATACTAAATGCCCAGAGCCTCTTGATAGGATACACAAAAGAAAAGAAAAACAGGGCAAAAACCCCACAACCCTTGCCCCCTGAGTGTTGCTTCTATATTCTACACGTCTTTGTAACTGGAGATCTTTGATCATGAAACACCTGTTGTCCTTTAGTATCGAACGTGCAATATTGAAAAGAACGGAACACTTTATTAAATTATTTACTTATGGTCTTTGTGAAAGCATTTCATAATTTGGCTGCCTGGATTCCTTTCTGCCTTAAGCTGGCACAGCTTTATCTCCCAGCAAAAGGTGCTAAATCATCAAGTATGTTTAGGCACACCTGTGATATCATACCACATGCAGTAATGATATATTTATTATGTGATGTGGTGTGCATCTGTCCTAGTAGGTTATTCCTATCATTATCTTGATCACCGATTGGCTTTTTCTTTTTTTTCTTCTTTACACGTGCAATATTTTGTTTTACCTTGAGAGCACAGACAGCTTTGGCAAGGACTCAGCTTTGAAAGTTAGTAGTTGCATGGACCTAACTGGACAAGCGAGCTGATCGAACCCAGGAGATAACAGCGTATGTTTATAGGGAGATATATTTATGGAAACCTGTGGAAAAGGCCAGCTTCCTTCTCAGAGAAGACAGAGGTTGTGCATGCTTATTACGGCTTTGGAAAATTCTCCTGTTACCATTTTCCTTTATATTCTGAGTGAAAGTTAATTGCAAATAAATTCATGTTACTCCTATCAGCTCTAATGCTATGATAGACTTCATTTTAATACTTTCTTGTTGTTCCAAAGTCTTTGGGACAAATTTTGGGACAAACTCTCTGGTGGCTTAACTCCACTGACTGCAACGAAGCTACATTAGAATGGATTTGGCCCTACAGTTTATCTTTTTTTCTTTTTTTTTCAGCCAAGTTGTACTTGGCTCCATACGTGACCAGAATATAAAAACAGCAAGCTTACATTAGAAACAAGTCACTAGAGAAACTGAGAAATCTTTCTAAGCTATCAAATTTCTTTTCATGGGGTATAAATGACAGCACAGTTCATTTCATTTATTTTGAATATCTTCTGGCAGAAGGACAGTGTTAACTGTCATGTAAACATCAGGTTTTACAAAAGATTTCTCAACAGTATGTGAAATACTAGTTTGTGTTCCTTAGTTCACTTTTCTCATTGTTTATACACAAACCTGAAATTCTCATTACAGAATTACAAACATAAACAATTACAACCCCCAGAAAAGGCTCTTTTCAGATGACATAATCTGTTTCAACATATCTGTGGTCTGTATTAATATTTCAGGTGGTACAACAGCAATTGCTGATCTACTGTGCAGCAGACCCCTAGAAATCCAGCCAGAGAATGCCTGCTCAGACATCTAGGTTAGCACAGTCTTCCCCTAATGCAGGATTTTCCCCTCTTGCTGTCCCATTTTAAATGACTCTGTTATGAAGCTTCTATGCTTCACATTGAAGTCAATTAATGGTTTGCTGTTTTATTATTATTTCTTTTCAAGGTTGAAAGAAAACTGATTTTATAGCCTTAGGGCACATGGCAGGAAGAGATGGGAACATTTCTTTCATAACCTCTTTCTGATTATAGAACCCTTTGATCCTAGAAGATTTACATTCAAGTGGAAAACAAAATTAAACAAAACAACCATGTGTAACCACTTGTCACTAGTACAACTTGGAGTATCTTATCAGGCAGCCTAGTAACAAATTGGCATAATCTCACCAAGACATATAAGAGTATCTGTCTATCAAATTCTTTTAAAAAACATAGTGGAGGAAAATAAATGTATCCAAGGTTTTGGTTTTGGCTGCATTGTGAGTTTGAGAGAGAGTGTTATCCTGTTAGTGCAGAAGAATCTGAAGATGATGGAGATCAGAGCACCAGGAGAGCAGCGCTCTTCTCACCTGGTGTGCCACGCCAGCAAACTCTTTGCTTAAGATGATACAGTGGCAAAGTGGTGGCTTAAAGTTAGACATTTGCTAAATTGAGAGCTGTTGGAGAACTGCATAGGCACCTAAAACTACACAAGTATAGGTATCTTAAATGCTACTGGTAGCATCAAAGTAATGGTTCCTTTTATGGTGGCACACAGAACTGAATCTCACCTGACCTGCACATATGTATCCATGCCAAGATGGTTTTGCTTTCTGATGCTGAATCTACTGACTTGAAAACCGAAGCATAACCGTATATATTGTCTAACTATGGGCATGAAAAGGATTGTCATTTCAACTCTGGCAAGTCTTTCTCTCTCTGCTGACTAGAAAATGAGGAAAAAACAATAGACACACACATGAAATTTCACACTATTTCACCCAGGCAGATACTTGCACAGTTCTATCTGCAGGTGAAAGCCTAAGCAGAATGAAGAGGAAGGATACTATTGGAAACTTGAGGAAGAGACAATCACAATCCAAAATGGAATGGTCCATTGAGTTAGCCTTGCCATTTCCTCACCTGATGCTGCTGTGTTTCAGGCAGTGTATTCTGAAGTGCTCTACACAGCTTGACTTCAAATAGCTGAAAGAGTGGCATTTCTACCATTTCCTACCCTGCCAGCTGTATCTTACCATTATGAATTTTCTTCTTAGACATTTAAACTGAAGTCTCAATAATCATCATCATCATCATCACCACCCACCACCACCACTTACTTTATAGAAGCCTAACACTCTTCCCTTAAAACTGCCCACAATAATTCTTCACTCCTTTGTAACTTGTGTTTGATATATCTACAGAATATTTACTTCATTATTAGCAAAACATCATCTAGATTGGGATTTTGTCACCAAATCCTACAGTTCCATTAAGTTGATTACTTGATACATTAAGACCCCCGCAGAAAACATCGTGACTGGGTTTTCTTATCTTATGGATCATTTTCCCAAGTTTAATTTGTTACTTAATGAAAATATTTTTTTTTCTTCTATCTTGATCTATCCTAACACGGGAAGAAAAGAAATTCTGAGCAACAACAGACTGTGCCATAAATTGCCTCATCAATCTGGGATTCCCATGGTCTGAAATCCTAATCACTGGCATTTTGGAAACTCAGTAGAGCACTCTAAAGCCACCTTATCCAGCAAAGCATTCTGCTTTGATGACTTTAGGGAGCTACTGCTTGTTTTAAATGTCAGCTACCAAATTCCCAAATCAGTCACCAATAATTTATATTCCTAGATGCAAAACCATCTTTTTTTTTTTCCCCACAACACCTGATTGCCAAAGCACTTTTTATCATTTGCTAGATTCTTAGCTTGAAAGAAGAAAACAAACCCTAATATTTTACTGACACTTGCGGAGCTTTCCCACCCTGCTGGGGAAGCCTAAATACAAGCAGATTGGAGCAGAACAGGAACAAAGAAGCCGTGCTGGAGGAACTTGCTCTAAAAACACAGCTGAGCATGCAGAGTTCCCAACGCACCGGAGACGCAGACAATAATATAAAGTGAGGATGGAAGCTCTTGCTGTGAAACCTCTTGTCCCCATGCATCTCTAAGAATATCTTCAGCCCAGAAGTATTTACGCGAAGGCCGTTGCAAGGCTGCACGGCTCAGACACGCAACCAGAGCTTGCAACTCCGCATAAAGCCTTTTGTGTTTACAAGGGGCCAGTCTTTTGCTCAGGGAGCCATGTCTTATTGTTTACCCACTGGGGTGCTGCCTGCTGCTCCTTATTAGGGCCCCTGCCTCTACAGGCATTTCGTGGTACAGTCAGCACAAGCATTTTTTAACTATTACTTAGAAAATGGCAGTGGCTTCCCCAAGGCCATATCTTTGTTTCTTTGTACAATGCTGTGATTGTGTAAATTGTCTTGCGTAAGCACATCAGCCCACTCTGGAATTCATTTTTTCCCCCCTTACGGCCTTTCATTGTTGTTCTTTTATGGTGGGATTTGTTCTTTTGCCATCTTGTCACAAATCCATTCCTGTGGTTATGTCACTTTTAAGGAACAGCATGGCTAAGTCTGGCCTTTCAATTCACCAGAGGTCTGGGGAGCGGCTACTTCTGCGGAGACTGCTGTTGCCCGCAAACTGGACGGGCTGTCTTGCATTGTCACACAGAAATGTAGAACCACAAAGCCTAAAGCAGCCACTTGTAGTTCTTATATCACAGTCCTTTCCTGCACATAGCTCAACAAATTATCTCCTAAATCTGGTGATGTGTCTTGTGGCAATAGAAAGCTGGGGAATAAGAGAGAGCTTCCTCTCCTACCAAGATCAGGCAAAGCAAGTCCTTAAATCGTGAATGCAGACACTGCAAGCCTCACCATCACATATGGGTATTTCTGTTTTCCTTCATATACAGAATGAACCACAAATGAAAATCAGAGCCCGTGAGGAACTTGCAGTTTCCATTTTTTATTATTAGACAGTGGCACAGTTCTCTGGAGTGTCTTTGTTTCCCCTCCTGTCTCTACCTCAGCTGTAATCCCACTTGGAGAATGGTGTTACAAGCGTACAAGATCTGTCGCTGGATCATAGATCCAAGCCCTGTTTCCTCAGTTGATGATCCTGGCAAGATACAAAAGGATGACCTGAAAGCTCACGTAGAGGCTTCCCTATTTTCTTTTGCCACAAACAGAAGGGAGTTGGCTGGCCATGGGGCTTTGCTGGCTGAGCACATGTGAGAGCCCATCAGGAAGTGTCTGTATGGGGGGAGGCAGCTACAAGACAGAGCCTCAGGGTTTGTTACAGGCCACATCTGCAGAAACCCAGAAACCATCTCGGTTGGCACTGACAGCATTGCACAGGCTGCCAGATGTGCCTGCAGTAGCTCCAAATGGGCCTCAGGAATACAATAGTGCACAACTGAGGTTGGGCAAGAATGAGTTAGCTATCAGGCTTTCTTGGAAGAAAGGAGAATTGCATTTAATTACCATGTGCCACCTAGAAACATTGAGACTATTTATGTTTTTAATAAAATACTCACTACAGGCGAACATATAACTCAGGATAGGAATTGCTGATTTGCCAGCAAGGATGTAATCCAGATCCCCATATCCTAAATGTGTTGGTTTATCTTTAAAAAACAGATTCACAGAGGTTACTTCTTACCACTTCTACAAACGTAGCCGTGAACTCCACTGAAAGACCAGTGAGGAATAATCTAAAGCCTGACTGAAGGCAATGGAAAATACATTGGCTTTCAACAAGCTTTGAAATGAGCCTGGATAGGTGAAACCTACTCAGTAGATAGAATTTTTAGGCAGTTGCTCTTCATAATACAGTCAGACTTCAATGGACAGTGTTTCAAGAATAAAAATATTCTGTGTAAATACTTTAAACTGTGCTCATAAATTTCTTCTATTAATCATATTTGCACTTGCATATTAAAAAAGAATCAATATCCTTAAGGCTTGAATGCTATAAATGTTTAGATCAGATATCACAGACAAATGATAAAAGTTACTAAAAGACAGGAGAAATGCCTTTCCTATAAACACAGAGCATCATCTTCAACACTTAATAATTTGGAAAGAGTTTACCTCTTAATGTTAAGTTATATTATTTAACCACTGTACTAGCTGGAGGATGCTAGATGAATATAGGGTTATGCTGCTGTTGTCAAGAGGAATTAAGGAGCTTGATGTGGGTTAGGAGTATTTTCCTTTTCTTTGAGTGGTGTGACCATGCTATCATCCTTGAGTCTAACAATAGTTTTCATTAAAATAAAATCAATTAGCATGAAGCATAAATGCTGCAAATAAAGTGAAAGCTGCCTTTGTAACAGTGACTCTCCTCCTTTTGTAACTGTAACTTGCTCCCTGTTTCTCCCCCTAAATGTACACAAAACTGCTTGTGTGCATTTCTGATGAGCTGAAAGAGCCAAAATCCACATTTCCTAAAAACACTTACGGAAGGCTGCAAGTCTCTGTGATCCAGAAAGAAATATTATTTCGCCAGCGTAGCGAAGAACAACTGTACCAGCTCTTTCTCTTGACACATGTCGGCCTCATTGCTTGTGTATAAATATCAGAGCTAAATGTTTTCAATTCAGAATTGGATCTGAAGCCCTGGCTGAGTGAGAACATGTTTTACAGGCTCAGACATTATTACTGAACCTTGGCTTATTCTTCTGAGGCTATATTAGACAGACATTGCCATATGTGAGACTTGATTTTAGTCCTCGGCTAAAACACTTTACGTTGTTTACTGCTATGAGTATTATTCATATTGATATTGCTTGTGTGTCCCAACACACCCGCGCTTGACTTTCAGAGGAAATTTAAAGGAGCACGATGGTGTCAGTTGCTAGGTAAAGCTGATGAGTGCCTACCTCTGTACTCTGCTGTTGTGGTCCCCCTGCTCACACCAACACACATTCTCTTCGTCACAGATGGACTTCTCTGCTGACAATAACAAGAGGGTAACGTTGGGTTAAAAACATCTATGTTAACTTTTACTTCTCTGCATTTGTTTGAAGCTTGGCTTAGCAAACAAGAGCAAGATTTATGCTGTGTTAGGAAAGGAAGATACTGAAAAACAATAAAAATGGAAAATAGCCCATTTGGAAATAACCTGTTATTGCTTATACCATAACCTTAAGAACCTTGGAAATATTCATTCTGTCTATACTTAGGCTTCAGCTGTAGCAAAAAGTATTGACTATGCTGTTCATCTTGGTCTAAGCAAGTGATGGTGGGAACAAGTTTAACTGCAGAACTAAAATACATAGAGGAAGCAGGAGATAGTTCCTGGTTTTTGCTTTTTTCTTTGAGAAAATCCTGAGATACACAGTTAGCGTGAAGATGTGTCAAGAGAAGTGCAGATGATCTGACTGCAGAGATCAAGTATATGTCAAGAGACACAAGAGATCACCAGAAAGGTGCATGTTCACTGTTATAATGCAGATCATGGCAAAAGAGAAATGTAGACCCTTATTACTCCTAACTTTCAATATACTGGGGGAAAAAAAAAAAAAAAAAAAAAAAGAGACGCACAGCTTTATCCTCCAGTAGTCGTTTCCTCCCTGCCTGCCCCAGTTGGTGCCTCACCAAAGAACTGATTCAAAAGCCATCAACTCAATTGCCTATCACACAGAAGATGCCTGCAAAGAATTTCTGCTTTCTGTTTATTGTGGAATTGCCTAAATTTGGAAGGATGGTGAAGAGCAAGAAGTCATGATATGGATGTCTGTAAACACAGACCTGAATTTCCAAAAGGAGTTTCTTATTTTGGAAGACAAAGCCCAGACAGTTCCCTCTGAGCCTGCTTACCCACTAAGTTCTTCAAGGTATCACCCAGAAGAGGCAGGAAGGAGTTCAGTACGCTTGTACAAAAAGGAACCGAAGATCCCATCCTTTAGGTTGCAATCCTGAAAATAACTAGTGGAGGGTGGATTTTTAGTTTTCAAAAACTGATATGATGCAAAAGTGAGCTATTTGGAGGCAGAGGGATGGTTTTCCTGTTCTTCGTGTCCCAGTTATTTCCCCATCTGAACAGGGAACCACGTAGATGGGGATATGTAGATGCCTGCAGATAACTCAGGGCTGTGCACAGCTTTGCAGGGTCTGCTAGAAACATCCCATCCCTTTTGCTAGAGAGCAGCTCTCTGCAGGGTGTCAGCAGAGAGTTATAGAACAGAACAACACATCCACATGGTAAATTCTTTTCAAAACTCAGTTACAGTTCTTAAAGACTGATAGGGACCAGCCACCGAGTATGCATCATCCCTGAGAAAAAATGAGTTTCAATTATTTTAAGTGGTTGAGAGTAAAATCAACCTGTACCTATGTATATAGCTGAGAAAAATGAATACATTAAGCTGACAGTTTTCACTATGTCCTCAGCATAAGAACAGGCAAGAGCTACAACTTCTCTTCATACATGGATGAAGATTGCTCAGGGTCCCCTGCTCCTTTCACAAGTTTCGTTCTGTAACATTTAATGCCAGCTTTTCTCCAGCATCTGCATCAGCAAAACTAACAGACCAAAGAAGAGCTCAGAGCTGGACTAAAGGAAACTCCAGTTGTCCTGAGAACTTTTCTCAAACACAAATCTTGGCCTGGCCAGAGTGCAAAGAAGGCTATGGGAAAAATACATACAGCATGCAGGAGGCCAGGAAGGCCTGACACATGGTAGTGTCCTACGGTCGCTGCCGTGACTTGGAGAGCTGCTCACTTAGAGGGGCTAATGAGGTCACTTTGAAATTGTGGTCTAAAAGCTTTTTTCCCCTCTTTCTCCTTCTGAGCCCAAACTTCCTTCCAATAACATTTCATCTTCCAAAAGAAACAGTCAAAACCTCCAGGTTTAAAGGAATCTATCATACATGAAGGTCTACAGCCCAAGCGGAAAATGAATAATGAGATATATTATTTAAAGAGATTAACTTGATACCAACAAATCTTTAATTGTAAGCCTAGGGTCACAAAGCCCAAAATGCATGCAAGGATCCCACTAACTCCAACTGCACTGAGGCACAGGGCTTTCCATCTGCATGAACCTTCATCACAGCCCCTGCCTGAGGTGGGCAGTGCATCATCCCTGCCACAGACTATTAAGTGGCACACAGAGGAGTGAGGTGTGAACTGAGAAGCTAGGTCAGTTCCAGGCATCTCCCAGGAAAGCAGCCCTTCCCAGCCCCATCATCAACCACGAAGCTTTTGCCCCAGAATGTTCTCCCCCATGCACACACTTCAGTGGAAAATCATTTGAAATGAGTATCACAGAAGCTTCTGTTCTTTGAAAACTACATCTGATATCAGCCTACTGGCAAACCACATGAAGTTCAGGCAGGGGAGATGGGGAATACAAAGCGGAGGATGTGAACTTCCACAGTTCTCTGAATAGGAGAACTGTTGTTATCGTTGGCCTGGGTATCACAAATTACTTTAAATTGTAAAAACATCAATAGCAAGCTCTGGAGAAGAATCCTCAGAATGGCAGTAAATAAGGAGCATCCTGTCCCTCTTTATGCCACAGTTAAATGTGGGAGGTGATACAAAATCCTAGCTTGGCAAGTGCTGCATGTCAGAGTTGATGAGTTGAAAGGATGTGCATATACACAGACCCAAACAAAGAACTTCCAGCACACAGAAAAATTACTGCAGTAATTACCTTACATGTTGAGCAGCTCAGCAACATTTGCTCTTATCCTTTGGACTAGTTCTCCTGCATTTTTACATGGGCTTCTCTTACCCTGGAAGTGGCAGGTGGCTTTGCAGGGATCCTTGGGCCTGGCGTCATAGGGGAAAGCTAAGCTCACGAAATGCTTCCTTGTCAGACCCCTCACCACCCTGGGAAGAGGACAGATTTCTCTTTCTGTTTTGTCCTGGGTGCGGAGTCCTTGCCTGGGAGTCCCACCTGCTCCTGCAGCTCACGTCCCCTGAAACCAAACCCCATCCAGCAGCTGCGTAAATCATTACGAACAGGGCTGCAGCGGGGTGTCGAGCAGGTGGCAGCACATGGTGGAGTGACTCCCATCTCCCTTGCATGCCTCCATCTTCCCCTAAAGTAAACAACGGCAGTCCCCACTGTGAACCTGGTTGCGAAACCACACAGCACTGAACTTTATCTCTGCGCCGGTCGGGCCTTGCAGGAGCCGCACGGCCGAGAGTGGCTCTGGTCTGTGTTTTCTTGCTGCCTTCCAGGCTGCTGCCAGCCAGGGAATTCTTTCCATAGCTTGTGCAGCCACCCTGGGAAAGGAAGCCTGCAAGCCTGCTTGCAAACATGCAGATGAACGTGCTGGTGTAGGCAGCTTAATGCCTCATTTTTTTGGGACTGAGTCAGGTCTGAAAATGCATTTAAACAAATTGCTAATACCCATTTACATGCCGTTAGCTCCAGCAATGTTTATCCCTTGTCGGTTAGCTTTTCTTTTCCCCTAGAAGCTCTTAGCATAAAAAAAGCAATACAAAAAAAATCAGGCTAGTCAAGTTGCAAGTCAAGTTGTAAAGTTCAGTCACAGATCAGAGTATGAACTTCCCTCTGACTAGATGATGTTAAAAAATTTTGGTTCAGACCTAATTATAACAACATGCTGTAGACACTGATGTGTTGGGTTTTTTTCAAGCTGGAATTTCAAAAACTGGCAAAAGCTACCACATCACAAGTGAGGAAACCAATCCCTTGGTGAAGAGAGGATGGTACAACGTTCAATTGGGGAAAAGAAAGCCCTCAAAAAGCCAATATATTCATTGAAGCTATCCATACACAGAGTGGTGGTCCAGAGATCTGAATAGTAATGCTCTGCAGATGCCTCACGATCCAAGCCACGTTTAAATGAATTCTTAAAGTCTCACCCACACAAGAGATTCTGGTTTAACGCCAGCTCCAGGAAACAGCACTCTGCAATGTTTCTTTCAGATAAAGAGAACCTTTTTGGGTTTTCTTTTTCACTATAATGATTCTAGCAGCCAGATAAAGAACCAGGACCCAGCTCTGCATGCTGAGAGCAAGTTTATCCCTCTGCTGCTGAAGATTGTTCTCCTACCAGTATTTTTGTTAGATTAGTTTATCTTTTATGACCTGAAGGAGGAATACTTTCTTGAAATCTTTTAAAACTATCTGCAAGTGTGGAACCTCCACTCAAATTATTTATATGAGTTCTTACAAAATAGGAACAATGGCTCTCATCTTGATTTAAATTTTTTAATTTAAGAGTCTCATTATAAAAGGCTAAATCACTGTTTTGGTTGAAATTGAGCTTTCAAGCTGGATTTGGGCTTTATTACTTGAGTCTTTCCCATCTGTCTAGAGGTATAGATATGCCTGTCTATTCCCAGGCTTTAAGAAGTGAAACTAATCTGTGTGTGTCAAGGGGAAGAATCTGACAGGGAGAGAGTGCTCTAACTGTGATCAGAACTGAAAATTTACTAAAACCAGGAGAGAAAGAATCAGCTTCAGGAGAGTAGATCGTTGTACCGGAGCTAAGCCGTGTTCTAAAGGCTCTAAATCTTGCCGTAGCTTACCAAGTCTCAGGTTTCAGAACCCTGAGGATCAGCAGGCTAAGAAGCGGTGAGAAGCTGTTCACAGTGTGTTCGTTGGGCCCTCGGGAGAGACATCTCAGTTCGGTTCTGCTTTTCTAGTAGACTTCTAGCTGTTTTCCATCACTTTGGATGTGAAAGTATGTAAATTTATTACTAAGGTAAATTGAACTGGGCTCTGTTTTTGTAGCAGAGAGGGAAATGGGAGACAGCAAACAACCTGCCATGGGTGCACACAGACACGTAAAATGTCCGAGTGAAATTTGAGGTGACTCACCATTTTAGTGTATTTTGTAGGCCATGTTCCAAAATGCCAGCTATTATAATGTGTGTAACTCTGCCGTAATTGCAATCAAGCCAGTTGCTGCTCATTAACTATTTGAAATTGCTATAACTGTCATCATGCCAGTGTTGTTCTACTAGTACACAGCTTTGCTCAATCTCGTTTCCTCTTCTATTGGCCATTTCCCCAGTAAGTATGGGGAGGCATTAGATACCCCAGGCCTTTCCACTTCCCTAAAATCCAGGAACTTCTCAGGAACATCTGCTCCTGCCTGTGCTTTCCTACGAGTTCCAGAGAGAACTGTTTCATCCCACACACATCATCTAGAGAGAAGAAAAAAGGAAAAGATATTTCCTCTTTCTTCCTTTCTTTCCACAGTATTAAAAAAACACTAACTGGGACAGATAGATTTTCAGGTCTCCCTTGTGCAAACATACCTAAGCAAACCATCCTTAGGCAGCTGCGTAATCCTGACTTATGTCAGCAGGGTGGCTGGCATCTTTGGCTAAAATGCATCCTCACAGGAGTACTTTTTTTATGCCTCCATTATGTATCTTCTTTCAGTTAGATATACTCCAACTGAGTACATATACGTTGGATATATTCCAACAGAAAAACACTCTCCTCATGCAGTTGAGCTGAAAACCTGGTTAGCACAGGACTATACTTTCAATGCATGGCTTTCCCCAGCTTCTAATATATCATTTAAAAAAAAAAAAAAATTCAGCTCTTTTTGGAACACAATCTGGTGTCAGAGGTTATAGCAAATGGACAGAAATTGTCCTCCCTGATTTTGTTTTCCTTAGGGAGTTGTGGTTTCCACGTAAACACTTCTATGAGCAGGCCCTTTGAGATATGTCTGGAAGAATATATATTCTGCCTAACACGTATCCACGTATCTTAGCAGCTAAGAAAAATAATTCTGCGGTCTCACTACACTTCACCACTATCACCTCAGCCTGGCCGAGCTAAAAATTAGTGTAGGTATGTTGAAAGAAAGCTATGGCTGATAACTTCACTGTTGTTTCTGGATTTTGTCCCATTTTTATGCTAGATTTCTGGCTTCAGGAAATAGTGTTTGAAACATATGAAATATGATAAATAAGGACAGGGATAACAGAACCCAATATTAATTCACTTCTCATTGCAGTTGGAGCAGCAAACAGCACCAGCCTGTGACATCCAGAGAATTCGCTCAAAATTTATATCATCATTTCAAAACATACAAAGGACTTTTTTCTTCTCTGTTTTTGTGTAGGGTCTGATATACATTGTCTTACTATAGAAGATCCCCTTTGATGTCCGTGCACATTTCATAAGCCAAGAGCAATATAGTTAGGCCCTTGGAGGACAAGGGGGAAAAAAGTAAATGTAAGTTATACTTGGAAATAATTTGGATCCTCAGCTCCAGACCAGAAAATCTTTGAACCTGCCTGAGCAAACTGTTCAGTGTCTGTGCCCAGCCCAACTCTGGATTTGCAGAATCCAAACCATGGATCGGGATGCTCATAAGCTCCTGGGCCTTCAGTACTTCTGGATTCAATTCTTTTTTATCCCGAGCCCACTCTTAATTATTTATACAAGACATCTCTGAATCTTTTGGTTTGGATTTTTCGTCACGTGCCCTCACTTACAATGTCAGGATGCCATTAAATATTTGTGATGCTTAGTAAGCAAAGCCCTGAGGAGCAAGTCTAGAGTAGAGCACCCAGAGATTTCTTCCATGAATTCCAAGCGCAGGGTCAAGGAAAAAAGGCAGTTCTGGGATTTACAATTACAGGATGTTTATTTTTAAGGTGTGCGCCTCCAGTAAGCAGGTTCTGAATTCATCTTGCACATAATCACTGACATTCTTCCCTCCCAGCAAAATAATATCTTTATCCCAGTGGAACAAAGAGGGAGGCAAACAGAGCAGAAGAGTATATATGTGTGGAAGAGCTTGCAGTCTGGTCACTTGGTGGCTCAAGGACTGCAAAAGAGAAACTGAAGCTTAGCATGACAGGACAGGAACAGAAAAGCTTTTCATTCAAGGGCTGAGACTCCAAATGTGCTGGGGGGTTTTTTGTTGGGTTTTTTTTCCCCTTCAAACAAAGCATCTCTCTGGGAAAATCCACTTCCCTAGTGGAAACTCAAGCCCTAACGTGGCTAAAATAGTCTTTTTTTCTCTCCTGTTGGTCTCTGCTTTGTGGCTTCTTGGAAAGAAGGAATTTTGAGCAGGAAGTCATGTTGGTTAATAGCACAGGGCAGAGGTTCCAGAGGAAAATTCACCTACAGCCATTTTTAAGTTTGGTAATGACCGTTTGTGGCCTTTTCTTTTTTTCCCTGGAGAACAAGACTGAAAACCAGATCCTCATACAAATCCAGTAGCTCTTTGTTTTTAGACAGCTGAGCACTCCTCATTCCCTACAAAGCCTCCAAGAGATGCTGGGTTTCAGAATGCTGCTACATGCAATAAACTTGCCATGCTTCACCAAAATTTCCAAAGGAGCATTGGGGAACTGGAACTCGACACTTGAGTCCCACTGTTTCCCCTGACTGCTGTCTTGCATTCAGCTTGCAATTCTTTTGGTTTACAGGCACACAACATCTGTGTCTTATTCTTTATGTTCAAGCAATACATCTCCATTTTCTTGTACTGCCCTAATACTTACTAGTAAGCAAAACAGTGCGTGTGCTTTTGCAGTTGCTGCTGATTTTATATGTGAACCTTGTAGTTTGAGAGAGCTACAACAATCTGCAGAGCTTTAAAGAAGTAGGGTAGATTGGGATGTTAACACACGAATTGGCCCCTTATCTATAATCCAGGTCTTTTCTCTAGATGCGTATCAGCTAAACAGCCATAAACTTCTGCTTTCAAGCAGTGCTTATATCCTGCTGTGTAACAACCCTTTTGATACTAAAGATATTTCCTGTAATGTCTTCTCCACTGCCAAGCATTGATTGTTGACATAAGTGTTTCATTTAATAAATATTACCAGTGTGTATGAGCGTAAGGGGATGATTCAGCAGTGTCAGAGGCTGCATGGCAGCAATCCTAACAGGAGGACAAAAGTGATTGCCTCACAGCAAACAAATCAGACCCCAAATCTAGACGACTTAGGGAAACATCATTTTTGTGCTAAATCATCCTGCCACAGGGCTGTGTTAATAATGACAAAATATGCATAAGCAGCAATTTGTCAGGACAGGCACTTGCATGTCTGTGTGTTAACGGGAAACATACAATACCCAAAATCAGAGCCAGGACACCTGGGTTCTCCTCGCAGCCCCCCTCCTGCCCTGCACTTTTTCCCACCTATCCACACCTCAGTTTCTCCTCTGTAAAATGAGGATGGTGACATTCACCCTGTAAAGCAGGCTCTGGATCTGTGTAAACTTATTATAATAAGACTAATCAAAAAACCTTTTCCATGCACTATCCTATCAGTCATACCTTTGTAAAGCCTTTCTTTAGCATCAAAATTATTGAAAACTACCAACCGTGTCACCTACAGCTGACTTTCCTTGGTGACCAGTTAAACACGTTAAGCATGTGACCAAAACCTCATAGCCAGTCTTGGGGAACTCACTGTGAACCTATTCCTTCCTTTTTTTTTTTTTTGTTTTTTAATGTAGAAAATTGATAACAGACTTCCACTGTTAAATTCATAAAATCTGCTTGTCTTTTAACTGCTATGCCAAAAAAAATTCCACCTTTTATAGCAAAAATGCTGCATATGTAAAATACCAAATTACACAAACAGAAGTGTGGGCTGCTGTCCCTTACTTTGGTACCCAAGAACTTTAATTCAGCTATTAGGCTATCATAGCATGTTATCTAACACACAGAGTTTCTGTGGGGTATAAAAATAATAATGGAGAGACCACAGTTCTGTAGGTGTCCACAGATGAATATAAATGATGAGACATTTATTCATTTAGGGGGACTACACGCTCAAAAAATAATTGCATTTGCATCCTTGTGGTTATTCATGAATGAAAAAGCATTCAATGAGAGGAATTAATGTTTACAAACTTCCCTAAAGAAATCCGAATGTTTAAAAAATTGTTTGTCAGCAACAGATTAATTTGTGGTAAGAGTCTCTTACAAATTCATGAAAGGTAAGTTCAACACATTACTACTGGATGAATTCCAGGGAATCTGAATTTGAGGCTAGTTGAAGAATTAAATGGTGTTTTAATTATTAAACATCTCTGTTAATCTAGAGTAAATCATAAATCCTGTCTGTTCCATGTCATTTTTCTAATAGACTTGGGTTATAGTTACTATTAGTTTCCATAATGCATGTTGAATAGGTGTTGTACTGCTAAGTACTGTGAACAGTGCCCTTCTGTTACCTGACACAGACAGGACAGACCCCGCTGCAGACCCCAACGTCTTTGAACATTAAAATCCGTCTGTGCCGAGAATGCGGCATGAGCAAACAGCAGAGCTAAGTTAGACCTGCAGGAATACTGTGTGCTCTTGCTGGATGAAAATTCTGTTTTTTAAATTGACTCTGAAGTAAATATTTAGCTATAGGCCTTTGAGAGTCCTGGTTTGTTTGGGTTTATGTTCCACACCAAAGCATCACAGTATTTGGTAATTCACATCCCTTGGAGTGGCTTCCTACTTAGACCATTACACAAAGAATGCATTTTCAGGCTAGATTTCCAGTAAATAACCCTGCAGTTCCAGGAGATGGACTAAAATAGCAGCATGCCTGCAGCTCAATGCCACTTTAGTTCAGTTTGAAGCTCTCTCTATTATTCTCGTTACATCCTCTTCTGTCCCTCTCCCAACACTAGCATCTTTGTCGGTGTTCTCTTCCTACAAGCATCTTGGTTTTCACAAAGTTCTCCACAACCCCATCTTTGCTTGCAACTGTACTCTCAGGGCATCCTGCACTGTGTTGCTTGACTCATGCTTTCAGCCTTTTCCACAGAGTCATCATCTTCCACCATCAGATTCACAACTGCTGTGTAAGTTCTGCCAATGCTGCCAAAAGCCTGGAGATACCCAGCACCTTTTCTCAGACTGTTAGACAGGAACAGCCTCAAAAGAGATTACTCTTAGTAAAGAACAATGACTGAACTGATACTTCAAGAAGTTTTTTAAAAAATCCTCTAGTGGAATTTTAAAACAATGTGACAAAGATACACTTAATGAGTTGTAGTTGCCACATGTCCTGCAGAATAACGGCTTTTAATAATTGCAGCAGAGTTTTTACCATGCCTAACTCATTGTTCTCACTCTTTATAAACCCCTGATTCTGGTTTTGAATCCAGTTTGGTTCTTAGTCTCAGTGAGTGCCAAAGGTTGGAACTATGCATTGTATAATGCATATTTCCTTTAAATCTTTTCAGTGTGTTATTTTCTAATTCAGTTTAATATCTTCCTCTGCAAAAGAGCTAGGAGAATGTCCAGTTAACCCACTCTGCACTTCTGTCACATACCTGTTCACCTACTGCATCTAAACAGTCCCAGTGTTTATTTGGCCTTCATAACCATCTTCTGAACCTCTACACTTTATTGCTACCTGTCTAAAGATTGCTTCAAGGTATGGACACCTACTACTCTCCCCTGATCCACAAAACCAATTATTTTGTCATAGAAGGCAACCAGGTTTGATTTACCCTCATTAAATCCACACTGACTGTTCCTGGTGACCTCTTTCATGTACCCAGAGGTGGCTTCTAATAGGATGTGCCCCATAGATTTGCCAGGGACCAAAAGGAGGCTGACCAGCCTTTATTTTCCAAAATTATCCTTTTGGCCTCATCACAGCCTAAATCAAGAGACAGCAGGGTCTTCTACAGACCTTATCTACAACAAGCAAAATAACCAGTGCAGATTTTAGCCCTCTCAGGAGGAATTGGCAAGAAATACATTGCCAAATTAGAAATCTGTCCTGGACAACTCAGACACAAATCTGAAGAAATACTAGTTACATTTATTTAACTTGCAGACTAAATGAGCTCTTTGGAGGTACCCTTATAGTTTTGCATACAGATACCGTGCTCAGTTCAGCCATTGCTAAAAAGCATCATTCTCCTCCTTTTTGTCAGCTAGCTTATTCCAGGACAGGGTGCTAACTGGCTGGCTGACATATCAGGGCAAGCTGGCAATGTCTTAAAAGTGAGAAATATAAGGGGAAAAAAAAAACCTGAATGCTGAAGAAACATTATTTTTGGTCTTGTTTTATTAGTGTTTTCTGCAGTTCCTCACTTGCCACTTGATTTTCTTCTCTCTCTCCCTTATTTTCCTTTCATCCCTGAGTGTTTCTTCTCCTCTCCTCTCTTCCACCAGCCTGCATTGGCAGGAGGTATCACGTATTACTGAGCAGAAGAGAAACTTCTCTCTCACGTCTGTATAGCTTTACTACTACTCACTTTTCCAGGGCAGTACTTTCACTTACCCCATATTTCACTCGGCAGAGACAGCTTGGCCAGAACGTAGCACTTTTTCCAGTCACAGATGTCTCTATCGGATTCATGCCTGGTTCTTGGAGACATGGTAGAAGGGTTTTTTTTTTCTTGTATTTCAACTAATACGAATGTTCCCAAGCCAATATAAAGCAAATTTATTTATCCTCTTTGCCTCGTACTGGAAAATCAGGTCTTTCTGACTGCATGTGTTTGCCTCAGTACTTGCATGAGGAAAGGCTGATGTTAAATTCTAAATAAACAATTATTAAATATTCTGTTAAAGGAAAATGGCAGAATTTTTAATATATTCCCTTTCAAATAGCAAGATGAGGCTTCAGGTCTCATCTTACAGTAAGTGACAAAACATATGTTTTCAAGGTCATGAATTTACAGTCAGATCCTTGTGTCTATGAAGATTTTTCCCTAAACTTCAAGGGAATTTCCAACTATACTACAGGTCATCCTGCATGAATCCAATTGCCAGACTGATTATTATTTTTTTCCCACAAAAAACCCAGCGTACTGGTTGTAACTTGTGAAAGAGAGTAGAAAGTACTCAGTTTTGTAGAATCTAAGTACTTTTTAACAAAAATAGATGTTTTCAGAAGTCAGAACACTTCAGATCTATTGCCAAGAAAAAATTAAAGATAAAAAAAACTATGAAGACAAACACAAGATATTAATAAGGTGATATTTACAACTGTTTTCTCTAATCAGAAGTGGTAACTGAACTGCTCTCTGCTAGTGACGGAGTATTCTCATGCAGAAATACCAGCAGCAGGTCACACCAAAGTAGCTCAGTTGACACCAATGCAGCGAGCAAGCAAGTTTGCTGACCTACACTTTCAAATTTTTTTAATGCATGGATTTTAAATACAAGGGGAAAAAGCAGTCACTTAGTCTGATCATATCAGCTTCCTTGATATTTTCTTTTTATTCCTTTCTTTCACTTTTCTTCTTTCCACCATTGCCATACAATGGAAAAAGGTGCAAGGGAGCAGGGAGAGAAAGCAAGAGAAAGGAGCAACAGATTTCCTTGGCTAGTCCAATTCAGGCACATTCAAAGAGCTATTCTGGTCAATCTTGCATATAAGGTTTTATCTCCAGTTGGGATCCAGAGAGCAATCTCCGCAGTAAAAGGGGAAATGTCACTTCGAAACAGGCTTTCTGTACTTGCTGTTATCTTTTCACAGCTTAAGAGCTAAGATAAAGTGGAAAAGTAAATTGGTCAGTTTGAGCACAGGCACAACAGTGTTTCCAGGGAGCAGCGCTCCCAAGGAGAAGCAGCGGCTGCGGCAGTGGACAACCCACAGTTGGCATCAGGGTGCTGTGCAGGCAGCAACTGAGATGCCTGCCAGTTCTCAGACAGAATGAGAGCAAAGCTGTAGGAACTCTGTCTCTAACTTCCACAGCTGCCGGGAAAGTCTGTGTTACATCAGTAACATTATAGGTCTCCTATGACTGCTCATCCCAGTCAGTATCACAGCTCTGATTTTAATTGCATCTCAAGTGAACTCAGCAGAAAAACATCTTTGTCCTGATTGATGAACAACTGTTTACTTCCAGTTTTATGTAACTATTTGTGCATCACAAGAAGAAAAGACAACACCCACTCTCACCAATCAGTTATTTCTCACAGTGCTTCTGGTGCATGTAAGCAAGCATTATAAAGCACTACAGCAAAAACTGTCACAAAATCTGTCCCAATGAAACAGTTCTAGAGCCTAGGAATTAGTCATTTTCATGTTTTTTTTTACCCTGGCATCCACATGATTTGAATGGATAACCTAACAGGGAATTTTTTAAAAATGTATTTTTATGTATAAATAAAAGGCAGGATTATCCATTCCTAGCACAGTTTGTCTCAGAAACAATTACAGACTCTGTGGCATCTTGCAGTCTTGGCAGCTGTACTGTCGTCTTATATGGGAACATAGATGCATGTTTGTCTTGAGAGCTCCCAAATCCTCACATTCTCCATAGGAAAGAATGGGACAGGAAATTTCTGGGTTACTGGGCTCTTTGGTGCAGCTGTCTCTTTTGCTTTCACACGTATTTCTACAGCAAGATGAGAGCCATCTTAAGCAATGGAAACAGAGTCTCATTCAGCAATGATTCTTTTCTCTTTTGTCTGTTCTAAAATAGTCTGAGTGTTAGGAAGAGTAACAAGCGCTGAACTTTTCCCCACATACACAACTCACACAGAGGAATTGAAGTGGGTTAAGATTTTTTCTTTTTTCTCTCTTTAAGAAAATAACAGTTTACGTTCAGGTTCCTTCAAATTGAGTTTATTATTGGAGTCATAAGACCACAATCCACAAGATCCAGCAAAATTTACTTGATTTCAGTGTAATTTTTTCATGTGCTTTCAAAGGTAGATATATATTTAAGAACTTTCTTGCTTGGGTGATTAGGCTTGTGACAGAAGATACACACAAACGCCTAGACCTCAGCTCTCCTGCCTACAGCTTTAGGTATCAGGTGCCAAAGACAGCCTTTTACATTCTCAAATACTTAGCCATATCCTGCAGTCCTTAATGCTTAAGTTGAAAGAGAGCTTTCTTTGTTCAGTAACAGAACATAACCCACATTGCTATCATAAGAAGAGTCTAAAATTATTAATTTTGCCTTACAGCACTCCTGTTATGCCGAAAGTAAGTAGTAATCCATGGGGAAGAGTGAGGAGTAAGAAAGGTAACAATTCCATAGTGGAATTAAACCCTCTTCCCTTCAGATCCTACTCTAGCTCTGGAAAGGTTTTTTTTCCCTTAACACAGGTTCTCCTTCAGATGTATTTTGTGCTTTATGTCCAAAAAATATAGGTAGGCAGAGGCATACTGTGAGAAGCAGAAAATTATGTCTGCTCAGTTTCTGAGTAGAAGTTTTTACTTTTGTTTTGTGGTGTAACTTGAGAAACAATAGTAGCTTGCTAGAAAAGAAAGAATATACACAAAAGAAAGAAAGAGGCAACAAAAGTGCTAAAGATATAACAAGACCACAGGCATGACTTTTCTGGAGGGGCTACAAGGCTTGAGCCCCTTCTCTGCACTAGTACCACGTAAGCAGCTGTGGTGCAGCTCCACGCGATGAAGCTGCATTCTCTCCCTCCTGGGAGCAGCCACAGTCTTAAAAACATACAGGGACCAAAATTCCCTGCTGGTTATTGCTTCTCTATGAAGTGATCTGTTTTATACATGTTTAAGATGGCCTGGGAGAGGATGCTCCATGACTTGCAAAAAACCCAGGCTTTTTGGAGGGGCTGACAACATGGCCCCTAGGAGGTAAGGTGCTGCCATGCGGGTTTATTCCGGTGTGCCAGGGCACAAGAGAATAGGAAGTCCAAAGTTATGTTTGCACAGAACTTCAAGGAAAGCATAATAACAACAAATGCAAAATATTATTGGTAGTCATAAGTTCTGGATCAGTTATGAGGCTCACACTAGGAGAAATTTTAAAACTCCTTACCTCTTAGTGCTTTATATTCAGTTCTCCTCAAACTAGATACCAATTTGCAAGTGAGAAAATATTACTGCCCTTCCATTTACGTTTATCCCAATGGGAGTTGTATCTTATTCGCACTGACTTCTACAGCACAACTTCTGCTGCCGTCGGTGAAGCCCAGTTTGAACCCACACGGGTCATTCAGTGCTCTGCGGTCTGATTTCCCTGTACCATAATCTGTTCGCTCACTCTGTTAAGAAAACACTCAGCTCAAAAGGCATATAACATAAACCCCTGTTTTAGGCTTGAACCTCAAAAAGGAAAAAAAAAAGAAAAAAAAAAAGAAAAAGGCATTTAACAGTTGCAGCAGAAATAACCAACACCTATATTGTGTATAGGAACAAGGTAGTATCTTAATGTAGACTATTTTAGAGCAAGTGACTAGCTTAAAACTGCTCGCATTTTAGCTGATGACATTTTGACCACAGCGTACAATCCCCATGCAATTTACTGAGTATAAACAAGTCAAAAGAAGAGGGGAGAAAACTCCTTGGAGTCTGCTACACGTGATAGACACGAGCACTGCAGAAATTTGCTGATAATCCCCTTTTTGGTTTGTGTTCGCAGCTAAATCTACTTCACTTCCTATGATACTGAACAATATGCAGTCCTTTGAGGTCCACCACTAGCCATAAATCCCAGGCAGGAAACAGTTTTCAAGCCTAGGAGGAAAGACAGCATTTCATTTTATAAAGCCAGCCCAGAGTAACTGGGTCAAACAAAGTTTGGAATTGAAGCTCTTGAAATCCAGGATATAATTGTGTATGTTTTTCTGTTTGTTTTGATACCGGTTAACCGGATGCAACAAATAAAACCATTTTCCTTTCTTATTTTCTTTCTCTGACTGTCTCTTTGGGAGCCAACCTCTCCATAAGCCAGTGCCTGAGGTCATAGCTCCCTAACTTTAAGACATCTGCTAGGTCAGATGTACTTGAAGAGAATCAGCTGCTTGCAGCAAGCGCATTATTAGCATATTGTAGTCACAGACAAATGTTGCTGGTATCGCTCTCTTTTTCCATTTCTCTAACAAATACATATATCCATAGATCCCATTTAAAATTTCTTTTTTTTGGTCAGAGCTCTATCTCCAATGCCAATCCAGAGCATTAAATTGAGAGTTCAAACTCTTAAATGTTTGAATTGTAAGCTACAGTAATTATAGAAAACAATTACATAATAAAATACTAGCTTCACTTTTGGCACTAGGTACTGAATTTGCTCTGTACTGAATTCCTTCTCATTTTCTGAAAAATCATAGAAGTAAAGATATTAAAAAAAAAAAAAAATCAATTTAACATGTTGAACACACAAAAAAACCAGATTGATGGGCTGTACTTTGTGAAAACAAAACCCCTTCTTGATGTCCGAAACTGAACATTCAAATCCAGAGATTCTCCAAAGTACTAGCTGCTTATGAAGCACTCACTGCCCCTTATTATATTGCTTATTAAAACATTTCAGTTGTTTCAGTAGCATATTTAAGAAAAAGGCAAATAAATACCCAGGATAGATGCTCATCTCTCCAATAACAAAGAAGTGTATACAGATGAAGAGGAAAAACATATTTAGTAAGAATTTATTGCTTCTTTTTAAGCCACCAAAGGCTTGTCCTAGACTTCCTTCAAGCCACCTTTTACATACCATAAATTGAATGTTATTCTAAAATAGAGCAGTCAGTTTTTACAGCAAGGAAAAAAATCTACCTGGAAAAAAATACACCAGGCTTGATTCAAAACTTGCACACTGGTGTGCCAGGTTGGCAGTGGTTGAAAGTACAATGGAATTGAATGGTTTCCATCTTGCCGCTAAGCTTTAACACAGTGTGTTAGATACTCACACTGCTTTGGCAAAGACCTGCAGCCTCAAGTCTACTAATTTCTGCCAAGCTTTTGAAACTCTCATCCAGGTGTCTGAAAAAGCAGAAGATACAAGGGAATCGGTAGCATACCCCTCAGGGAGTACCTAAAAGCCAGTCAAAATTGCAGTACCTATATTTAGGGGATGACAATGAATATCCCTCCATACAGTTCATTTCTCTAATACTGTTTAAGAGGGAAATGCTAGGAGCTGGATTCACAGCCACTGTAAAGCCATCAGGCTCCATTTATCTCTTTAGACTAGCTAAGGATCAGTCCTCTATCATCTTCACCAAATCTGGTGTTACGAAAATAAATATGAAAAAATCATCATATATTAAATGCTCTTTTAAATTCTATCCACTTTACCTCTGTCATCCAATACACTTTGTTCTTTCCTCGTATACTAAGAACTAATTTCAGTTATGCACGTATTCATTTCAAGTCTGCTGAGACAGAAAACGTTAAGGAGGCAAGGTACACTCAGAAACAGATGCAGTCTCTGTACAGGACTCTAAGTCTGTCTCTATGGTTTTGCAGTAAACAAAGTCTTAAAAGAAAAATAAGAATAATAAAAGTAATAATTTTAGCACATTAATTTAAGAGTTCTGTTTTCTATTTCAAAGCATTTTCCCCGATATTTTATTCTGTTTACATCGTAGTAACAAGATCAAAAATTGGTTGAGGTTTAAGTTTTCACTTGACAGGCCCTAGGAAAAGCTCTCCTGCTATTCTGCAGAGACTGTGTAGTACCACAGTTGTACTGCTTTCCCCACGGCTGAGCCTGGATCCAGGGGAAGCCAGGGCAAGCTGCCCAGCCTTGCCTGCAGTCCTCTCTCTGCCCTTGTAAGATCAGCGCACAGGACGAGAATAAGCTCTGATAGTGGCTTTTATCTGCAGGAGTTTGTCTTTGAGGAACCAGATCGAAAAGGATGTCTTGATAAGTCACCAGCACAAGCAGCATGTTTAAACCAAGACTCAACAGAGAAAATGGAGCCTTTTAGAAAAACGTTTGCTAATCTACTGGATACCATTTGAGCCTCCAAAAAGTGCCAGTCTGAAAACAAAAATACCTTTTCTGTAGTGACTGTAAGTCATTTTGATTCTATCTGCATCTTTCAAGTTAGAAGGCAAAGCATGGGGAACATAATTTTCACATAGTGTTTGACAGTTATGTTGTTCATTACCTCCATCCGAAATAAGACATACGGCATGTTTAGTCACTTGTGATTTTTCAGTGGAAGTGAATTATGAGCTAACGCTGCCGCTTGGTTAGCACACTCATGACATGGTTATTCATTCTTTTGTCAGCTGAGCTCTATCAGATACAGTGCTCTCAGATTGTATTTCTGAGAACCAAAATAAGAATGGAGTTTGGAAAAAGATACCACTTCTGGCTCAGGGCATCCCTGAATTGCAAATCGGTGGAGGCTGGGAGAGTATTCTGGGGTAAATACTGTTTTATGGTGAGCTGGATTTTGTGCTCTCCTCTGACATCCACTGCTGACCCTGCCAGGGACGGGACTAGTACCTTTGGCCCAGCACAGCAGTTCCGACATGTACAAGCCTGTACAAAATGAATCTAATGAATGAAATAACTGCCTTTATTTATAATAAAAATAAAAAAGGTCCAGCTCCAGAAAAGGCGATACGGTTGCCATAGCTACCACTAGCGCTACGTTAACAAAAATTTAAGGTATTAGGCATGCTATACTGTAAAACAAAATCTTGACACAGAACCACCTGACTGGTTGCTGATAACAGGCACCATTGAAGATGTGATTCCAACACTGGGTAATAACAACCTTAGAAATTCTTTGCAGTTTGTGTTGAGGGAAATAGGCTTGCAGCTCATTTATTACATATTATTTGGGAACAAGGATAGAAGCTAATTAGAAAAATCACAGGGAACCTTTTATTTTTAAATACAGTTTAGATTTATTTTTTTTTAAAGGGAAAAAATGAAGGTTGAGACTGTGTTTCATTGCATCGGGGGCTATAAAAAAGCCGCACTGTTTTAGCATTCAGCATAGTTTGATCTGGTTTTAGAGTTGGAAAGTAGTACGATTCTTTGGCGAAATAATGTAGTTAATGTTTTTAGCATGTTGTTAAACAGATATATAAACTTATTAATCACGTGCCTTTTACTTGGTTTCTGAATAGATTTACTAAGTGTGTGCATTGAGACATATGTCAGCCTGGTCCTTCAGCTGGCTGACACACAGAACTACTGGGAATGTACAGGTCAACGTGCAAACATACCCCACTCTCGGTTTCTGAAGCATTGTCTCACATTGAAAGTCCTATTTACAGCATCTGCTAAGAAGTGGGTTTTTTAAACCTGTTTTTATTTCAGTGCTGTCAGGATTCAGCTCCTGCATGTTAACATTAACATACACAGTAAGAAAAAGAAAAGAGCACATTTAACATTAAAAATCTGTGAAATGCATCCTAGAAACAAACCAGTACCCCTCTCTGAATGGTGGATTTTTATCACCCTACTGGCAAAGACTACCAAATCATGAAGGGAAGAGATGTAAGGGCCCTTTCAGCCTGTCCAGGAGAAAGGAAAGAGAAACAGGAAAGGCATTTGTGCCCTTCTGTCATACCTTAGGCCCAGAACATCGGGTTTCAGTGTCTGGGTTTTGTAAGAGCTTCTTTGGAAAAGACTGAATAAGCAGAAGATGGTAGTATCAGGGGGTCTGAAATCCAGCCAGTAGTTTGCCTAAGGTTTTGAATATAGATGTGGTTTGAACAATGGTATGAGTGGATTTTTACACTTACTAGTAAATCTAGAATCAAGCTTGTAGATTGTTTCAAAACTGTATTTCTTTTTGAATGGCAGTTTTTTGCTAAAGTTTTATTTTAGCAAATTAAACTCTCTACAAAGAGTACTTTAGAGGAGGTTTTGTGGTTTGGGGGGTTTTTGGGGTTTTTTTTTTTTTGTTTTTCTGCAAAACACCTATTCCCGTGCACTTACAACCTGTCTCAGGAGATGTGAAGACTGCAGCAAAGATTTGACTATAGCAGATACCCTTCATTAAAACAAAAGGAAAGGTACAACCTGATATTTCCAATATGTGAACAGCGCAGCTATCTCATCTACCACCTTTTGAAGTCAACAACAGGAACACTTTTGTGGATTTCCACAGTCTCTGCCCAACCACAAGTACATACATACACGTAGGTGCAATGTAGAAACTTGCTCTGACTCAGAGCACTGGCAGCCAAACTTGACTGGAATACACGTCTCCAAACACTGAAGCCCTGCTTATAGGCCTCATCCTTCTGGAAGTTGAGAATTAATTACCAGGAGGGGTTTTGTTTTGTTTTTCATAATTTTACATTCCCTTGCTCTTCTCTGCTTTCTGGCTGTGCCGGTGAAAGTGCCTACTGCTCTCCCATTTCTTGCTCCCCTTCTCTGATTTCCATGGTTCAGATGTTTGGAAATGCTTTGTAGAATTCTGCAAACTTCTTCCAGCCGTGCCAAAGCAAACTTGAACTCGCAGCCGTCTGAGGCTTTCCCATCACTGCTGACACTCTCTTGGTGATCTGCCTGCTATGAAGTTTTTGCTGGGGTTTTCTGACCATTTTTGCACATCCACTGCGTTACAGCTAAATGAGCTATGGGTGCCAAGGGAAAAAAAAAAAAAAAGCCCCTACATTGCTTTCCCTTGGTTGGTTGCATTACAGAGCTGTTTAAATACAAAGAAGATAGAAAAACAGAGAGGAGGAGAAAAGGCAGAAAGAGAGAGCAGCAGTGTGCACATGTGTATTTGTGAGAGCGGGGGAACTGTAAATGAAGGTGATCTTAGTGAAAAGAAGTACTGTCTCTTTAAAAATAAAATTAAAAAAATACCCTCAGTGTTTTCTTTAGTCTTTTTCATTCTTTGGCAGCATCCCAAAGATTTCACTGTCCTTGTCTCCAGCATCTGGAAACCATCAGGGTAAACAATAGAGTGCTAGGAACTGGAACCCCTGCCTCAGCTCCCATGGGACCTCGCGCTGGAGAACATGAGAACACAAACCATTGGACACCATGTGGTCAATTACTTCAAACTAACAAATCTGTGTGCCTTCCTATTTTCTGTTTTCCTTGGCACCACATGACCCTTTCACAATGGAACCCAGCTGTTGAAAAAGCCAGACATTTTCTTTTTTAACCTCTTGCTTACTTTTGTGCTTGCTTTCCACAGCGAGCTTAGGGTTGGCATGTGCCCTAGGTAAAAGTGTCCCGCTTATTAAACGCCTGGCTGGCTGTGGTGTTTCCCTGTACTAGTCAGCAGAGAGGCTGGAGAGTATTAACTTAACGGGATTGTACCGCAATGAGGACTCCACAGGTGGTCCTGTGTTTTCTGGGCTTCCTGACATTGCATGCCAGCACTTAAAGCAGATACACCAGGACACTTTTATAGCCTGCCTGTTTTGTGCAATCAGTAATTGCATGTGCAGTTGTGACCTACTTTTAAAAGTTTGTTCCTAGTGCAGGTGCTACATTGGCAATTGCAAAGAGCTAAAGTCATCTCAAAATCAAATGCTGTTGAGGGGGGCTGCCCCTTCCAGTGCTGTGACATACACTTTTGTCCGGATTAACCATGCTAGCTCCAGGACTGAAGCTGGTGGTCATGGGGTCCTTGTTCTTTCCAAGCTCCTGTTTCAAAAGACAATCTTTGAACTGTGTGAAGCAGTCCCGTGTTACCGACCACACACAAGCCAAGTCTTCTATCCTACATTTAGATGCATCATCTTATTCTGTGTGCTTTACTTGCATTAACTTCCTCCAAAGAGTGGGGATGCTGAAAGGAATGGAATTGTGTAGGGGATTTAGGGCTTCATCTCTAAGACATCTTTAAAGTTGCTGAACATTTCTAGCACACGGTGAAGAACAGCAACTGACGTTTAATGTATAAGTAATCAAGCATGCTCCCAGATTCACAATTTTATTTCTGGGAGAAGGATAGGTACCTATGTAATGCTACAGCTTGAAGGCAGGAATCAAACAAGGACATGCCATGCAGCTGGATCCTTGCAGCTAGGAGTGCACCCAGAGATGTGGTGTTACACACGTTTTGGCACTCAGCTTCACCAGCTTTGACCTCAAATAGGCGACTGCTTGTCTGCTGAGCAAAGAGAGTTATATCAGTTTGTAAAGATTGGGGAGTTGGTGCTAGTACGATCAGGAGACTTGTCCAGGACAACTAGAGTCACGGTGCTGGTTATTCTGATCAAATCTGTATCCCAGCATGAGAGGGCTGTCACACTGAACTGGCCCAGCCTATCTGTAAAGGCTAACTGGTGAGGCTGGCCTTGCCTCCGGCTACAGGAGTGCCTTTCTGAGGGTTAGCTGGCCAAGCCCTCACATCGTGACTAAGCACTGAGCACGCTTTATTCATTTCCAAGGTGCTATATTGAACTATACCACCCAATTTCTACTATGATTACAGAAATCTGTAGAAACTTAGGACCCTGCCAATTTATTTCCATTTCCGGCAAGCAGTGGAGATTTTTTCTTTTTTTTTCCACCCTCTTTGGATTTATATGTAAAACTTTTTCACAGTAATGACTTCACATTAAAACACAACCCAACTCATACAAACAAAATTAAACAAAATAACAACATACACATATCTGCTGTGCACTGCAGACACCAGTCATAATCACGAAGGTTGACAAGTTTAAACTTAAAAGGCAAACAAACCAGGAGACTGCTTGAGTAGGTTGAAGCAGCAGAGAACGCTTTAAAATATTACCTGCCACCTTGTTAAAGATACACTGCTGAGCCTAAGACTAATGAGATGGATGCCTGGAATTGGTGGCATCTTGTTCTTCCGCTTTTGGTGAAGTGCAACGTGTATTTTGTGTACAATTTTATAGTTCTATTTCTTTTGAGAGAGATGAACATGGATCATTAAATGGGTTTGCTGAAGGAACTCCTATTGCAGGATCTAGGCATTAAGCCATTTTGAGGCCAGTAGTATAAATACAACTGTTTTTTTTTTTTTTTTTTTTTTTTTTTTTTTTTTTTTTTTTTTTTTTTTTTTTTTAAATCTCAGATCCAGCCTACAGCTCAGCAGTAATACTAGGGAAACTTTTTTTTGTTTTCCTGCCAGTGGTTTTTGATCCCAAATGTCTGCAGAATTGATTAGTGGGATACTGAAAGGACAAAAGTGGGTAGGGGGAAGGGGAGGGTTAAGACAACGCAGTAGCAACTTAAACAGCACAGTGCATACTTAATCTTTTAATATTTATGAAAGGGTTGGTTAATTGTATGGCATAAGTTCAAATCAATCTATTACTTCCCTATGTGAACATCTTGGACAGCTTCTTGTCTGGCTGACAGATATTCACAAAAGTATAAATAAAAATATAGTTCTTTGAAGGAATGCTCTGCCTGCGGCAAGAAATATGTCTTACAAGAGGTTAAGGGAGTCTGCCTTAGCTAACTGGAGCAGTCCCAGTACAGTTTGGATGCAAACCAGGACACAAATGAAACCACTGTAATGGCACTAATGGATGACCTCGTTCTGGCAAAGGAGAGAACACATCCATTCTCTTCATCCTGCACCTCTTCAGCATTTGACACTGCTGGCCATGAGATACAGCTGTTGCACCAAGAAGAGGTGGCAGACAACCAGAGTGATGTGTTAAAGTGGCTTCAGTCTTTTTCAACAGGAACAGCACTTCCAATAGTTGTCCCCTTTCCTTGGCTCAGTTTTGTGGCATCCCATAAGAATCAGTTTTCCCACTTGTCTCTTATCTGCCTGGCTGCATTCACTAGGTAGGATGGTTGCATTTAAATGCCAGCAATATTTATATATGTGACACACATAGCACTAGCTAGTTATCACTGCCTGCAACCATATCACTTCTACACAGTGTGCCCGTGAATGGAATTTATGGATGAAAAACAGCTGTTTGAAGCTGAACAAAAGCAAGAGCTGATGCTGGCAGCCAGAGGAGAGAGCTTTTGGAAATGCATTAGGACTAGTGCAATCTCAAGATCAGTCAAGTTTTGTCCCTCTTGTAGGCTTATTATAGTATTACTCTCCAAGACTAGCTTGTCATAATTAGCAAGCAACATTTTTCTTCCCCTCTCCAAATTCTGCAGTTTAGCCCCTATTTGCAGGAAATTATCTAGCCTGCTTTACACTCATCTTCCTCACCTCTCTACTCAAGTGCAGTACTGTGTACCTGAATATGATGCCCTCACCTCTTAGGAAGCTAAGAATAGTCAAGAATATCTCAACATGTCCCTAGAAGTTCAAGAGTCAGCTTGCCTTTTACAGCTCTCCACCAAGCAGAAATACATGCTGAGGTCACTGAGCTCATGAGATGTTCTAAACATCTTTGATTATGTGGTCCATAAAATCCTCATCTTCAAGTTGTTTCATGAACTGGGCCATGTTACCTATGGGTACCTACAGTTCCAGTGTTAGGATCACCAACAATTTCACTAGCACTGGTCCCTGAGGGCAGCAACCTTTTTCATGGGGCAGTCATAACTTCAGAAATAAGAGTGCTCAGAAATTAAGGATTACCACAAGCCTCCTTGAGTGCAAGGTGTGCACATTTTGAGCTTGTCCTCAAGTAAATATGTATTAAATATGGATGTTGACAGTATATTTAAAAATTAAAAGTCTCTTCTAGAATATGATCTCTACTGCACTAAAGAAGGGTGGGAGAGATTGCTGAATGATGTTATAATGTAATGTACTGTGTGAAAGTGCTTTGGTCTTAATACTGATTATCCTAGGATAACAAACTTCCTAGAAGATTTTCTTCCCTCTTTCTATGCATCTAAAAGATATGTATCTTCTTGCTGGTTTTGAATCAGCACGGCACGCAAAACACTTCAGCTCCTGTGGTCTCTTTACATGTATTAGTAATATGTTTAATATGAGTTAATGTTTGTCTGTGATTGCTGCCTGTTTGGGAGAACTTCTTTTTCCTTCAGTCAGGAGCATTTTTTTTTTTTTCCAGTCAAGTCTGGGAAAGTGATTGCAATTCTGATGTTGTAAAAGAGGTAAAAAGGCAAATTTTCAAGTTCCCGGTATTTTATTAGCATGATAAACAAAACCATCATCTACACTCATTTTTGGTTTGAAATTTCAAAGAACCCAGAACAAGCGTGCAATATTTTCCCATCTACTACAGTTTCTAACTCAGCTGGGATCTCCTGCTAAATTTTAAATGGAACTAGAAAACATTAATTGAAAACAGTTTACTGGTAAAATTTTGTGTTTAAAAATAATTCGCAAGTTGTATACAATCAGATTTCAGTGACTTTTTTCATAAATTGCTACAGTTTGTGTGTCTGTTTCTACAACAGATTTTAATAAATAGGTCTGTAAGCTGCATTTCCTGCAACTACTTACAGTACAGTCCCACATATCACCACTTCTGACAGATCACATAGACTGTAAAGTTATATTTCTGCCTCATGGGGCTGAGTTATTACTAACCACCAAGCCCCACAGAGAGAAGTCTGTTTATCATAATGTGACTAAAATGAGCAAGTAGTCAGGGTGGAGGACAGTGCTGAGGGGGAAGAGGTGTAACTGCAGAGAAAGCTTCATTTGTAGATGACAGAGCACTGCTTTTCTGCAGAGAAGAATGACTTCGAGGAGATTTAAACATACTTTTTTTTTCCTCCACTGCTCAAGTTGTTAAATATTATTAAAAGCACTGATCCTGAAAAGAGAAGGAAAGAAGAAAAGAATAAGAAAAAGTATGAAAGTCAGAGCAGGAAAGAAAAAAAAAAATGTAAGAGTAGAGAACTAACTACTACTAAGTGCAGACTACGTGATGGCAATTTCACCTCATTTACTTCTCTGTTTATGGAAAAGAACTGATTTCAGGCAGCTGATCATCAAGAAGGATGCACATGTAAACGAGACTGAAAGAACCGATTGTATTTCTCACGCTGTTTCTGCTGAGGGGAGACAGGGGCACCAAAGTCACACCTGCCTTAAACGCCAGTCAGCATTTTGGACAACTCTGTTTCTCCCTCGGGTGCAATACACAAGCTTTTTTATTTCCATTTAACTGACCGAATTTCCCACAATCTACAACAAGTGTACATTTTGTGTCTATTTCATGACATTTCATATGCAACACAAGGTTTTAGAACATTCCCTTCAAAATCTGATACTGCACACCGCAATTTCTACTAAGAAAGGATCAAAGAAACAAAGGGAGGATAGCACATTACACCTAATATGGGAGACAACAGTGTTCAGTTTACTGCTTCTGTGGGGAGGTACACGATCGTACTGGGATTAAGGCCTTGGTTTAGACAGTGCCACCTGAACAACCTTCATTGAACTCTGGTTCAGCATCTGGGCTTGTTTGTTTTTGGAAACATGTTTATATGACTAAGTGCTTGGCTTACGGAAAGCAAATGTGCAAACAGTGCAGAAACTGCAAAAGGAAGTTCATCTTCACACTGGCCAAAATGTCACAGGCCCTTTCCTCCTAGTACTATCTTGTCCTGGCAGTACATCATTAGTCCGGGAATCTCAAGGCAGCCATAGGAAGTCAGTGTGCCTTGGGTGCTTAATTCCTTCTGCACTCTGTCTTTTCTTCAGTCTGAGAGGCTGTTTGGCTCTCTCCACTTAAGAGAACGAATATATCTTTCGGGGATATTAATCTCTTATCTGAATGGCCTAAAGGTAATTACCATCTACGAATGAGTGCAAAACTGTGCTCTAAGATTTTTATGTATTTATTGTAGTAAACAAGTTTGTGAATAGTTAGTCTATGTTTCCTGGACAGAAGATAAATTCTCCATCCTTTATTTACATGCTCTTTACTGGCAAGTTCCAACTCTCCTTTTGTCCTTCCTATTCACCAGTGCAAACACTAAGATGACCTACCCCCAGCTGCTGGAAGCCCTGCCCTGTCCCTGTCCCCCTGCCAGTCCTGCTTGCAGCCAGGAGCCAGCAGCTGTTACCCTGCACAACACAGGCACTGCAGGCTCAAATCTGGCAATCTCAATCACTGCTTTTCTACGGCGAAGTTTTGAACTATAGTTTGAAAAGCTCCCACTGCCAGGCAGGAGCTTAATGTCCAATTTTACCTCTGTTCTTTGTTAATCCATAATGCTGGTTAGCAGCAGAGACATTACTGCTTTCTCTTGGTTAAACACTTCAAGTATAAACCACTTTTAGCTGAGCTAATTGTTTGAGAGGAGAATGCAAATCCTAAACTGGCCCCACACGCTTCAAACTATTGCTAAGTTGTGATTGAAAGCAATTTCTTCTGCAAGTTTACAAAACTGACTGTGCTGTAAAAGGGCTGCCTGACATTTTCAGCACAGTTCTCCTTATACAGTGCTGAATATAAGTCCCAAAACAGTTTCCAGTGAATAGAGACAATGTTTTCCAAAGAAGCATCCTATGCAAAAAGCAACAAAGCTGTGTACATGTTAGCTAGGACAGACCACCCAGCTTTTACAATGGCACTTAAGGGCTGCCATGGCCCACTGCAGTCACCTGAGCAGAAGCTGCAGACGTCTGTCACAGGCAGCGTGCATCCTGGTCTGGCTGCAGGACAACGGCACTGCAGCAGGGGTGTCTGTCTGCTTCCCCATCTGTGACAGGTGCTTATCCAGTGATGTGACAAAACCTGCAGTCCAGGTAGACAGATCTCTGCAAGTTATGCCAGTGACAGATGTGACAGCAAAGAGCAGCTCTCCTAATCTGATGTCCTCCACGCTACCTGAGGCACCAAGCAGAACACCACCCAGTCCTGGTGAGCCCTTCGGCACCCTCCCCGCAGAGCAGCGCTGCCCACTCACCACGGCTGTGCGGCTTGCAGAGATCACAAGTGTAAGGTCCAAATTAATAATTTTATATACCTCTCCTCCTTGGTTAACAAAGTCCTGTTAAATGCAGGTCCATCTACACACTGAGATGGCTTCAACTAGCTCCAGCTTTTCTACAAACAGCTATGAATTGTGGCATTAGAAGTGCTCCAGTTGTTTGCAGGCACTGTGAAACAAAGCAGTTCAGTTTAGAATCAGAGATCAAAGTCAGAAAAGATTTTTGCAGCTGTTCTCCTGCCCTGGAATTTGTTGTGCATAGCTCCTTTTTCGGAACACTTCTTTGTTTCACAGTGCCTTCAAAAATATATTGTCATCAAAACCTTCTTGCCAAGTACCACTCCAAGCTGGTTATTCACCACTGTCCCTTTCTCGAGTCAAACTGTGCATTTCTAAAACACTTCTCTCAGTCATCGACTGCAAGCAACACACTCACTCTTTCAGGCCAACCTGTGAGGTAATCAGCTGATCTCTGTTTCCTCTATATGAAGCAATGAAACATCTGTTTCATAAGAGAACTGAAAGATAGTCCTTGTGTGGTTACAAGTCTTCTGGCATCAAAAGCCCTTTTTTTTTAAAAAAAAAAGAAAAAAAAACAAAAACAACAAAAACAACAACAAAAAAAACCCTCTAAAACCCAGAAACAACCAAAAAACCACCACCACCTTTGGTTTGACTAATTTAGTCATAATAGATCACTCAGCTAGCACTAACCACAGAGCATCATAGATATAAACTAATTGAGGGACAATCCCAACTTAAACTCATTTTTTAATTAAAATGTTTGGGTAAGTTCTTTTGTATTTCCCTACCTACCCCTACTTACAGAAAATATTTATCTGTTTTAAGCTTTACAAGCTTTATATAAAACAGCAATGTGTTAAGTAACCTGGATAAAGCCTGATAAGAACACCAGAAAGACAGGCACAGTAAGAAATCGGCTCCATCCCAGTTCACATGCATCTACCCTAATATTTTTGAATAAGCTATTAGAGCATCAATCGAAATAGAGTAAAAGGATTCGCTATGTGTAAGGGCCCTGAGATATTTTCAGTCATCTACAGGAAGGAAAACCGATGGCTATATTATCAACGATGGCAAATGAAGTAAGTTCTGGAGGCTGTTCTTAAAGCTTTTCATATCTTTTAATGCATTTAAGATTGCTAATATCACGTGATATACAACGGTGAATTTTTTTGCCATTTCACAAATCAAACTGAAGCACAGTGAAGAATTAAAGCTACATACGTAAACATTGCAACTAATAATTTCACTTTAACACACTGGACAGTTGTCATCCCACCCTCCCTTCTAGAGAAGTGCACTATTTTAATATGAAGTATTTTAAGAATAGAGCCCACTGAAAAAAAAATCACTGAAAGAGCAGGAAACTCTGCTGTCTGTTGGAGAAGCTGCTGAGAGAGCATGGATATGCACTTCTGATTGATGGGCATATTGATCTTTGTGCAAGTTTGTTTGGTATTAACACTCTACTTCCTTGCTACACTGCAAATTACAATGAATAGTGATTCCACACTTTTTCCTTATGTCTCTCCTTCATAATACATTGTTACGTTTCTACTTTAATCCACTCTTTTTATTGACTTCACTACAGATTATAGTCCTTAAATTCCCTGTCCATGCACTCTGAAGAGTTCACCTTACTTGTTCTTTATATATTTCTAAGCAGAAAAAGAAAACATCTACCTCACTGTTTTGTAGCCCGTGGGGAAAACAGGACAGGGAAGGGAAGGGATCTTCAAGTGCTTCTTCGTCTGATGCTGAGGATGTGACTTCAGTTTGTGCTGTTTAAAGTTGTAAGTGATGGCTTAGGAATAATGCACTTAACTGTGGATGCTTTAGAGAGGTGAAGACACTCTGGATTCCCCTTCTACTGCATATACAGATAACAAGAAGAAGGTGGCCTTTCCTGTTTATATCCCTATTTTATGTGTAGAACTATGTCCTTCAAAAGAAGCAGGTGATGGGCAGTCTCTGAAATGATTTCTTGCACACATTTCCCTGAACTCATCCTGGCAATGCAGATTGTGCTGCCCACAGGCCAGACAGCTATAGCATCTTGTTGCACAACCAAAGCCTTCCCCACAACCATCAAAAGAGATTAGCAGTAGCAAACTTGACACATATTTCTTCCTTTTATCTTCAAGAAGGAACTGGAATGGCTTAGAACACATTTCCTCCTCCCAAGCTGGCTCAGCTATGCCAGCCTTTAGGAAAGGGTCACCTGAGGCACCATCCCCCTGTTTTCCCTGTCCATTTCCACCAGCTCTCAAGGTTTAGTATGGAGCTGTTTAACTGCAGCTTCACTGATGATCCATCTAGCAATAATGTTATATCAAACTGAACTGTAACGTTCACCATTTTAAGGAAAATTCCCTACCTTTGCTGAGTGAATTCTATACCTCATGCTAAATGTACATAACACTCTCTTCTTTTGTTTCCATTTATGCATGGAAGTTAAGTGCCTAATGAATACATTTTAATCTTTCTATAGCCTTTTCTTCTTCCTGCTGTTATTAATCATACATTTAGAGTAATTATGTAATATGATAAAATTGTTTCAGCTTCTCAAAGCTGATTCAAATCCCATTGCCATTAACACAGCCTTGCATTAGATAGCTAAAGAGTTTCTCTTCCTGAAGACCATACTCCAGTAGTTTTAGACAAAAGATTTATTACCGTGAAGAGTTAGCAAAATGCAAAGCACAGAGCAGTACTGCTGTCCACCCTAAAGGTAGCTGTATTTCCATACCAGCAGATATACTCTGTTTCATTTGGTGAGTGCTCTGGAATGGGAGCGAGTGGAAAATAGCCCAGAGTATGTTATTAATGGCCCACAAAATTCATTTAATTTTTCACTAAAACACAGCAACCTCTGCAGCGAGAGATGATAATGCTTTAACCCAGCCTCATTAGGCTACAATTTAAAATGGAAAGATAAGATTGTCTGAAATTATTAAGCCTTCCCAGATCTCCAATGCAGCCGTGTTCATAACACATACCCCAGGGTTAACCACCTCTGCGCATTGCTCCGAGAGATTTCTAAGTGAGCTCAAGTGCTTGTGCTCAGCTAGTAGGTACTGTGATATTTAGAAAACCACTGGATCTGTTTTCAATCAAGTGGAATATTCTTGGTTATGCAGTGCTATTCCGAGCCATCTACTTGAATTCAACAGCAGGGGCAAGAGGAGACAACGCTGTTTGTGAGGAGGAGTTTGCTGACTCAATAAGCAAACTATCAAAAGGACTCCAATCCATAGGTGGTTGTTGACATATTAAGTGTCTACAGTCGCTCAGCATCCTGCGGGGCTTACTAGAATGTCCAAGGAAGAGCAGGCTTTCCCTGCTTCGTCTTGCCACCTCTCACTGGTATCTTTGATAGATCTCAAGCTCTCCCTTGCTGCTGGCAAGGGCCTTGTATTACTAAGTGTTGGACAGGAGATTCAAGACTCCGATACTAGAATAACTGCATCTGTGTATAAAGTAAGTGTGAAGATACATCCATTTCCTGTAGGTTTAATTTTGCCAAGCAAGAGGGAACCCAGGTGAGCAGTAGAGCTCTACAATTATTAAAGATGGGGCTGACCCAGAAGAAAGACTATTTGTTACTAGTCAGCTGTCCTGAAAAATAAATCTGAATTTGCCCTGTGACCCCAGCAAATGAGATGGTCAACGCAAGGTAGTCCTCTGTCTCTGGACTGGTCAGACCTGGAGACAAATAGCAGCTCTGGTGGGCTTCAGACTTTGACAGAAGAGCATTTTCTGTCCCCTCAAAGGGCTTTTCCTAAGGCCCTCCGCCTGTCTCCTGCTCAATGAATGCTCCCTTTGTTCCCACCAAGTTGACAAATGCCAGTGTTACAGAATAAGGATGACATTTCTGCTGTGGTATTAGGGCTGAGAAAGGGGATTATTCTGGCCAGCGCCAGCCGGGAGGCAGCACACAAGGGAGGCTGCACGATGCCGTTGTTTGTGCTGCAACAAGGAGGCCCTTGAAGGCCGTGGCCAAGACCAAACACAAGACCTGTGTGTGGGGAGACGTGCGCGCGCACTCGAGGCAGCGTCTCCGGCCAAGTCCCTGGCCCCATTGCACACCTGTGTCAGCTTCCTCCTGAGCTCTCTTCATTATGCCCAAGCGCACAAAGAAACAGCTGCACCGGGGTCGGGGATGAGGAGCTTGCCGCGCTGGCTCGGTGAGGGAGATCGGAAACGGGGACTGGCCACCTCTTTTGTCGCCTTTTAAAAATTGAGGGTTTGTGTTGAGCGTGCAGAGGATAATGAGCCTCTCACCAGGCACACACTGAACTGCACATCCCCCTGAAATGCAGAGTGGATAGTTAATTTGTCCTTGGAAAGACTAAAAAAAAAAAATTTAAAAAATTAAGAGGCTAGAAGACATTTGCTGCTGTGCCAGCCTCCATGCAGGAGTCTGAATCTGTGGCTTACCAGCACAGAACAGCCTTGTCAGTACTCCTTGATTTGGGAAGATAACACCCTTCAACTAAGGAGGCCTTATAGTAAGTCAGGTAGGATACACTTCATCTTCTATTTTATCATTCCATATTAATTTTCTTTTCTTTTTTCTTAAACCAATAACACTGCTGAAATACTCCCATGCAACAGAGGAGTGTACCTTAATACGAGAAAGAATCAAGGACTCCTGATAAGGTTTTCTTAATGGTTTGGAATTTTTTCTTCCTGTCCAAGATCAAGGCAAATTCACTTCTACTGCATCTCTGCAAGCAGAGTGGGCATGAATCTATGCTTAGAGTAGCATCTCTTGATGGAAAAAGTATCAGGGTGAGAGAGGAAAGGAGAAACAGTAGCAAAAGGGATGAAGAACTGCACGCCTCCCTTTCCCAAGTCTTCATCGCACCTCTCCAGTCATCTTCTGCAGCAAACACTATGGCAAGCGTTTTATACTAGATGCTTCTTGCACAATACCCTTTCAAAAATGAATAGTTTCTTTGCCTTGAGCAAACAAGAGAGACAGCATCTAGTAAAGACATTTTGTAGTGGCCTGTTCACTGTCTGTCAGGAGGATTGCCTTAGATTTTAGAAAAGTTGAAGATGGCCTTGGTCACAAACATGTTCCCACAAAAACTACTGAACATAGAACAAAGCCTTGTCATGCCTTCTGTGCCCTACAGCCCCTTGGTGGTTCCTCTGCTCTCATGAGATTTCTATTAGAACATCCTTTCTATTGTTTGATAATGAGTTTTTCACTTTACTTGCCTATGGGTATTAAAACTGTCTGCTAGAACAAAAGTGGAATCAGACATCCCAGAAAGGGTGATGTGGATAATCTTTAAAATAGGACTAGCACCTCAGGGGAAAAAAAATGTTCTTGGATGTGTGCAGTAGCTGAACACCACAGCTGTCCTTCACACGTGCTTTCTGGTGCAGCATGTTCTTCACTAGAAAGAGATCCCTAACTTGGTGGGGGGTTTTGGTGGTGGTTTGGGTTTTTAAATTGAAAAAAAAAAATTTCCCTTTGAGAAGTAAGATTATTTACTCTATCAGGCCCTTTCATCTCCCAGTCCATCTCCTGATGTTGCTTAGGGTCAGTATATGTCAAAGAATATGGACCTACCAGTTGGCCTCATACTACTCCCCCATTTTGGGTCAGCAGCTGGCAATGGATCTGGGGTACTGCCAACATCCTGTGCTCGGAGCAGTCCAGTGGGAGACTCCTATGGTGACAGCCACTTCTCTGTCCACAGGCAGGAAAGTGGTGACTTTCAGGAAGGGAGATTTTAGGTATCCACGATAAGGAAATGCTGTGTGTGAATGTCTTTGACAATAAATGCTCAAATATAGGAAATACTGTCTAGGGCCACTGTACAAACACATTGTGAAGGTTGCAAACAGTTGAATAATTTTGCTTTTTAAAGAAGGAATAGGCAAAGTAGTAATGAAAAATAAAAAACTGGCCTAGAAATGTCATCTGCTTGCATTAAAGGAAACTGTGATTACAACTCACTTGTTTATACAGTTACCATTTTGTTTCACTTTCTCACTGTATTCTAGTCAAAACAGAGTTTCCATTCAAAGTTTTTAACAGCCATTATTATCTTAATCTCCAAGTTCCTGCTACACAGCTGTAGAGAACAAGCCTGAAGAATGGATGTCCAAAAAACTTAATTTCTTACAGTAAAGCCAGGCAGCCTGATGAGTCAGATATGAGTTTCCCATTTCAACACATAAGAGATTTTATTTCTCTCAAAAGCCACAGTTAGAGACCAAGATATACAACATCCATGGCCTGATTCAACCCATGACCTTTTAGTTTCCTAAGAAGTTTCAGATAACAATCCTCTCCTGGCTTTTTTTTTTTTTTTTGTAACAAATCAGAAGAACAAAATAATTAGCACTGAAGAGATAAAGACTTAATTTTTTTTTTTTTGGCAAAATTTGAATCCCTGAAAAGGCTATACATTTTATTCTGCATCTATTCTGTGCAGTCATCTCCTAGATGCCACTTCTCTCCCTTTGGTCTAGCCAGAACTCTGATGTAAGAAGTCCTCTTCACCCAACACTTTGACTATATTGTGCTCTTATCCTTCAGGTACCTATTAGCGTTCTCACTCTGTACATATTGATTGCAGTCCATCCTTCCTCACCTTCAAGAGACTACGTATTTCTGCATGTAATCAAGAAAGATATTATGAGGGTTTGCCTCAGTTCCTTTTTGTAAGTTTCAGTAAAATGCTCAAAGTTCTTGTGACACAACAAACACGAAGCATGGATGTCACAGAATGGCTAACCGAGTTTGGCAGTTGCTGATGCTGTTTTGGTAGCATGAGACAAGTGATTCTTCAGATGATTCAAACTAGCTTTGCACATAGTGGAAAAAACAGAGAAGGAACACGGTGGAAAAGGCAAATAGAACTGCAGGAACAGGATGCACTGGGAAGGGTGGAAGAGAGTAGAGCTGCCAATTTGTACTGTATTATCACAAATTTCACATCAGTATGGTTGTCTTTGGGTCATCTAAAGTATAGGTGTATATGCCTATAAGTTTTCACTGCAAACCAGTGGTTATGTTTAAAACAGTGATACTTTTCTGATGCACTTGAATATGTTTAAAGCCTGATCTTTCATAACAGAGACTGAGCCTACAGTAGAAGAAAACACTAGCAAGGGGCTCCTCCCAGACACCTGCACATGCACAGGGATCCAAAGCAAGTGAGGAGCTCTCAAGTGATGTCAGGCATATGAGCTAAATCAGCTAGCTGGGATTTCAGGGCTTGTGAGGTGAACAGACTTACACATGGCTGCTGTGGGAAGAAAGGGTGGGTTTCTAAGACTTCCTATATGCATCATGCTCCTGTGTTATCTGTCAGAATTCTTTCTAGAAGAAAGAATACCGGGACCAGAAAAAAAAAAGAGGGTATTTTTCACGTTATTAAACATAATAAACATTTATGCAGTTTAGATACCGGCAGCTGAAGTCATGTTTCATTTTTGGCCTATGCCTAGCATGTCTTTTTCCAGGCTCAAAAGAATGCTGTAATTTAAAGCAGGCTGACTCAATCAATGTTTTTTGCATGTCATCTTGGAGACAACATAGCGGGGGAGAAGGCGGAGGGAAGGAGGCTGAGGTGGAGAAAGGGAGGGTGGTTGCTCATCTGGTCTTTATTTCCTTTCCCTGTTTCTTAATAGTTCAAGCAAAGGGTCCATTCCAGCTAGAAGCAATGACACTCTTGCTGTGGTATTTCATCTTGGAGGAGGACGGGCCACAGCCGGCTCTGTGTGCTCGTGTCCCGGGAGCCTCCACCACTACGCTGCTTTGGGGTGGGGAGGTGAGAGGGGGTACAGGCAGTCCTTGCATTGTTTTTGTTACAGTGGAAAGATTTCTAAAGAGGGCCTATGCTTTATCTTTTGCATGAATAATTTCCTAGCTAGAAATCCTTGTAACAACTGTATATGTACTTGCCTTACCTTCTGCCATGTGGTTTTTGTTTACTCTTTTAAATGATCTATCAGTGGAGAGGTCACGAGCAGTTAATGGAAAATGACATTTCTGACTATTTTAGCCAACCAGGTTGTAGGGAAAACAAAATGTATGAAAAAGAAAACATCTGTTAAGCAGAGCCTTTTAAAAAATTGGCTCAGGAGGCAAGGTCAGGTTCACCAGTGACAGGTCTATAGCAGTCCTTGTTCAGAGACTTGTGTAACTCAAGATTGATGCATACTACTCACTTTTGTAGTAACAAACATTAATTACAGTCCCAGAACGTGAAGTACACTAGTACTGCCCGTACTCCAGATGAAGAATTGAAGCACAGAGATCAAGTAACTTGTCCACAAAGCCACAGAGAGAGGTTATAGTCAAACCAGAAATGAAGCCCAGGCTACAGAGGCCCAGCCCAGTGCCATAACCACTAGATCACATTTTTCTCCTCATGACATGCACTCTCCTGTTCCATCTCTCTTACTATAGTTATACCTATTTTTGTGTACTGTGCAGGATATGCTGTGAAACAGGTCTTGAATCCTTAAGGATTTAGTGGATAGTTGAAAGAGATCCTGTCCCTTTCAGAGCAGAAGGAAGGAAGAAGGCTGAGTTCTTCTAGAAACATCCTTTCCCCTGAAACTCAAACTGACCTTATCATCTTAACAATATTTCCTTTGCTTTCCAAGAGTTGTTTTGAAGAGATAAAACCTTTACAAGAGCAAAAGCATTTCTGATTCAGCCTAAAAGAAATCCATCATTATTATGATTTATACACATATGAAGGGAACAAGAGCAGAATGTGCCGGTTCAGAGGGTGCAACAAGCAGCGTAAAGTCAAATCAGAGCTAAAACTGCTAAAGTCACTTTTCATATTGCATTGTGCAATCACTTTCAATTAGAATATTCTCTGCTTTGCCACCTCCTCTTCCCTACTCTGTGTATTCTCAGCCTCCCAATGCAATACCTTCCTCTGCATACACCCTTGCTCAGCCTGTAGAGAGCAAAGCACTCATCCTTTGGCCATCAGAGCCCAGGACAGAGACTATTCATGAAACTGCACAGAAACTTGATCTGTTTCTTAAAAATTTCTTTCTTGATTAAGGATATTAAAATATCCGTTATATCAGGTTGACCTTGCTGTGAGCTACAAATTGTTAGGATAGAAGAAAAACAGATAATGCTTTGTAATGATGTAGTTTCATTTGGAAACGAGGCAAATAAATTAATGTTATTTTTAGATATACAAATGATGTCAAAGCTTCTAATTGAAATAAAATCATTATTTATTGTAATTACCTTGTTAACATCATCTGAGTCCTACAAACCACTCTGCCTTAGAGGAAAAAGTACCTTAGCATAAAGCAGTGGTCCCTCCTGGCATCCCTAGAGGTCAACAGGCTTTATTTCTAAGGAAGATGCAAAAGCAGCAGATTCCCAAGTTGAGGTATCTTCTTAAGATCACTGTGATATTTAAGTCCCTCCCAAAGTACTTTCAGCAAGTGTAGCCCAGCAGATACATGGCATGGAGGAAACCCACAACAGGTCCCAATTTATGAAAGGATAAAAGCACCAAAAGATAGAGATAGTTATACAAGCAGTATTTTACAAAGCCACTTGAGCAGAGGAAGCACGCTCTCATCAGCGCCTACAGTCCTCTTGGAATTTAATACAAGCTCTTTCTCTACTCCCCGCTGTAAGTTCACACCAAAGTTATATCAAGCTGCACTCAGTATAAGATTAAGCTACAGTAGTTCATGAAGACTAAGTACTAAATGTTTTGCAGATTGCCGTGTCTGCAATTAAAGTTCCTATGTAGCTTTCACAAACAGTTCACATAGCAAAGACAACACTATAATTCTGTGTGTATTCGATGTGAAAAATGTCTCAGATTCTCAGCTGAAGCATAAAACAAGAAGCAATGCAAGCTCTACAGTCACCAGATAAGTAGGAAAATTCCCTGATGCAAATCCTCTTTTGAAAATTTGCTCTGACCAAATAGTGGCACACCCAATCTAGTCTGGACAGAGTCTTGTCATGCAGTTTCTTTACCTGGATGCTTCATAAAGAGAGAAATACTATCACAGGATCTATTGGAGATCTGCAGCTCCATCTCAATATCATAATTCAGTCCATATCTTCTCTTCAGATGGAGACTTTGCATAAGCACGTCTCAGAACAGCAACAAAACAAAAGGCAACATCCCACATTTTGAATGGGTCTTCAAAAGAACCTGCCACTCACTTAGATTTGGAATAAAAATTGCTTCCAGTGACATCTATCTGGTTTCTATCTGTTTTGCATCCCATGACCTATGGGAAGGCAAGGGGGGTACCAGAACTACTCCGCTGCTTTTTAAAGGATAGAAGATCATCATTGTTGGACTTGTCAGATCATCACTAGAGCAGTGCCCCAGCTGTGCCATATTAGTCCTAGGAGAAATCTGAAACCCACATGAAGCCATCTGAGATGGACCAATTAAACCAGTCTGAAAATATGAGACTTGACCTCAGCTTGGAAGAGGTAACACCTGATTATAGCAAGGGTGTGACCCTCACTGCTCCAAAACTCTGATTCCAGTGACTGAAAAAAATGCTGAGATATTTAGTATGGTGTGCTACCAGAGGAGAAGGGGAAGGAGAGAGGAGGAGGGTATTGCCATTGTATGTTTTCAAGCAACGGATGAAGAGAGACAAAAGAGTCCACACATCAGGAAACTATTAAAATGAATACATTCCTAGTTTCTTCATAATTAATTCAGCATGGCCAATTTTGTATCAGAGAAGGGAAAAGAAAGATTTCAACCACTTCCTTTTATTTCAAGCTGTTTGGAAGAATATAATCTTGTAACACTGAAAAGAAGTGCCTCTCAGCATCCCAGCAGGCGAGTGTAATTTTAACTCTTCCACATGCCTCATTTGATATGCAAATCCCTATTTTCTATATTATATATAGTATTTAAATTATACAGCAAAAGCCCGGGTTCATTTAGGCACTACCCATCCCCACTTTCTAGCCCCACCCTTTATATTTCATATTGCATTAAATAATGCATTGGAAACAGTTTTTGCTGCCCAGTTCCCTTAGAGAATTTTTTTCAGTATATTTGCTTCATTGTGAGAGTTAAGATTTGGTTCACATTTTGATGGTGTCTTCACATGCGTAAGGACCTGTTCTTTCCTTGTTCTTGAAATTTTAAGTTCTGGGTTAGGCTGAGTTATGCAATACTTTCAAGAGAAGATTCATTAGGCAGCTATTTATACGCTCAAGTAATTCCGTTGTTTTCTAAGTCCTTTGGGAACAAATGTTAAAGCTGTGATTGGCTGCAAGTTTAGATAGTCACTTTGGGAGCTCTTTCACAGTCATCCAGCAAGAAAGAGTAGCATGCACAGGTAAAACAGATCCTTGAAGTACAGTTAACCAAGATAATTATTTGCAGCCTTCCTTAATAGAAGCCCAAAGTTATTATATAATGCCACAAGAACCACCAAAATGGTGGGGAACAGCAAAAGGACCTCTTCCCTCCACCCCCACACTCCCCTGCAAACGAAGGGCTGGGGTACAATCTGGTTACCCGACCTGACCAAGATCTGACAGGAAATCTGTTACTCAATCCGATGTTGGAAGTCCAACACCAGTCCTGTCACTGCATTACCCTTCTGTCCAAATATTTTTCTGTTACACTGCTTGCTTGTTAATACCTCCAAGTCTTTTTTCATTAAGATAGAGGCATATGAAAACAGCACACTAATCAATACAGTTGTTTTCCCAGACTGTATAGTACTGAGCTTTTATGTTTTCTATTTCTATACTAGCTGTGGAGTGATGACTAGGATTCACAAAGAAGGAAACTCACACTAACAATTTCCCAGACCATTCAGTGTTTAGTAATTGACACATCAGATAGTAACTAATATCTGGCAATTCTGCAAATATTATGCTTCAAACTGGCTTAGCACAGAAATGACTATTATATACCTTTGGCACAAGGATAGTTCTAATGATCAGCTCAACTAGGCATTTTGTAGCAGAAGAAAAAGCCTTTGTTTCAAAAACCATACCTAGGATTCTGAAAAATCTGCAAAACCAGATTTTGATTTAAATGTTAGAATATTTGCCAAGCCAGCTTCCTGTATTTCTAGACTTTGATCAACACGTCCATGACAATCATGCCTATTGCTTTGATCATCATCAGAAACCATGTGCGTGTTATTAGTAACAAATACTGCAAAATCTTACTCTTGGTTTACTGTTGTGGAAATGAGATCAAAATCACAGTTCACATACAGTATGTTTACAACACTGATTTTTCAAAGCAACCAAGAGATATGTAGTCATATATTGAAATGACAAACAAAATGCTTTATCATCGTCATTTCATATTGCTCAAAACCATGCATGTAGAGTAGTGCAAAATACGAATCTCCTAGTTGTGCTGACTTAAAATTCAGAGTGTCAGAGGGCTCATATCGCAAAATAAAACTTCAGCCCTCCCACTCCTGCAAACCACTTGGGAGCCAATCAGTGCATCAAGCTTGTTTGCTGTTATTGCTTTTCTACATTATTTGATAAAGCATCCTTATAAGCAGACCCTTACAGAGTTCTTCTAGGAAGGGGACCCACCTACCAGTGTCATGCTGACTTCATCTTCCCTCTGTGCTGTACGCCTTTCAGCTGTGTTATACAAACTTGGGAGAAGATGACGGGAAGAAGAGCATTAAATACATTGTTCCTCTGCATTTCACTTTGAGGGAACTGTCTGCCTATTGTTGTTTATAATGAATCCAGTTTTAAACAGGGCATGTGGGGGGGGGTTGTTCTGTTTTTGCTGACTCTGCAAACTGATACTTTGAGATAATTGTCTGGAGAAAGCAAAGAGTCTTTTATTATGTCTGTCACTGCCAAGTGATTTGGCAGATTCCTCCATGAGATGCACAATCCAATAGGTTGTGAGAAAGCTTGTCTGGCCAGTTACCAGCAGAAAAATTCAACTTAAACACTTTAAAAATCTTATTATGGCCAATTTGTGGTTTTGGCTGAAGAAAGGAAGAGGATGAAAAATAGAGGCAGCTAGGTGTCAGTGAAGGATGGAATATCAATGTCATTTTTACTGCTGTGCCACACAAAAAATACTGGCTTTATGGGTATGCTGGATCTAGCTAAGGCAAACACGTGCACTGGCTAGGTAAACCTGCAAAGATCATTTCATTTGCCTTAGCATTTCTCTAGAAGCCCGAGGTGATATATCACTGTCTCATCAATCAGAAGGCAAGGTCCTTTTGTTTGGCTAACTGGTGGTGGACAGAGGGCTCGGTGAGGACTTTTACAGAATCCATGATGTTTCCCAAATTCAAAGCCAGATGAAGTCCCCTTCTGCCTCAGCTTTAACAACACCAGTCCAAGACTGGCTTCAATTTGTGCCTGAGGACCATGGGAGGAAAGGGGCTTCTGGGCTGCTACAGCTCTCACCCCAGGGGCACCTTGGGGAAGGAAGGCTCTCCCTTCTGCAAACCCCCTGCTGATTTCCGAAGTCAGAGCAGCACAAAGAATCTTACGTAGGCCTAGATCTGAACATTGATACATACTTCAAGTAATGGGTAGTTTCTGGTCCTTCTTGAAAACTCTGTTTGGTTTTGATCAAAGGCCCACCTATCCTGGCTGCATTAAGCAATCTTTGAAACATCTGAATGAAGGTACATACAGCTGTTGGAAAGTCATATGGTCACATAGCAGGAGAAATGCTGGGTGCTTTGGTTTTACAGCATAAGCCTGTCAAATCAGTGTTTAAAGTATAAAATGGTCAACTCCCCAGACAAAAAGAATGCTGAAAATGTGAAAACCGCATTCACACTATGGTTTGCAACCTAGTTTGAATATTATTTCAAACATCACAAGACAGAGGTTCCACCAAGCTTTTGCAGCCAATGGTAGAAATAGGGCCAAAGACTACCTGGGCCTACAGGCAATGGGACAACCTATGTTAACATGGTAAGAACAAAACACTTTGCCATTATGAATAGGGGCATAGCTTTGCCAGGTTAACTTGGAACGTAAATAAATCTCTATCTGCATACAAAATAAAAATAAAAAAAAGATGGTTCTCAGCAAGGGAATTACAGGACCTAAACACCACCCAAGGTTTACTACTAAACACCATTCAAATCAAGCCAAGGTAGGGAGGGAATAGGAGTTCAATAGTTTAAATAAATCCCACATTTTGTAAAATAAGAGTCTTTAGGTTAATACCAAGAGACAAAATGTGTCTTCTCACTCTTTTTTGGTAGTTAGTTAAGAAAAACCTTTGGTGAAAACAGTTCTTGCCCTCCAGCTGGATGAGCACTGAGACACCTCTGTCACAGAGCGACCGGGTGCACAAGCACCCTGCCAGGCAGGGCCAGCTGCTTCTCTGCCAAGGAGCAGGCTGTTTCTTGGAAATGTTTATGTAATTCAACTGTGCTGCTGCTGAAGCCAGACACACACACACCAAAAAAAAAAAAAAAAAAAAAAAAAAAAAAAAAAAAAAAAAAAACCAACAACCTTTCTTTTCACTACTCCTCCACATCCCTTTTTGGTCATTCATTGCTACTTCCCTTTGTTTTGTAGGCTCGTCCAAAAGGAGAAGGCCTGACTCCATACCAGGGCAAGAAACGCTGCTTCGGTGAATATAAGTGCCCCAAATGCAAGAGAAAATGGATGAGTGGAAACTCCTGGGCTAACATGGGCCAAGAATGTATCAAGTGTCACATTAATGTTTATCCTCACAAACAGGTAGGAGAACTGCAGGCCTGCTGGCATATAAGCTTGGAACTAGGAATGCTCTTGATTGTGTAAAGCATGGGTAAGACTTAAACAGGACTTGACGTGGACTACAGCATGCCACAAAAAATTGTTCCTTAGATGAGCTGCTGTACTTAATCCTTGAAATCTGGACCGGTGTCATCAGAGTTGCAGAACTCATATGTCCTGTCTTTCAGTAAAAATGCCTCCAAACCAAAATCTTTACCTGCCTTTATTATAGAAACAGACTGTAGGGCTTTATAATCTGAGATGGAGTAAAACAGGGTCAGCAGTAGCAATGGGCCTCCTAGTTCCCTTGAGGTAATTTCACCCATTTCCAGCTCATCATGGGAAAACTGACTGTCAGTTCCTGCTTGTATCCCACCAGAACTGGTCACAAGCAGCCAGCTAGTCCAGTGGTCTTTAGTGGGAGACAGACAGACCAACTACATAAGTTCATACTCCTTTTTTCCCCTGACAAATCAGGCTACAGACTGGCTGTCAAAGCTGACTGTTCATGCAGATCACTTTTGACAACCCCATGAAAAATAAATTTGGCCATCATGGAAAAATTTGAGGGATATTTCACAATATTGCAGAATATTGTTGTGGATGGAAAAGGGGAAAATTATCCTAAATGAGTTTGGGAGGTGGGAATCCTAGTAATAAATAGAGCTCTGCATAGATCAAGTTACCTGCTGCTCACTCAGAGAGACTGCTCAAACCATAGACTGGTCATTTGGATGTACTTGCAATAGATGCAAAGGAAATTCTATCAGGAGCCTTAGGTGTCTCATTAGTTACCTAAATGCTTGCAAAATTCCTGTAAAAAGCTCTTTCCATGGGCTCATAATGAACACTTCATACTATTTCATGAAGTTTTGGAGGGGAGGAAAAAAAAAGTTCTAAAGGAGGGTATTGTGATTTTATTATGATGAAAAAACAGAGGAATACTGAAATACATTGCAACAAGCAGGAAAAGTAAATACAAGTAAGTTTATTAAGCTTTATCCCACCCAGGAATATCAAATCAACTGTATTCCTTGTATACATACACATACTAATCTAATTCTAAGGGCACGATTTGTCTCAGTCTCTGTGGCAATATTGCATTCCGAAACACAGCCAAAATATAGATTTAGAATTGCTAGTACCTTGAAGCAATGTGAATTACAGTTAAAATGTAGTATTTGAAGCCTGCAACACTTATGGCAGAAGCCTTGGTTTAAACTTAATATACCTCACTACAAGATGATTGGCCTTTCTTTCTATCATGGGAGTTTTTCTACTTTCCAATTAACTTATACAATTCCCTGCTTGGGCCAGTGAATATCTGTTTCTGTTGGCCAGTTGAGATTATGGGATCCATTCCCCTTTCTCTGGGCTAACGCCACTCTGATTCCAAACCTGAAAACAAGAGGTCATCTTTAGAAACTGCAGTCTAATTTCCCTGACAAAACTGTGACTGGAAACTATATTGCAAGTGAGAAAAGTTAAAGACTTTTTTTTTGTGGAAGCGTATATATGGCAGGCAAGCTAAGTAGTTATTTCACTAACTTACATGAGACAGTCTCAAATTTCCAAGGTCTCTGGTTCCTTGCTTCTGTTTAGATAGCTTGTGTAGACAATTGCACCAAAATCCAGACTGAACAATTAAGCCATTTATCACATGCATAGAAGTCTTGAGGGTGAGGGAAATTAGAAGACCACTGATTTACAACACAAGTTTATAAATATTTAGCTTGTTGTTCTAAATTCCTTCCATCATTTATGCTACTGTTCAAAGGGACATTGCTCAAGAAGTATCCCATCCACACTATACAATAGACATTCTAGACTTATTTTGCAGTAAAGAAAGATTGCACCTACTCTCTTGGGCAGAGTTGCCCCTTGTGGCAGGGCTGGAGCAGTCTAATCTTTATAGTAGTACTGAAGTCAAAGATATACTGTGGAAGAGTTGCAGTCTACAGTGCTTCTGTAAGCTGTGCTTGCCTAGACATGGTGTTTTCCAGGGAATAACCACCACAGCACATGCAGTGCAGGTTTCCACAGCTGATCTCCATCACTCTTTCCATGTCATTCCCTAAAGACACCATAACTCAGGATGTCTAAGACCTTTGCTCTTCTTATCTATCCGTGTGTGCGTATTCCACCAGTAGGTATTGCAGCTATTTGAGATCAAGGTAAGAGTGCATTTCAGCTAGGCTTCCAGATATAAACAGCTTGCAGCCAGTCACTAGTGCCCTTTCCCAAAATTTGGACTTACAGCTTCAAGTTGAAAGATTTTACATCCTGTTGTCTCTGCGTCACCTCTGTCAGCTTTATTTCTCGGTGTTCTATCATCATTCTTTCAATTCTTTTCCATTCTTCCAGAGGTGCCCTGTGCTGCTTCCAATTAAACATACCAGCAGCAGCCAGAGAGCAAAGAAAACAGCATCACTTCATGCACAGAGCCAGCAGCAAAGGAGAGCTAACTTAGGCTGCATGAGGTCAGCGCTGCTTCTTGACAGAACCTAGTGTTTGCTAATCCATCCATGCTTTTTGTCCAACCATCCAGCTCCACACTAGACTCTCTCTAAACATGTATCAACATTTATATGTATGGTGTTATTCTGCACCATTTTGGAAAATATGCTTTACCCAGTCACCAGTATTCTTACACTAATGACTATATTTTGTGAAAGCACAGTGAAAGATATTTAATAAAAGTCCAATATTTCTAGTTTGAGAGTTAAAGCATAAAAAACCCCAACTTCTTGTGTACATAAGATTGTTTTAGTAGTTTTTTAAGTTATCACTGCTACACCACCTTAACATTTTCTGTATGTATGTCCTATTTATTTAGATTTTGATTACTTTATTGGCACCTACCATATTAGAGTCCTCATTCATATTTGAGTTCCTATGCACTTCTAGAAGTTTTTAGCAATCACTTTTTTCCCCTTTCAGTGCATAGTGAATGTCCTCAGCTAATTATGTGCTCCTAATTGCCTTCATTATATGGAATCATTTTCACTCTTATCTGAATCTTCCATTAGACAGTTTTTCCAGCTTAAACAATTTATGTAAGAAAAGATGCTGCCTCTCCCTTGAAGCCATATTTCTCTTGTGCCATTTTAACTCCATTCAAAAAGAAAAAAATCCATATTGCTTTGTAGTGTCTATTCTTTCACTGTGAAGTCATCACACTATGTGATGTGATCATAGTACAAGCAGTCCATAAGTGGATTATTTTTTTGTAGTTTAAGAAAACTCAGATCAACTCAGAAGTTCTACCTCCATTCAAGCTCAGACACTATTTACCTCTAGTGAAGTAAAGTGTTACTACTTCAAAACAATTTTGTCAATATTTCTTCTCTACCATGTGTTGGAAATTAATTATCTCCTTTTCTTACTCCTTGCCCTACCATTTGGGAAACATATTATTGCAGCCTAACAGATTAAAAAAGTTATCTCAAACATTGTTTTAAAAATTAATCATCATTTTATCAGCAAATGGGGATCACTGTTGATTCCTCAACATTAACTAGCCTTATGTCAAGTTACAAGAGCCTCCAGAACTACAAAAATTACTTAACTACAAACAGCTCAGACCGTATCAGGTCCTGCATTTCCCTGGCAATGGCATATTATAAAAGTCTCCATTCACAACAGTGTATACAGAATGAAAACTCATACCAGATCACACCCAACTCCCCTATTCCATATCTGATCCTGGGCAGTAGAGGACACTTACAGGAATGTGTGGATATAGGACAAGACCACCTCTGAGGATACTTTTCCCATCCTCTAGTATTGCCAAGTAAGTATCTCTGCATTCCCTCAGTTTCTCACCAAACAGATCAACCTTTCTAGAGTCTATTCAATAGCTGAAATATAACCACATGGGTCATCAAGCTTTGTACATCCTGAACATTAGCGATTAAGATGTTTTGCCCAGTTTAGGATAGAAAAAGTGAAATCCTTATTTGCAGGATTGCTTGACATTCACTGCAGTGAATTAGGAGCTTATTCTCAATTCCCAGGCTTGCCCTTTTCTCTGGTCCTCATCTCCATCTCTCTTTCATCTTCCCCAGTTACTTTACTCAATCTATGGACTTCAGTCCTGTGGGTCTTGTCTACGTTGTCTCACAAGGGATGGTTCATGCCTAAGTACTCCCCTGTCACTGGCTCAGGCAGTAACATCAGAGTACTGCAGATAATAATCCCTCTGGATAGCTCTGGGGCAGCCACTCAAGCACATGTGCTGGGTCTGTGAATGGCTTGTGCAGCTATGCTCAAATCCTGATTTCCTATGCATACCTTTCCTTAGTGGGTCCCTGGAGAGGAGAGCAGCCACACTTCCCTGCCACCTGCTTTTTGTTCCTGGAGGCTCGTTTCATTCCAGGAAATGTTCCCGTGCCAATTCCCCACAAGGAATGTCTCAATTCAGCCCTGCGCTCTTACTCCACATGCCCTATCTGTGAGAATGAGCTTTTAATCTCTCTGGGGCAGGAAAAGTCTTCTCAGCAATTTTACAGCTGTGTATATACTTCAGAGTGCTCTATAAATACAGCTCTAAATCTCTGCATTTAAGAGAGATGGTGGAGCATGTATTACAATAAGTAACTCAAGAGCCTGATAGCAAGGCTGCTGCCATTCATTCCCCAACTCATCCACAGAATGGGGAATCAGGTGGCTCTTGCACCTGAGCTTCCGTGTACCAAGGAAGCTCTGCGTGCATTTTTGTTTTCGTTACTCAGTTGTGCTACCGTGCTCCTCCTTTTGCACTTGCACCATATCCCTCAAGCAGTAAACCTCCTCCTTGGAGTGCCCTCACAGGATGTGGGGCAAAAATTGGAGGCCAGTTGAGCTCAAACCTTATTGAGGAATAGGAGACCAAAGAAGTACCCTGACAAAGCTGCTCTGTGGCTATTCCAAAAGCCATTTCCTGGGTAGTTACTTCAGCTACTCTAAACATAAACAGACATCTCAAATGAGACTTAAACCTGCCTGTCATTCTTGCAAGGAACTTCAATTTTGTAGTTGTTTACGTTCCTTCTTACCCTGCTCCAGCAATGGAGCCAGTCCTTATAGCCATTCACAGGCATTCTTGGCACTGTAACAGCCCAGATGCCAAGCTTTGAATTCTCATTTTCTTCCCCTGCTTGCTATAATGGCAACATCTGCGCCTGTGGTTGCTTCCTGGCTGGCCTCTTATCAAGACTTCTTCTCTGACTTTGTGGCTAACTCCAGTGCTGTTTGTGATGACAGCTGTTGCACTGGTGTAGAACCAGCCATCTGGTGACCGACTTGTCCTCTTGGACACTATTTTCTTCCAGCTGTCAGGAATTTACTGCTGGACTGGAAATAATTTGGTATGTAAATACATTCTTCATGATATCCAAGCTGTTACTTCCATGGACAATGCAGTGGTCCCATCACAATTCCCATACCCAGGAGCAACCACAGCCACCTCTCTTCTCTCAGTATGGGGAGGAATGGGTCTGATCACTCAAGCCTAATCAACTTTTCAACAGTTTCAGGCTTACAAGTATGATTTTTGACTCCTTAAATTCAGTAAACTTTCCCCAGCATGCCGATACTTGTGTGCTTCAGCAGTAGGAATACAGACCTCCGCAGACTAAAATCTCTGAACTCTAAAAAGAGATTTTCACCATTTAGGTCCTGTGGTTATCATTCATTCCTAGCTGGCCTGTCCCAGAGGCATGCTGCTGACAGAGGCTGCTTGCTTCTCCGAGCATCATGTGTCTAATCTGCAGCCTTCTTATCACTGCCTCTTGGATCCACAGCAACAACTGATGGCTTTGTTAACATCCCTGTTCCCTCCAGGCAGACAGAAAAGCAGAGGGTCTGCCTCTAAAGAACACATACTGCATTTCATCCTTTCCCCCCCAGTGCATATTTTTAATTAGACTAAAAATTTACAAATTCATGATAACAAGTGTGTTTTGAGAGAAGCATAGCCAGCTATGGCTCCTTAAGACTGTTAATCTAACAATTATCCTGCCAGCTACAGTTGTAGAGTCCGTTTCTATTCACATATCTAATCTGTAATTTAATCAGCTCATTTGCCCCACTAAAATGAAGTAATGAGTTCAGGAAGTTATTTATACTTATTTTCTTACATTTTTATAAGTGTTTTCTTACATTTGAATTTTGATGCAATCCTTCATCCATCAGTGGTGCAATCAAATTGTTCCATTCTACAGCAAAAAAAACCCCAAACCCTCAATCTTCTAAATACAAACATAAGCAGCCACATTATTCCATTCTGCCTCATAGTGGAAGTAATATTCCTCAAGGATGTACTAGTACTATTTATCTGACACCTAACACTTCATAAGGGTGAGCTTTTTGTTTTGAGAGTTTGGAGTTTTTAACTGACTTGTGGGGAATGCAAAATTTATTCAGTACATGTAGACTGGGACAGCAATAGTTCACTATCAAAAGTTAATTTGCAGGACAGGAATTGCTGTATAAATTTAAATTTATTTCAGCTTCATCCCCTTGAGGCAACAGCTTTAGTTGCTGCCACCAAATGCTTTCCTGGTGGAGCTGCACAAGATTATTTCCATTCAGAAACTACCAGGAGAAAATTAAAGAAAGACGTACAAAAATAAAGAATGTAAGAGTACCCATCCCTGTAGTTTTTACTGAAATACGGACTGCCAAATCTTGGATGCTTGCATTTTAAAAAGACAATGAAAATTGAAGTATTATATTTAAACTCTCCATATAATGGAAAAAAGCATACCTTTCCCAGAGAAACATGGCAGGGTTTTCTGTTGTTTTACAAGCTCCATTTCACCTCTTTCTAAGGAAAGGAATTATTTTTTCAGCCAAATAGCCTGTCCCCTTCTCCACACCCTCTCCAAATGCACGGCAGAATTTTCACGCTACTGGCCTCTTTGCAGCAGCATAAAACTCTCACAGCCTCCTCAGTTATTCCAATCTTCTGCATAATTCAGGCAGTCCCCAAAATCAACGCACAACGTGCAGCAGCCTCACCCTGCTGCACCCCTCTTGGACTGGCATCTTCTCCTTCCCCTCTGCTTCCACCACGCCAAAGCTGGTGAGTGTTGACCAAGGTCATCCTCTCCCAAGGAAGTCCAGCCTTGACAGACACACAGCTCTTGGGCTGTCCAACGTCCTACCCTTTTAGCATGGTGTAAAGAAAGATTGCAAAGGTGTAAGGTTATTACTTAGAAGTCCTCCACATTGGTAGCAGACAAACAGCAGCAGGACAAGAACAGTTATTTCTTAGGATGTCTGAAGGGGTTGTTTTTTTTCCTTACAAGAAACCCGTGAAGAGAAAACAGCAAATGGAGATAAGCTGGGACTTAATTTTACACAAAAGTTGGGTTGAAGTGTTTTTGAGACACAAACCACTCAAGCACACTACCAGTTTCAAAGCCTCAGCCCTCCAACACTTCACCAGAAATGCAGCTCGGGCTCTGCTCAGCTCCCATTCTTCCAGCTGGCCCTTGGCAACCTGCTTTCCTGCGTTTGTAACCCCTCTCTCCCCAGCCTCTGTGTCATAACACGCTGGTAACAATAACATTTCTGAAATCGAAATGCTTTGCAGGCCAAAAAGCTGAGCTCAATCAACGCAGGGGGAAAGCAAACCACGGAGAGCTATTGTTTCTGAAAACCATCCAAAAACTCTTGGCGCTTCAAGGCATTCCCAATGTCCTTTGCACTATTTCCAGGAAAAATGATTCCCAAGGCCTTGCGTATTAAAAAAAAAAAAAATCTGGCTTATATCAATAAACATGATAACTGCTGTATTTTTTCTCTGTAATCAGAGCACAGCTAGCATGTAGAAGCAATCAGAGCTGAGTTGAATAGCCTGTTTTAAGTGTAGCATTTCTAAACTCTCGAATTATCCATTGAGGAGCATAAATCAACTGCTGGGACTCCTGAACCTGAGCATCATCTTTGACTACATTTATGCAATGCAAATTCTTGAAGAAAATTTGTGGGCAGACGTTGGTAGAATAAGTGGTATAAAAGGCAGAAGGGTGGTTTTTCTGACCAAATAAAATTATTCAACTTGTCTGTGTTGTGGCGGAAGCATTGCCTGCACCAACGGTTGGGTTGCAAGCCTAGAAATTGGATTGCTGGTTCTGATATCAAATCCTGATACAGTGACTTCCAACGAGTCATTCAAAGCTCAGTGGGGTTGCAGGAGGCTAGAGGATTTAGATGAGATGGGGGAGATGATACTTTTCTTATCACCTCCTTCATACAGGAAATCCAATTTGCAATTAAATTGTAAATGAAATTAAACTCAAAGACATATAGTATGTGACTCAGGATGGATGACACTTCAGGCAATGTCATGGCTAAGAACATTGAATTGGTAATGAACCATCAGCAATCACCACTGAATTTCTCCCATATATTTACTAGCTGTGCAATACAATAATAGTGTTGCACTTATAATCCAATACAAGCAAGTAAGAATTTGCAGACATCTCTTGTTCAGGATAATAGAATATATTATTTTGTCTCATTTTAGCTATTCAAAGAGCTGAGAAACCCTTCTAGTCTTTGGATTTTGAGCTGTTCTTGCAGTGTTACCTAGCAAAAAAAAAAAAGCCTCATTGAATATCTCTGTTCTTCCTATTCACATGGTCTCAGGTGGGTGACTTTGGAATGAAGAACTTGTAAATGAAAAGTTAGATGATCAGGTGTACTTTAAGATTTTACAGCTAAAGCAAAGTCTTTAGGATTTGGGAAAGGTGTGAAGAGATAAATGGCCGTAATTTTGTAATTTATTAATCCACCCCTGCTCAAAAAAATCATATTTTGAAGAGATTAGCAAGAGTCTAGTATTCTTATGAGAACAATGAGAAGTATATGGCTTTTCACACGACGTGGTGTCTCTACCGCAGTCCCACAGAACAAACACTGTCTTTGTGGGAAGGCATTGTGCAACGAAATAGTTTTTCAGGTACATTTCACAAAAACAGAGAAGTTATGGAATTAGGGAATTTTCTTTGTTTTTTCAAAGAAATGGTGCACTTCAAGATGTGAGGTAGGACATCATAACCACCTATCTACCTATTAGACTTACCAAACACTTAACCTTACTGCAATATCTAACATGGATATTTTTATTTTCAGAATGATTGTGAAACCCTTTACATGTCATAGAAAATTAAAGAACAAAGACCTACTAAAACCAAAGCCATTTCATTCCCTTGTTTAGCTGAATATACCTCCAGCCCTGTGATTTCAAAACTATTATTAAAAATACATGGTCAGTTTATTACTCAGGTTCAGGGCAAAGGGTTGTGTTGTTAGGTTGGAGTTTTTTGCTTGGGTTTTTGGGGGATTTTGGTGGGTTTTTTTTGTTTGTTTTTGTTGTTGTTTTGGGGTTTTTTTTGTTTGTTTTTTTTTTTTCTAATTAATAGCTGTGCAGATCCTCTAATTCAAAGATTTCAGCCTCAGACATATAGAACTGAGTAATGGGAAAACCTCATTTAGCTATGCAATATCTATATGTGGTTAAGATGGTTTTCTTGTCATAGCAGCTGATCCTAACATTGGTAACCCCCACTGGCATTGCTGGGTAACGGGATTCCCATGCTTGAGGTGTTAATGCCTATGGGACATCTCGGTTACCGTGGCCAAGAGAATAGTCTTCTGTGTTACTGCTTTTATAACTATGTTCCAAATTCAGTCTTTTAGTAATTTATCTACAACAAAGTTACCACCACCTTTATGAAGAAGAATGATGTTAAGTTGTGAGGCCACTCCAAACCAATGCAGAGCTGAAAAATTTTTGGGTTCTTTCAGGGAGAAATACAGTACCTTTATTAACAGAAAGCTCACTTAAGCATAAAAGTAGGCTTCACATGCATAGTAAAGAGGTTCAGTGACAAAACCTTGGATCTAATCTGATTTCCTTCCTTTCACTGCAGAGACCCCTGGAAAAGCCGGACGGCCTGGATGTTTCAGATCAGAGCAAAGAACATCCCCAGCACCTGTGTGAGAAGTGCAAAGTTTTGGGCTACTACTGCCGCCGTGTGCAATAAACCTTCAAAGTGGCCTCTTCCCCACCCCGTCATCCTTAAAGATCCTCTGGCAGCACGCGATCAACAGCAACACAACAAACCAAGATAAAAGCTAAAATAATTGCCGATATTGCCTATCTAATAATATGCCTTACCATTAATAGAATGTAACATTTCTCCTGTGCATGCGCACACATGCAACAGGCATTTACAGGACTGATTTGTATACATACATATATATGTAAATTTCTATATATATGTACACACACGTATATGAAGCATTACGGATAGTGTTCACAACAGAACCGTGGTTGCAGGTTCTGCTGATTGTTTACACAGACCCTATATCATGGCCAGGTGAAATGAAGTATTACTCAATAGGCAAGGAATAATATTCACAAGGAATATATGTTATACATATGGCTTTTGCAGAGGTTAAATAACTGTGAGGCCACTAATTGCAAGCACTCACCAACAACATGAACGTTATTCCTGTTATATGACAAGACAAAGGAAGATGAAACAAGCCACAGCATAAAAGAAGGAAAATCATTGTTTTCCCAGTTTTAGAAAGCCTGAGAGTTTTGTGCTGCTGCTTTCTTGGATTTTTTTCTATTTGTTACCATTGCTTGGGCAGAGCTTAGGCAAAGTCATTTTTGCAGGCCGTGGCAAAAAAAAAGTGAATAATTGTTTGAGGGTGTGGGTTGGGTAGAAAGGGAATGCCATAATGGGACCCAGAGCATCAGGAAGGATTCCAAGAGGTTTTTGGAAGAGACAAAATTGGCTTGCTTGCGGGACTACCAGATCCTTCTCTTGTCATATAATCCCACTGAAATGGTCCCTGTACGTGTATGGGCTGTTCATTAGGCCACAAGCACACTAAATTTACTGTGAATAAGGGGGGATAAGAATAGTTTAAACTGTCCCCAAAACACTTAATGGAAAGATTAGCCAAACTTACTATTTATAATAGTTTTAAAGCCACTTTCTGGAAATATTTTAATGTCCTGTTTTCTACTGTACAAATTTGTTATAATATAAAACTTGTTAGCCATAGGGGTGTTTTGAGGCATGGAGAACACTCTAAATAACCTTCCCTCTTTATGTCTTCCTGAAATACCAACATTCCTGAGGAGAAATGTTGGAGTTACATTTTGTTGTCCTATTTCAGGTGAAACTCTGTGCAGGGGCATCCTGCCGCAAAGAAATATCTCATCAGGGACTGGGAAATATCATGAACTGAAAGTACCTCGAGACAGTATCCTGTTTGTATGTCTACATGAGAGTACATTGGCAAAAGGACACAATAAGCAATTCACTTGCATTATTCACTAAAAAAGGGATAATGTATGTTTGTTTGTTTTTTTAACCAACAATTTCTATTTTTATGAAATTTCCTTTAGAGAGATTGATTTGTGTGAATGATCCTTAGTGGAAATATTTTAAATCCTAAATAACTTGATGTGAATTAAATTTATATTGAGGATTAATTCCATAATGCTAAGACAGAGCGGTTTTTATACCAAGTTATAGCAGGATGTTACCAGTATGTGCAGTCAAGCTCTTGTAAAGCAAATTGAAAACTTACAGTGAGCATCGGAATAGGAAATGTGAAGCTCTTTACAAACGTGCTCTAGGGTGAAATTTTTGTCATTTCCCTGCTTTGCTATAAGCAGGGCAAATTTGTTTCTGCTTATTCTAGTGGTAGTGCCATGCACATATCTTGCAAACTTCATTACTTATGGGTAGCCCAAGTGACCCAGCCTACTGGTTGGAGCAATGGATAAACATCAGGAGTCCTGGCTTCTGACCATGGCTCTTCCATTAGCTCCCTGATTTTAGGCAAGTCACAAGACCTCAGTTTCCCCAGCTGTAAATTGGGGATAATAATACTTTAGTATACCTACCTCACAGGAGAGTTGTGAGGCTTACTTAATATCTATAATTGTTTTGACATCACTGGATGAAAAGTGCTATGTAATGCTAAAATAGTATTAACTAAATTAATAACTTAGAAACTAGTTTTGCCTGGTTGGCAATGCCATCAAATAAAATAGCTGAAAATAATGTTCTTGAAAGTTAACACTGAGGCAACTAACTGTTATTAGTGAAGATATGCAGTCTTAGCATTTTCAAATGGAAACACATTCTTTTGCACAGACTCAGAAATTACCTTAGAGGCAAATTCTATAAACAGACATACTAATCTGCCCATACAAATAAGAATAAGAAAACACACAGGCAAATCTAGGGGTGGATTTTCAGAGTTTGACCTCTGTATTAATCTTGGTGTTTCGTTTCAAGCACAAATAATATAGGAAGAGCCACATACTAAACCAGATCTATTTTTTTTCCTCTTGAGCACTTAATAGTACATGAACAAAAAAAAAAAAAAAAAAAAAAAAAAAAAAAATCACCTTGGTGTTTCACATCCAGCTAAAGGACACATAGAGTAACCCCCTTAGATGAAGATAAGGGAAAATGTTGTTTTGCTTTCTGCCTGAAACTAAGATGTTGCTATCAATAATTTTTTCTGTCTTAAAATAATTTCTATCTTATGATAACCACTAGATCAGTAAAATAGCACATCCCATGGTATAGCTACATCAACATGCAGCACACCATCAGATTCTGAACAAAGGTCAACTAAAAGATACCATTATATGCAACTGTTGCTATTTTCTTGACAATGCCCTGTTAAAAATCATTAGGCAGATTCAACACTGCATGGCAATGCCTTTAACTTATGGATTTTTAGGGTGTACTAAAAATACACTTGATCGACTTTAACACAATTAATGTCTGTAGGTGTAGAATAATAATTCTTAAGAGAATACTTAGGAAAGTTCAGTATTTATATCATTGATATTTTCCTAGGCAGTAGACATATAAAGTATTTAAGTCATATTTAGCATATTTGAAATAAAGAGGAGAAAAATTTTTCTCCTGCACTCATGTTGGGGAAAAGCAGATAAAGAATAAAACACATGGAAAAGCAAGAACCAACACTGCCATAGTTTGTACTGCCTAAGTCAGAGACCGCAGATCCATCCTGACGTGGGATGCAGATGTGATCAGGCCCTGGGTGCCCCAGGGCTGGAAGCAGCCTGCTTCCTTGCAGCCTTGCCATCCCTGCCAAAATTGGGATGGGGAGGGAGAGTGACCAGGGGTCCTTAGAGAGTGGCCACAACGCTCCCCCCGCCCCCCCAAAACCCATGGGGCTGAACTCTGGCTTCTCCTCAGCTGTGTGGGAGCATGCCCTTGTTTTTTTGTCATCGCTGCACAGGGCTGAAGCTTCATCTGCCTACCAGGCTGGTGCCTGGGGAAGGCTGCAACGCTAAGCTCGCAGGATGGGAGCATTCCTCTGTCCCTGCCTGCGTGAGGTTGGCTCCTAGGATTGGAGCATTTGGCCCTGGGCGTTTGCTCCACACTCGTCTGTATGCAGTTTGTGGGTTGCTGGAAAAACATGTCCACATAGGTAATGTACAATAGCTTATGACTACTGGCTTTTAGTTAACAGCACAGAAGGGAAATTTCTGAATTTTTATTTCAAAAAAGGGAGGGGGGAAAAAAAAAAAGAAAAAAAAAAAAAGAAAAGATTGACTACAAAAATGTAAATCTATTCTATTCTCCTCTACCACCCCAAAGGTTATTGATCTGTAGGCCTAACTAACTCTTTCCAAATTACAAAAGCCTTAATAATTCAAATTTTTGACTGGAAAGAGGATAAGTTTGTTTCCATCTTAGATTTTTCTGATGTTCTCTTTAACCAGCTCTGCATTTAGAACATCAGCTGGTAATCCTTGAATGCATTTTTAGATAGTTTTACCAGAAGCAAAGCAGGCATCAGTAAAAAGAGTTTCAAATCAGTACAGACCTCCCTAAATTGAGTATTCTTTAGAGGTGTACCCAAGAGAAATTTGGCTCTGTGCATTTGTTTGGCAAGCTTGATTTTTAACCTCAGGTGTTTGCTGTTGCCTGCTTACCAATCCATCCAGCACACACTTTCACCCCGCCCCCCCCTCTTTTCCCCTTCTTTGGGGATTTTTAATCTTTCATTTATTTCTTAAAAAAACAAAACAAAACAAAACAAACCCTAAACACAATTTGTTTCCTCAGTCGGTCAGAACATTTCACAAAGGATTTGTCCTTGGCATTGGCAGTGCTCTGGAAAAAAAATATCAGTGATTTAAAGTGCGTGGTGTAGGTTTTTAGCTGCTTTAACTTGATGTGGCTCCATTGAAGTTACAAATACTTCATTTAATGGTGATGAAGAAAAATCCCTGTAGTTTAAAGGATGGCCCAATTTTAGCCAGTTTCTACTGCTGCTACCACAGACATAAAATGATGCCACACAAGCAAAGTTTGAGGCCTTTATGTCTCAAAGTTGCTTTTTAATTTCAGAAAAATACACAAGAGTATATATTATTTCTGAAAATAGGTGTATTTTGCAGTTCCCCATTATATGGGACTTAGTTTGTAAACTAAAAATGTGAAGTTACATATGTCTGAGAGAAGCCCTGTACTGAGAAGTACTCTATGTTTTACCTTTTCGTATAACATGAAATTTAGATTATACATGGGTTGCATACCAGTGACACTCTGGCAGTTATTCCAAAAATACTTAAAACGTTAAAAGTTAAGAGCTTTTGGAAATGGCAGACTTCATGGATTAGTTTTCTTTGTCCCACAGTCACGTAGAATATTTTTTTCCTAGTAAGGATCCTAAGAGTTGTCCACTTGAACAGTATGCAATAAATCCTCAACATGTGTTTTTCAAGTTAAGTGAATTGACATACATTTTCCACTTGCCTTTGCCAACATATTTGAGAATGTGACGTAACAATCCCCAAACAAAAACCATTCTTTAAGATATCACTCCACTTCTGACTGGGCTTCAACCCGTATCTCTTTCCTATCTGCAAAACCACTGCTGTCCATTCAGTTTGCTATATTGCTGACGTGCTCAGAGGGCTGTTGGAGATCTTGGATATAGGGATGATGGTTTGTGTTTCTAGGATGAATTTCAAAGGGACAATCGTGTGCAGTTACTAGCTATAGATGATTGATATAAATGTTTACCCCTGTATGAAGTATTTTACAGTTTTACTTGCAGATGTGTATTTATCTTGAGTTATACTTGACATAGAGTTTCTTTCAATTTTTTTTTTTTTAATACTATGTGTGTATTTTGGAAACCTTTTTAGATGTTAAAATTTTTGAATGGTTACAAATATTTCTTGTAATACTGAATTGTTATCTGGAAACTCTTTGCAGTAACTTTTTTGTATATATTTGAGGGCCTTTTTAAAAAAAGTATTGTTTGTTTTTTGGGGAAAGTTTTTACAATTTGGAAGCTTTCAGAAGGGCCTTCCTCTCAACTAGGATACTAACAGAGGTAAGAGTTTTCTTAAGTATTTTGCAGAACTAAGGGTGTATCCTCAAGAAAATATTTATGGAAGTAATTTACTTTTTTTTTTTTTTTACAATGCTTTTGTCTGTATAAAGTATGCAACAGAACTACATTAAGAAGGAAATATTGTCTACATAAAATATTATATGAAAGTTGGTACATAATTCTGACAAAAAACCTTGCAATTCTTTAAGCCATATTGTTTTTGTTATCCTAGGATGAAAATATCAGTATTAAGTAACCAATATATTATTCAAGTGCTTAGACTTATATGAAAATGCTTATACAGTTTATTTATGTGTATTTGGTGAAGGATTGCTAGAAAAAATTATCACTAGACATTTAGCAAGTGAGGAGCAAGTAACAGTATACTGTCACTTTATGGCCTTGTGAGACACAGAAGATGCTGAAAGCACCGTTGCGACTTGGCTTTCAGAAACTCCGAAGCACAAGCGTTGGGTTTCAAACGGTGGTTCTTTCCTTTCCCATAGCCAGAGGGAAAGAGTTGGTTGGGACACTGTTTGACAACTTGACTTTCACAACTCTTTGCAGACTGTGAGCTCAGCTATGCAGTATCGGCTACAGCAATAATATCAATCAAAGGATGTAAGAGAAAAGGATTGAAGTAGATTATTGTAGGGGTTTATGTTTATTTTAATTAGAACTCATAGCAATATAGAATATGCATGTGCACGTATTTGAAGCATTTTTACACTTTACATTTCCTGTAGTTTGATTATATTATGAAGGATTGGGTTTTTAGTTTGATATTTTACCATGCTAAAATGGGAGGTCTGCCCAACCCTGTACTGAGTTCTTGTTTCCTTTAAAAGGTTATTTAGTACAGCACTCACTGCCTTGTGTACTAGTGCTAAAACTAATACTGTATCTTATGAATTTCTTCAGCTTTAAAAAAATTAACCTAATTATTATTACATTTGTTTAGCTGTACTCACTGACCTTTCAGATTCAGTTGATGATTTGTATAATTTCTTTTTCTGTAACTGTTAATAAACTTGTACAGCTAAAACAAACAAACAAAACCTATGGACAAAGGCCTCAGAGGTACCAGTTCTGCTTCGGCGATCAAGATGACAGCTTGCTCATCTGGTGGCTGTGTAGCTAAAGAGACTGTAAAACCTCTGTTGTGGATTGTCCATAAAATGGCATTCCGACATGTGCCTTATTTGCTGGATAGTATACAGCTTTCCTCTAGTATTCTAGCATTTTAATGCTGTATTAAAGTACTGCAAAAAAACACCAAGAGAGTGGTATTGTTTTCTTGAGAGTTCCTTCCTTCAAAGTTCTACTCCCAGCTGCATTGAGTTCCCAGGTATGGACTGGCCAGCTGCAGCCGGGTGTTTGCGGTGCAAACCTCCCCCAGCGTAACCACAACCCAGACCACGTAGTTTCCCCACTGCAGCCGAGTCTACCTAGTCACAACCTGGGTGAGCGAGCTTCACCCAAAATCTCCTCTGCTGGTGGAACAGCAGGGTTAACGGTGCTGGCTCTTAGGATTTTAACAGCCTGGTACTGTCTAGCATTTTTTCTGAAGGAAAAATCTCCTGTAATCAAAGTACATGTCTATCCTTAATAGTTGGATAGGAAAGTTTAAGTACCAGAAAGTTGCTATAGTAAAAAAATAACCTTCATAATTTTTAAAAAGTCATTAAGCTGTATCACATAAAATTTAGGGAATGGGATCTAATTCATTCTTTGTGAACACTAGATTTTGGAAAGAACTAGACCTCCTAAATTCTTGTTGCTTATTAGCAATGTTCTTCTTACATCCCCAAAGTTCAACAGCAAACAATTTTTCTATTGAGATTGCCAGTACTGATTAGAAGTTAAAATAAGGTTGCCATTAAATTAACCTTGGACTTTAGATATCCTACCTCTAACATGGGAGATCCCTTTCATTTAAAACAGACAGAATATTTTTAGTAAGCACACCAGCACACAGTTATTCTAGGCCTGATCATCCCTACAAACATGATGCATATTTGATATTTGGAGCTCTATATCGTAGTGACACCATATATATTACATAGCAAGCCTAATTTCTGGGAAGATTTGAGTGCTCTTCTCATTCAGTCTGCATGAGAGTGAGCAAGAATGCACGCACATGCATGTGTGTGGTGACAGGAGAGGTTGGCCAAGGAATTGTGTAATTACAAAGCCTTGAAAAAAATTACTGTTTCATGAAACGATGAAAGACATCCTCCCAGCTGAGCCCCATGGAAAGGAAAAGTACGCATTCAGAGCTAGTTGGTAAAATATTGTTTGAAAAACAAAACATACTGCTCTTCAATATAAGGCTCGCCAATATTATGGTTCCCGTAGGAAATACAAACCACAAAGCCCATCTCAGAACTGAACTACATCTTTCCACCAGGAGAACTGGGGCTCCCCAAACACCAACACCTCAGATTTAGCACTCCACTGAGACCAGAAAAAATGCTGAGTAAACCAACTGCAAAGTCTTGCTTCCCTATTACTGTATTTTCTATAATTCCTCAAAGAAATAAGTTTTCATATTTAAAACAGAAGTAAGCTAACACAAACAATATGGTGTCAACACAAATAATCAAACTAGTTTTCCCTCATTTCTGATTGCTAAGCACTCCGCCTTCCTGCTCTATATGAACAAGGTCAAGAGACAATGCCACACCCTGCTTGTAACAGAAGAGCCAAATAATTCCCACTTTAAGAAAAGTAATAGGGATTTCATATAACACTCATACTTTGAAATAAAAAGCTATTTCTTTATTTTTCATGGAAAAAAAAAAACAATTTAAACAGCACACCAAGGTTACTATTTTTAACTTTAGTCACATCGCATCAAAAGCCGCATCCCAGATCCCCCCAGTATATTGACAGGCATTTGAACCTGAGGGCACGCAGACCTAAGTCCCAGCTAGGAAGGACAAACAGTCTGCATGCTACACTTGTGTAGTTTTGCTCAGGTTCCCCAAACATGGATCATTCACTGCTGTATAACACAAGTCAAATAAGTTTAAAAGCCTCCTTTTTTTCTCCCTATCCCTCTGAAAAAGGATGTACACAAGAGACACTGGCAAGAAAGGAACCTGAAACACTGAGTGCGGAATGCTGACACTCAAGTCTTTCCACTAAGAAATCAAGAACTAAGGAAACCTTCTTCTATGGAAGAACATACAAAATCCTTACTCCTGAGGAGCAGGTAGAACATAATTAGTTTGTGATCCAATACTCAGCTTTGCTTTTCTCTAGTGCTCACTTCCCAAACCTAGAGAACCACATCATTTGCAAACTCCTGTCTCAAAACTACTAGCTATTGGGCCCACACCTACTCACCGAGCACTTCTGTTTGATGGCAATGCAATTGCTCTTCCTCACCGTCCTTATCTCAAAACCACTTCAGACAGTAACAAAACTCAGAAAACTGGTCTCAATGCAACCTACCAAAACTGCAAAACCTCATTCAAACAACAGAGATAAATACCTCTCATAATCCTTTTGCAAACTTCAGGAGATGTTTTTAGCAACTGAACATGCTGAGAAACACCTACCTCAGTCAGCATCTGTCGGGTCTTTTTCTGAAGGGTCAGAACTGAAGCTGGGGCAATCACATTCATGAGGAGTTCAAGCATTCCTGATTTGCAGCCCAGGTGAGCAGAAACAGCCACCAACACTCTGCAAGAGAACAGAACACCATCAGCCACCCCTGTTGAAAAGCACAACCCTAGTATATGGCCCTGTGGCCAATGAGGAGACCATAGAGGCAGCAGCAAACCTAGGCATTCTTTGGAGACTTTGCTTCTATGCCATCAACTTAGCTAAATAAAAATGTAGTAATCATTGACGTTTTTTTTTTTTTTTTTTTTTTTTTTTTTTTTTTTTTTTTAATAAAAGGTAAAAATGGAGCTTGCGTGCCCAGCTAACCCATGCCTACAGGGAAAGCAAATCATAGCCAAAAACTTTATAGATATTTTAAGTGCAGCAGGCTGCAAGCCAAAGATTTTATTTTATTTTGTACTCTGGCCTCCTTTTCACCAACTGAGAACAAAAACTAGAATGTCCAAACACCCTAAGAAAGCTTCATCTTACACAATTTGTGGACACATCTAAGCAGCAGGTATTGGAAACCTAACTTCAGCCAGCTTTTCATTATGTTCTGCAACATAACAAGGAGTCAGACATACTTGTGCCCCATTTGATTTCAGCCAGCAAAACTTAGAGGAAAAAAGTAATAATGCAGAAAAACTCCACAGAAATTATAGGAACACCTCAAAACTCACCATTTGCAAATAAAGCAGTGATAAACAGACAAAAAACGCCAGCTTAAAAAAAAACAAAACCCAACATTTGTTGAGTACTTTCAGGAAGAAATTCAGAGACCTGGCACCCATGGCCCCTGGAAAGGGCCTTGTTGCCCTCCTCCTCCCTTACATTGGCTGCTGGCCCTGATTGCTGGGGGCTCCAGCTGTGCTGGCAGCTGGGGGGCATCAGCTCCTTCCTGGGTGCAGGCCCTTCCCGTCTGGCTGCGCCTGCTCCAGCACAAAACCAAATGGTCCTCGCCGAGTGTGCCATGCAACGAGCGCAAAGGCATCTGTGCCACCAGCAGGAATCCTCACCAGCACCTGGGAGGCAAAGGATGGCTCAGTTCATGTCCAGGAGAGATAAATAACTCATTTTAATGTCCACAGCAGTTGAAATCTCAACACGGCTAAGTCTTAGGCAGCTGTAGACATTTCATCAAGGAGATATGCAAAAGTAAGCCTCGGTGGACAGAAACTTGAATGACGCATTCAAACTGCTTTCCAGCACACACTGCTAAAGTGTCTGAATGTCTTGGGCAATATTTGAATCCACAGTGATTGCACCTATCAAGTAATACCCTGCCCAGCTACTTGGTCTAAGGTGTGGTTACTTCTTTGGCCGTTTGGCTATCCCATGTGTTTGCATTGCTTTAATTAAACTGAGGTAAAAGTGACTGAGTTAAGGACTCACTCGCACCGACATCTTTCAGGATTTGAAGGAACTGAACTAACTTCATTAAGCTAGTCTTGCACAGGGAGGTGCACAGCAATTCACTGATTCAGCGCAGCAAAAGCAAAACCAAACATGAGTAGTGGCTGATGGAGTCCGTGACACTCAGCGGAAGACACTCCAAAAGGTGCATATTCAAGAATAGATTTTAAAGTAGCTTGTAACAGTCGGGAATAAGCGCATGGTGTTATTTTGGATAATTCAACTCAATGATCATAATAATTAAAAAAAAAAATAAAAAGGAGGCAAATAGAAGATTTAAAAGTAGGGCCAGGAAACCAAAGAGACAAAATCCTTATGTGATCCTTATCACTCTGGAAGGATAAAACAGAAGTAAAAAAAATCAGGAATGATGAAAGGGAAGAAAGAGTTTCCCTATGAAAAGAGACTTTGTGCACTGAGTCTTCATCTCCTGGAGAAGAGATCACTGAGGGTGGATGTGATAGTGGCCTGTAACATAATAAATGACACAAGTAAGGGAGGAAATATTCATTCCTTCTACAATGTTTACCTTCTAGAAGCAGAGAATTTTGGATAAAATTATCTGAGGTAACACAATTAAAACAAAAATTTCACACAGCAGACTGAAATTCATAGGCATGCGATATTCTAGCTGTCAAAAGAATAAATGAGATCAAAACTAATCACAAAACCACATTAAAAGAAAGCCTGTAAGGTTATTAACCACGAAGATGAACGCTGGCTCAGGCAGTCCCAAAGCACTGAAGCAGCCAGCAGCAAGAGACAACGCCAACAGAAGGCTGATTGCCTGTGTTTAATCTTTTTCCCCAGTAAGCTGTTGTAGGAAAGAAGATACCACAGCAGGTGCTGGTCTCATCACTGGGCTGATCTGAGAGAACTATCTTTTGTGTGATGGTGGGAGCTGCAATATGTGAATGTAAACATACTTTAGCCCTGCATGTAAGAATTCGCTTGCATGGCACCCATCAGGCACCTGATGGCTGTCAGGGCAGGCTCAGATAGACATGTCCAGGGAAATACCTGTTCCCCAGCATTCATGCTTTGGAAGAAAACCTTGTGCCTTGCCTACATTTACACTCAGCTGGGCTAATTGGCAGGAAACTAATTGAAACACCACTGTAATTTGTAGTCTACAACTCAACAGTGCACTACTGTAGCTAGTTTTGTATCTTCTTTTTTTTTTAATTCATTGCAGATAGTTTTGTTTGAAAAGCTGGTCCTAATTAGCTGTGTTTAAAGTTATTTTAAATGCATCCACGCACAGCATTCCTGCTCACTGGGCCCCACCACCCGCTCTTGCTCTCCAAGTGGCAGGACAGGGTTTAGCCCCCGATTAGCCTCACCATATGGTTTTCTGGGGTCACAAAGGAATTTACTGAGTCAAGTAAAATTTCTGAGAGGTGTTTAAGCACCTCCTAGCATCCTAAAGGTCCAATAAATGGAGCTTATAAGGATGAGGTCGTAGGCTCTGGCTGAGCCACATGCCGTGCCACGATGAGTTTCAGCCATGCTACGCTACGGCCTTCTGCCCAGCACCGAGCCACAGCCAAGGACATCCCGAATGAACGTGGAGGATGGTTAGCCTGCGCCCCTGTTTCCCCATCTACTGATCGTAAATGATGTCTCTGACTCCAGGGGCACAGCTTCACATCCAGACAGCCCCTCATGCTGTTCAGAGGCCCGAGGCACTTTTGTACAAGTGAAAATACATGGGAGCTCTCGGGAAAGCATGAGACACGCAGAGCTAGACTGAGAAATGCTTTACAATTTATCTCTTCTGCCATAAATATCTCTGCCCACCTCTCTACGAGGGGAGGAAATGTCAGTCTGAGGCAGACAGAAATATTCAGATCAAAGGAGTTACATCTGGAGGCTTTTGTGAAATGAATGTAGCCAAGAGAAGAAAGTGAACTTTTTCTCCCCCGATTTCCTTCCTACATTGAGCCCTGTGCACCTCCTTGCAAGAATTCAGCACAACAGGAGAAGAAATAGAGGCTCAAATAAGGCTTTACAATCCCAGGAAAGGTGAAATTCAGTCTGAGGTATGTGTGATTTGCTCCCTCAAGGACTGTACATGTGAAATATAGCTTAGTTGTGCTTTTCTTAAAATAAGAATTTAATACACTTCATAAACCTGATCTTCTCTCCAACACCTTACCAGCAAACCTGGCAGATTTCAAACAGCTTTCTAAATATGAAAAGTAGGGGAAATTTGTCACCAGAGGTTTTTTTTTTTGTAAAGGTAGACAATACAGCTGGTAGTGTTTAACTTTACAGTAATGGGCACAACTATTCTATGATTCTATATAAACTTCATTTTCACTACTGGCAGGTATTCTTGTTTTCTTAAGAGTTAAAAACCTGCTTTTCTTTTAACCCGGATACTGCCTGGTCTCTAGCATGTCACCAACCCCTTTCAGTGATATCTAAGGAAAAAAAAAAAAAAGGAAAGAGAAATCTGCTATTAATTCACTCCAAAGCTGTGCCCTGTTCCCCAGGTCAAACAAACAAACAAACAAACCAAAATCCCAGTAACTAATCTTCTAAAAACCCCAGCTGGTTAAAATCTTTTAAGTCACTGGAATGAGACACCTATGTTTAGATTATAAAGTTGATCAACAGAGGCTCCTTCACCTATAGATTGAGTTTGTAAGTGGTTGTGCATGAAGTAACTGGAACTGTGAACTTTAAGTCCCTAGATGCCTCCTACTTTCGCGGTTTCTCTTGCCTCTCTCAAGTCCCCCTGTTGCCTCCATTTCACAGTTGTTGGTCTTTTGTGGCCTCTTTATTTCAAGCCTGAAGTTATATTATGTGCTTTGCACCATTCCAGGTTTTTCAAAAGCACTATTTTGTATTACAATAATGTGCTGGCCCCTCCCCGTGTCCTTAATAGCATTCTCACGCACGGCGCAGCCAGCCCCTGCCCCTTGCCGCATGTCGTGTAGGCAAACGCCCTGGTGCTCTCCACCGCCAGTGATACCGTTAAGAAAATTATTGGTTCTACAATGTTGAGCAATTATTTTTCTTTCTTTTTTTTTTTTTTTTTTTTTTTTTAATGAGAAGCATTTATTTAGGAAGCACTGAAAGGGCCTTAAGTTTGGTAGAAGGGCATGCAGAAATAGCCAGGTCCGCTACTCAGGCTTTGACCAGCGCCGAACCCTGGCCTCCTCCAGAGCAGAAGGAAGCAGGGCGTGACCACGGCTATCGCACTGCCCTTGCAAGAAGCAAAGCAAAGTCTGTGTGATCAAGTTATTATTGTGGTTTCTGGGCTTTCTCACACTAAATCTGATTTTTCTACCCCATGAACAATCTGTACGAAGCCCTCTTTGTTTGGCCAAATGGCGCCACTGAAGAACTCTTCAGGGCGGAAAGCACATCACTTAGGGGAGCGTTTTGCTCCCCTGAACATTAGGGGAGTCAAGTGACACGGCGCAATGGTTCTGCAATGCAGCAAAAAAATAAAATCCCAAACACAGTAAGCTGGGTGTGAAAATGATCTTCTTGATTTCTCCTTTTAGCACATTTGGTTGCTTAGTGAGAATGAGTCTGAGACAGAGTTAGCAGACGGGTCTGCAAGATCGGTGCTGGCAAATGTGGAAACTTTTGCAGCCCCTGGCTCTGGCCCCAGCTAGTCCCCACTTTCCATGAATGCCTAATTGAGACTGCCTGGCTTTTTCCGCAGAGGTGGGAGCCAGTTTCCAGGCAGGGCATATGGGTGTATTCTGTAAGTCTTTGCCTTGTAAAGTTTTAGCACCCAAAAAAGCCTCCTGTCTCCAGTATGATTCAGTTGGCTGGCAAGGGAGCGGCTGACAGGCAGGGGTGATGGTTGTTGCTGTTGGCAGGAGAAACCGGAGGGTAGGAGTGGGGACAAGAGCAGCTCTTTTTTAAAAGAAATGATGCCGACAGCAATCATCTCATTTTGTATGGGGCATGAAACCCTCTCAGGGTATTGCGCAGAAGTCCCTACAAGACAGAAGACTCCTGTACAGCCGCAGCACAAGTATGACAGGCAGCAGTGTGAGGGTGCCACCACGGTGGCTATTCAGCCCTTGAGGACACCAGTAGCATTTCTTCTGGTGCGATCTGTGAGTTGGGCACTGCCAGCTGTCCCGTCCCCCAGCTCTTCATGTTCTGGAGACCTGCAGCAGCCTAGGATGCACCTGATGCTCACACCTTCACCCACAGCACCTCAGCCTCCAGACCACATCAGCACTTGCGGCAGGCTCCGGCCACCCTTCCTCCCGCTGCTGCAGCCGCAGCACTGTGCTGTGGGTTTGGAAGGGCAGGCCCCAAAAGGAGAGGTGTGCCTGTGTACCACTGTGCATGGCAGTGCCTCCCACAGCAGAACTAGCCTGACCTGCTCTTTCCATAGGCAGCGCAGCAAAGAGCCATGCAAAGCCGTGGCTCAGCATCCAGAGCAGGATGGGGTTGTCCACACCATGAGCTTTGCCCCCCATTCATTTCCTGTAGGTGCCGGAGTCAATATTAACTCGTGCTCAGGCTAGATAGGGAGCAATCTGGTAACACCCAGCCAGGAAGCTGCCTAGGCTCCCCAACATGCTGTTTTCACACTATTCCTTTCTCAGCGGGCCAGACCCTGCACCTGCCAAACATAACGTGGATGGTGGAGCAGCCCGGCCCATGGTGGATGTTGGGGCTTTATATTAATCACATGGAAATCATTTTGGACAATTAAGCATACACATGAAAGGCCAACTGGCTGCACATGTTGTGTGGGGCATGACCTAAAAGCAATCCCAACGACTGAGATGATGTAGTGTGAAAGCTGGATTAAACAGGTCAAGTAAATTTGGAGCAGCTAAAATAAACCAAACTCTCTTCCAAAACATATGTTGTGCTTGCCACATAATATTGCTGTACTGTGGTAGCATGTCCCAAGCATGCCAAAACTGTGATACGCTTGTTCCAGGGTCACAGTGCCAGAGGGAGAGAGTGAAGATGGTTACTTTAGAGAAAAAAAAAGTTGGTCTGAAAGTAGTTCTGAGAAAGTCACAAGCACTCCTGAATGAGTGCCTGATAAGGCTTTGCATGTCTTCCCTGCAGCCAACCTGCCCAAATATGCCAAGCCCTAGGAAGGGATCCAGGCTCACACTGAGCAATCAAACATGAATGAATGTTCTGGGCTTTTGCTCCCCTCTATAAACATTTTCCAGCTAGTGGTAAGCTGTTTTGAAAGCCCCCAGCAGCTTGGCTGGGAGTTGGAGACATTTTACAACATCTGGGAATGATTCCCGAATCACTTCCCCACATACACCTGTATTGAACTCCATTTCCAACCAGTTTGCTGTGGAAAGCCAGCCTGTACTGCCCATCCAGGGCCAGGGTGCAGAGGGCATCACCACCAACCAGGATGGCCAATTCCAGCCCCAGCGTGGTTTGTGGGGGTCTGCAGGGTTGGCTAACGGTGTGAAATGCTCGCCATTCTGCTGTGCTGACCTCGCTTTGGGCCATCACTGGTAACACACCCTGTGCAAAAAGTGATACAGCCATGTAGGAAAATAAACCAGGCCTCCAATCGCTCACAGGCAGGTTAGCTAGGCTGGGCATGAATCGTACTGGGAACATAGGAAGTCCAACGTGAGTTGCAAAAGTGCCTGGTTGAACTGCAGCCCTTTCCCATCGTGCAGTCCTCTGTGGCCACCCCTGCCCAGGTCAGTGCTGCTTGGTCTTCTACAGTGTTCTTATTTTATTTTCTTACCAGATGCTTTGTATTATCTTTGTTTTTACTTTGTCTTGGTCATCCCAACCCTACGCTACACCAGATAATCAAGAGTTGTCAGCAGTAAGCCATTAGATAGTAAAACACAGCACTTAAAAGATAGGAAATGTTAAGGGTCAATGCTTCAAATTCTTCCTTGTATGGAGCCCTGCAATTTGTAAAGGGTTTTATCCATCTTGAACTCATCACTGGAGAAGCATTTTTAGCTTGTATGTGTGGTTTCAATGCTATTCTTTTGAATGGCTATATTTCAGCATCGTTATTAATTGCCAAAGCCCTGCCTCATTTGCAGGGGCCGTGATGGAGAGTGCACGTGGCATGAAGGTCCCAGAGTGAGAGGAGGCGGTAAGGGCATGCTGCCCCAGAGACAGCTGGACAGCACACTCTTTTTTTTTTTAACTTCTCCATGAGAATTTGCAAATGTATCAAAGTTCATGAGTAATTAATGTTCTATACATGAAGCGTATAAATCCATGGAAAGCTTTGTGAAGGAAGAGCAAACTACTCAGAGAAGGTAAAAAAGCTGAATAGAAAGGCAGTGGTTCCCAGCTACCCGCCCGTGAGCCGAGGGAGGCATTTGCCACGCTGACCGGTTGGTTGTGCGCGGAGCTCCCGGGTACCCACGCTACCTGCTGGGAGGCAGAGGGGAGGAAAAAGGGAAGGTCAAAAGGTGGAGAAGTTCTGAGCCTCAAATGAGTGTGATCGCTGCTGGAGTTCAGAAGTATCTTCTGAAAATAGGGAACAGAGGGTGCAAGCCTTTGACTACCGGTCCCTGGGCTCTAAGCTGGAGAAACTGTACTCAGGTGAGAGGGGAAAAGAAATCTACTGTTGATATTCAAAGTTTTGTGTTGTGTGCTTTATTTTTTGGTACCTCTCTTTGTCTATATCTATTTTCTGCAAAATCTTGACCCTAAGGCTTACTAAAGAACCATTTGCTTTGTTCAGTGCCAGCCCCATTCACCTGGCAGCACAGTACAGAGGAGAGCAAGACCTGCGGGCAGCCTGGTGACTGCGGAGGTATTCGGGCAGCGCCTGGGAGCGTGCCCTGCCTGTCTGCAGAAAATCCAAGCAGGGTTTTTGTCAGCCTTGGAGGAGTGCTACCTGGCTGACACAGGCATCCTGGCCATAAGGAGTGGTGACAGTAAAGCGCAACAGATAAAACCCAAAGCCTTGCAGGGTTTGTCATACATTTATTAAGGATTTATAAAGCAAGCATGGAGCTGACTGCAGCATAACAACCCACTGCACTTCTAAGGTTAGACACGTATTTGAAACCGTTCCTTAAAAATAAATTATATTTTCAGCTTCAGTGCAGCTAAAGCCTCAGCACATCAAGCCGTGTTGGCCATCGGCTGTTTCCTCTGGATGAAGGGCAGGTACAGTCCCTATTTCTGAGCCCTATGGCCCGGTTCCACGCTGGACAGGAGGTTGTGCAGGTTTCACTGACAGCAGGGTGAGTCCAGACAGGCTGACCAGTCCTTGGGTATGCCATCATGCACCCAGGATGAGATGTAAAGGACGCAATCAAATGCTGATGGGTTCTGGGACACTCTGCCCACTGCCTCTGAGGCCAGCCCAGGCATTCGCCTTCTGGCTGGGGCGCAGCTCGCCAGCAGGCACACAGAGCCATTCCCAAAAGTCCCAAACACCCTGGACTCCAGGGCTGCACCAGCAGCTGCTGTTGGTGTGGGGAGCTGTGGTGCTCCTCATTCGGCTCCATTTCCACCCTTTCTGTTGCTCGACAGTGCTGCGGGACGCCCCGCTGCCTTCATTAACTGCAGCGTGTGTTACGCTGCAGTGCCGACAGCGAGCCCTGTTACGTGTGTATGTGCTCCCCGAGGTCTGTTTTATTTATGTCCAGGAGGATCTTTTATAAAATTAAACATCTGAACCACGTCAGTGCTGTGTGGTTATTTTCTCAAGGCTGTGGCAGCGTGTTTCTGTGCCACTGAATTTCTCCAGAAGACTCTTGCCAGATTACTATATGTGGCTGTGCTGTTACTGAGAGAGCAAAATGGAGACCTGATGCAGACATCCTCTTAAAAACATTCATGTATTTAATTTGCCAGAAATACAATGATTTTCAAGTTGACCCAGAGTTTTAAAGACAAATCTGAACTTTTCTAAACACGTTTGAGCTTTTCTCTTTCTGAAAAACAGATGGGGGCCAGTGGCTGAGTACTGCAATTACACTGACCAGCTGCCAGGCTTACACCAGGGTAGCATCTGTCATTTCAGTACGGCCGACACGACCTGAGACGCAATGCCGCAGCGCAAGGTCAGGCCAAGGCTGAGCATGCCGATTTCTCCATCCCATCAGCTGTCCGCTGGCCAAGGAAAGAGGTCCAGTGGGAAAGTCAGGGGATACGTTCAAGCTCTCCCGTGCTGCAGAAAGGAGGAGAGGGAAAGCTGTACACTGGAGACTGGCAGAACATGGGGAATTACCTTTGATGGCCGCCTTGCCATCTGATCACCTTCCCACTGGTTGAGGCAGTGATGAGGGTGGCTGGAAGTGCAGCATCCCTGGCAGCAGGTGAGGGGTCAGGTCCCCAGTGTGGTCCCTCCTCACTGGTGCTGAGGTGAGGCTGGCAAGGGGGGATGCCACTCCGGGCAGTCAGCTGAGGCAAAATCCCCTCCCCCCCCATCCTGCTTCTGCTTCCCACTCCCTTTGGTAGACGATTCCCACCCCCAACGGACCTTATGGTATAAATAAGGGACCACTGCTTTGTGGCTGAGCATCTGCAGCACTGACAAAGACCAGATTGCCACCACAGTTATTTCCTCTTGTAAGTAAAAGGGGAAACTGTGGTATCTCACACACCTCTGGGCAGAAATAGCCGGCAAATACCAACTGCTTCATGGCAAAGACTGCTACTAATGGTATCTGTGTTCCACTTTGAGATGGTAAACTACTAATTTCCAATGCTGCCCTGTGATAGGAAACATATTTATAGTTGGAGCAATTGGGGTGTTTTGGGAAGACTTGCCTTCATAAACAACCCCCTGGCCTAGACATTGACATCGGTTCTACAGTTGCCACTCAGCTCCCAGAGCTCGAGGACGAGATCAAACCACAGCCCTACTCACTGGCCAGCTACTTGTGCAACACAAACACGCACAAATTAACATCTCTGGACATCTCCAGGAGCAATGGAAACTAATAATTCTTTTGGACAGGATGGATTTCCTGCTGGATTTAATAACAACAGTTGGAGACAACTGTCTGGATACTTGCTGCTTTGAGATAACCAGCCAGAAAAATAACTGTGGTGATTTTCCTTGCAGAAAATTTGTATATGACAGCCAGACGTGTACTCTCTTATTTCTAGTCATCATTGTGTATATTTATAGAACCTCCATCAGAAAAATGCTTAAGATAAAGAAATAAAACTCAAGGCAGGTGACTATCAGCAAGTTTGCTTTTTATGAGGTTTTCAAAGCTGCACGAAATTTTAGGGCTCTGGGTTGAGGCTTTCAAAAGATCTGTGTTTGGCATCCAGTTCCACTTGAATTCAGATGAGGCTGGGAGTCTAACTCCCTTCAGGACCTTCAAAAATCCCAGGTTTTGTCTGCAGGGGCATAATAAAAGCAGAGAGAGTGAGCGCAAGAGAGAAACTCCTCCAAGCACAGACTGAGAACAAGAGTGGAAAGAAAAGATAAGGAGTGCTGGGAAGGCAAGATTCACATCAGGGAAGAGGGGCTTCAATGCGGTCGAAGGCCAAAAGGGAGCATTAAAGCATCTATTCTGACAGCCTGTATGCTACAAGTCATTAAATCTCACCCAGTTATGCTCATATTTAGCCTAATAACTCCTGTGGCACGTCTTTGAAAAGAGGCATTTTGTTTTGACTGGAAGACCCGCATCAGTTGTGGCTTGGTCCAAAGCTAATCGTCCTCACTGGTCAGATGTTGATCCTTGTTTCCTGTATTAATTTGCACACCTCAGATTCCAGGTGTTGTGTCTTTTTCTGCTTTCATATGGTAAATTAAGTACCTGGTATTTTTTCCCACATTCCACTTACATAGTGTAATTAAGTCACTTTCAATCCCTTCCTTCCCCTCCACCCCTCTTTATTTTCCTTTAAGCTAAAAAGTCTCTTTTTATAAGGGATTTTCTTCTAGGTCAAATAATTTTGGTGGCTTTTTTCTGCAACTTGCCTAATTTCACAATATCTTTGGAAAACGGTCCCTGAACCACACAGAGCACGCTGTTGTTCGTTTCTCCTTTTTAAAGATAGAGCTTCCCCCCTCTTTCTGCCCCCTACCCCCAGCAATCATAGGGGCCCTTTTGCCACAGAACTGTAATGGAAGCTCATGCTGAGTTTTGCATCCCCTGCAGCCCTTAACTTCTTCAAACATGCAGATTTTAGGGTGCAATGCTCTTTCTATCTATACATGCTGCCTCCGTGTTCTCAGTATAGCTTTGTAGCTGGTTATACAAAAAACCCCACTTTTGTAGACATCAACCCATCAAGTCACTCTCACTACTGTGCCTGACTTTCCTGCTATCGTTGTTACCTGTTCATCATCATTCTGTCCGTAAGTCTTACCAGCAGTGATTTTATATTGGTATTGATGAAAAGGGTTGATTGGGAATCTGTTTAGAAGTCCCAATGCTTGTAAAATGCCACTGACCACACACACGTCTGACATTTGGTGAATAATTCTGGAGAGCTATCAGGTATCAAATTCCAATTTACCTCTAAGGTGCTTTTTGTTACAACTTTTTGTTTTCTTAAATCAGAAAGCCATAATATCCTAAGTCACGTGCGATACAGAAGGTGAAGTACATTATGCCATACTCTTGGTTTTATAAGCCAAATCTATCACGTTCAGGAGCCACGACGGGCTGCGCAGCCTGAGCCGTCGCATGTCTTGCTTCTGACATGACGGCCTCGCTCTCCATCTTCTGTGCCTAGACATGACAGCTGGAGATAGCCCTGATGTGGAAGTTTCATCTCTCACGGGTACAGCCAAGGCCTCTCTCACACAGCATTGCCCCTCGCGTCTCTGACGCTGCCTGGCCAGCCCAGGCAGGCTGTTGCTGGAGACACCAACACTTCAGGCAAACAAATCACACTCTAAGGTTCAGTTTTGCCAATTGTATCACACTTTTGCTGTTAATGAGCATTTATAATTCATCTCACTTGTTTTTTGCATGGGTATATCAGCTACTGTAGAAAAAAAAAAAGTCCTGTCTTTGGGATCCTGTCACAAGCTCCTGCCCCTCCGGCTGCCTTCTCCACCTGGGGAGGGCCAGGCCGCCGCCTGCAGCAGCACAATCCCTGTGCACGTCCCCGTGCAGCCGCAGCCTCTGTGCTCCTTTGGGACTGCAGGGCTGGAAAACTGAGCTGTTTCTGCTGTCCGGTATCTCTTTCTGGCAGCGGTACCAGAGCCGCAAGTTCTGGCAGTCCCTGGGCAGGGACACATCAGCCTGTGCGTACCCCAGCATCGCCTAGTCCTTGCGGGGCCCAGGGTGGAGGTCATCTCCCTGGGACACAGCTATATTTTGGGTGGGTGCGAGGGGTAGACAAGCCCATCTAGTCCTGGATTTGTGACAAGCATGAGTTCATGAGGAGCGACTGCAGTTACAGCCCAGCCTTCCTCCTCCACGGAGACAAAGTCCAGCAGCACGATGTGCTGCAAGACAAATGAACAGGCTTCTCCTAGGAAAGCTTCTAAAAACCAGTGGTGTTTGAGGAAAAGCATAGCTTGAAGGAACTAAGCTTGATTCCAATCTGATCACAATCCAAAGAGAAAATTAATTCCGTTTTAAATGCTAGATTATTTTTTTCAATTTTGCTTACAGAAGCAGGCTCTAAGCTGGATCGTCATCTCTTTTACTGGGCCCTCACCCACTGGCATCAGAAAGATTGCTTTTAAAGCTTTTTTTTTTCTGACAAGGGTTACTTACCCCTTGAACTTTCCTATGCTGAACTGCTGGAGAAGATTATGGGGAAGAAAAAAGATAAAAATCTCTAGCAGAAGCTAGCAGAGACCCCCAACAACAAACCAGTACATTTTCCTCAAAACCAGCATTTCTGCCAGGCCACTTAGAAATACCTTTGCAAAATTATAAACCCTTCAAGAAACCTCTGGGTTAGTGAATACTTTTTGGTCCATCTTTGGTACAAAAGGATCTCACTAAATGAGGTCAAGAGAGAAGACCATTATTGCAAATCAAGTGTTACAGGTGTCAATTTAATCACTGCAAACCCTTCCCTTCGCTTTACAAAACCCATGCAGTAATTCAGCTGTATTTGTCAGTAGATGCATTTAGTTGAAGTCATTAATTTATCACTGAAGATTCCTATCTCTCCCCAAAATACAGCCACATCAGTAGCCTGCCAAGCGATGAAGCCAGTGGCTTATCGGCAGGAAGGGCTGACCAGTCCCCACACACCCTGGGGCCGCATCCTCCGAGCCCAAGACTTAGCCCAGCGTCTCACCATGGGGAAAAAAAATGACAACATATAAACAGTGAGGAGACACATTACCTCTTTTTAAACAAACTCTCTCTGTGGGAGTTGTAAACATAAAAAGCAGCCATCGTTAAGCATGGTCCCATCTCTAACCAAATGGGGAGGGCAAACTGGAGCAGGCTGGTGTGAGTGGTGCTCAGGGCGGGGGGTAAGGGCTGCTGCGGAGCTCCTCCCCGCTCTTGGCAGAGATGCCATCAAGAGCAAGACCCTGGGGACAGCAACCCGATGGCCCAAATCTTGTCCTGAGACGGCAGCTTGTGGGCAAAGCCCAGCCCCACACCGGCATGGCGTTGCGCTGAGCAGGGAGCACAGCAGCGCAGGCAGCTCCTGGTTTGGCCACGTTGCAGCCTGGAGGTTTACTAACCCCTGGCAGCTACGGCAGGAGCACAAAGCACAAAAACCAGCTCCTCAAAATGCCAAGTCAGCAGTTTTCTTATCGGAGAAGACTAAAAAACAGGGCTCTGAAATACACTGGGAGAGTTTCCCATTAAACATCAACTACCAGGCCTTTATTTATAACTTATAAAAGTAATCGCATTTCAAATCTGTCAAGGGAAAGAGAGGCTGCTTTGGATTTTTTAAGCTATGAATTGTGTTACTAAAAAACTGCTGCATTAAGCATGAATGCTGATTATTAAAAAGCAAAGCCAATAAAAATTATCCAGAGGACAGCATTCCTTAATGGAGACCATAAAATACAATGACAAGGGAAGGACAATTTGGAGCAAAGTGATAGGAAATTAATACTTTTACTGCCAGTCACTCTTACAAACAGAACAAATCACATCAATGGGCTTAAAAAAACAAAAATAATATACTTTCAAACTCATCATTGATCATATATGCTTGGGAAGAGTTTCAAGCAGGATTGAATTTTAATCTTCAGACACTGCTAACCACACTGGGCATTTTGCCTTCAACGTTAGTAGGCAAGGATTTATGTTAACCTGTGAACCTAACAGCTTTGTGCATCAGATGCAAGGGGTTTTGTTCAGGTAGGGAGCTAAGGGAGAAGAAATGAGAAGTTCTGTGCTGTTACTTTGGGCTTGGTTTTGCTTTAAACATTAGAGACCAGTTTGCAAAAGCTGCGGGGTTGGATGCAGCCATTCAGACATAGCCAGGCAGAGGTTTGGTCTCGGTCCATTTCCAGTTTTAATAAAGCAGTGGCTGCAATAAAGGACAAGAAACTTGAAAATGTGCAGGCCTAAGATATAATATTTTATAGTTCATCCTGCAAGGCAGAAAGTTGATATCTCACTAATGCATATTAGAGGTTGTTGGAGAGTTTCCAAAGCTGAAGGACCTAGCTTTTTTTTTTTTTTTTGCTTTTATTCATTCTGCTGTGTAGTCTGTGGTTTTGTTTTTTTCCAGTTTTCCACTGCTCCGTGCCAGTTAGCAGAATATAGGTGTAACATACCGTCTGTCCTCATTTACACTGATGGTCTGCTGGTAGCAAAGGAGCCATCGCGACACTGGTGCCCTAACACTGATACCCTAGCTGTATGAATACAGAAAAAAAGCTCAGAAATAACTGGCTACAAATTGTTTCCCCAGGAGGAAAGAGTCTTCTCCTAATAAATTACATTGGGTTGGTTTAGGTTAAAAATTTCACTGATTACAGAAGATCTATATCAGCTTGAGGATCGCACCATACGGATTCAAGTTATTTTGCCTGGTGTTTTTTCCCCTTTGGGACCACCACCATTTCCCAGCACATCCCACTTATGTGACTAAATGGCTGGGATTGAGCCGGAGGCACCTGGGGTGGGGACGGGATCAGCCTCAGCACCCCAAGCAGCTGGGAACCAGCTCGGCAGGTGAAGGATGTCAAACACAAACCAGGTCAGAACCACCACTAGTTTATCACCCAGACACATATTTCTGCCAGGACTTGAGAGGGTGATTGAAAAATGCACATTGAGGCCATGACTTTAGAGAGGAGAACACTGAAATAATAAAATAGGGGGAAATTCAGGATAACAAATTACATCAGTGGAACAGGAACAATTTGGGGTCTTGTTAAGCCCAGGACCTTAGTCAGCAATGACACGCTGGGCCAATATTATTTTAACCCTTTGACTCCTTGATACAGAGTTCAGCCTGCTCTTTGAGGGGCCCTGCCCTGGAAGAACAACAGGGAACAAACCTGCGTTATCTGCGGGCTCTTAGCAGCCGTTGGAAAACTGTCAGCTTCATTCCTGAGGAACTGAGGCAGCTTCTGGGCAGACAAAGCTGGCACAGACAATGCTCCAGATGCCCCAAAAGGGGGAAATAAAGGAACCGACCTCTCTTAGAGAGAAAAATAACGACTGCAGCTGCAAAGTCCCACTGAGAGCAAGGCAGCGCCTTTGGGCTGTAAGTTTAAGTTATATTTAAAGGCTTAGGAGGCAAGGCTGCCACATGCTAGTTCTGCAGAAGCCTGTCAGCTGAACAGGAACCGTAGCCCAGCTCCCACGGTGACCCCCAGCCCTGCCAGAAAGCCTTTGCCCCAGTGGCTTCATCCCAGCTCCAGCCAGCCAGGTCTTTTCCAGATGGAAAGGCTCCCGCTCACCAGGTCCACAGAGCCCCTCACTGCGTGCCAGCGGGATGGCCCCGGCCCAGGCGCGAAGAAACCCCTGAGCCAGCACTGGCAGGAGGAACAGGGACGGAAAGCGCTGCAGCCCCACAGCTGTGCAGGTAGCTGTGCGCTCTGTTCTATCTCCTCCCCAGCTGCAGGCTCAGATACACAGCTATTTCCCAGCTAACATACCAGTACTCTCACCTTTTCAGTTTTGTGGCTCCTAAAATGCATTGGTTTACCTTATTTTTTTTTTTCTGAAATACTGTATCAATTCCTCTCCTATAAGATATAAAATACTCTTTTCTTCTCTGTTGTAATGCACTGTGTTCACACTGAGCTGTCTGGGTTTCAGAGTTATTCCTGTTTCCCTGACCCACTTGGCAATTTGCTGCAGCTTTGTCTCTCTTCTGTCTCACAGCCTCAGTCTTTCACCTGTATTCTAAGTTTAGAAAGCTAAGAAGATAGAAAGTGGAATGAATTCGTTATTCTGCCCCCACAATGCTGCTGTCGCACCCCAGGTGTGACACTGGCAGCAAAGGACATCCCTGCCTCTGCTGTGAGGTGCCCCCTGCCACCCTCATCTGCAGAAACAGCTATGGAAGGGAAAGGATATAAACCTCATTAACTGGGGCAATAATTAAATGGGAGTAGAAATATCAGCAGCAGCTGGGAATGCTTCTGTGCTGCCCGCAGGTGAAGGTAACCGGCCCCTGGGTCCCCTCCTGCCTTCTCCACCTTTCTCAGGAATCAGATCTCTACCGCAGAGAGAAGCGCTAGCTGCAAATTTCAAAAGTCGCATTTCTGAGTGCGGCCAGAAGCAGAGTTATAAAACTAGGGGCTGGCCACAGCTTTTGGGTTTGCAGGCAGCAGGACCCCACAGGAAGGGCATGTCATCCAGCCATCAGGGTACAGCCTGGCCGCCCTCTCTTGTGAATTGTGTGCTCTACCAGATGCAGTTTTATAGCTCTGCTTAGGCGATCTGGGCCAGGACGGTTTCTGGAAAATTCTTTCATATTACTGCGAAGAGAAGAAAGCATTTCCTTTCATTTCAGCATGAAGGGAATGGTGCTGAAAAGGGGGAGAAGAATAAGATGTAATTATCTTCCCCACTGTTCCACACCAATTTCAATGCATTTTGTAACTAACCATCACATAATTCCCCAGTTCACCCCAAAAATGAAGTCATCCTTATGACTAAAAGCAGTATCTAGTTTTCCTTCATTATGCACTCCTGCATCTGTGTGCATGAACACTATTTTCCAAAATCCAGGGGCATCAAACCACTTTTCCAGTGGTTTCAAAACAACTGGAAAAGAAACCAAATAAAAGCACTGGAAAAATGAACTGCTTTGCCTTGACCCAGCATGACACAGTCGGTTCCAGCGAGCAGTCTGTAACAACAGCTGCCCCAGAGGTGGCCAACCCACGGGTGATCTCCCCATTCACCGCTTTGCGGTTTGAGCCCTCCAGCTCTCTGCGATCCCATTCACCCTGCAGTCCAAGGTAAGCATTTAGCAGAGAGTGGGGTTTATTTTTCCGATACATTAAATCTTTGCACCTCTTTTATCTTCAGTGATTTGAGACTGATGCTTCCAGCCAGACAGGCCAAGTTTCCCAGAGAGGGATGAGCCTGCAACCCGAAGGGATGGGAGCCAGGGCAGCCATGTCCACCTTTGCCCTCCAAAGGTGACAAGGGTGGGTGACAAAAGCCCAAAAGCTGCAGCCAGGTGAGGGGACACGCAGCTCTGCGTGGGCAGGTGTGAGCTGAAGGCAGACGCCCTGAGCCCCCCCATCACGCCTGGCTGGAGGCAGAGCTGCTGCACCAGGGGCACGAACTGGTGATGGTCAGCAAAGACCGTACATACCTGCGGTTGGTTTTCCAGTCAACATCTGCCTTCACTGGCAGGTTTACTGGAAAGAAGATGGAATTAAAGCGTGATTGCAGGTGAGTGGCTCACAGGCAGTGGAGAGAATGGTGTGCTCTCGCTGCATGCTAGGGGATTTGCCGTAGTACAGGGCAAGATCCAGCTGGACATCGGAGGGAGCGCATCTTCAGGCACCCAAGTGCCTGTGTAAGGGAAACACAAGCAACAGTTTGTGTCTTCCCAGCACTCTGCAACAACAGCGGCCCTGCCCACTTGACACCACTGACCATGCACAGAGGAGCGCAGGCGATGGCAGGAGCAAGGAGGGAGGCATCCGAGCCAAAGGGCTGTGTTTTTTGGGCTGCTTTGGGCCAGGAGCTGCCTGACCTGGTGTACATACACCGTACCCTGCAAAGTCAGCCCCAGCTCTCACTCCCAGGTGCTGCCCAGCAGCAGTCTCACGGACCTCCTCGTCAGCCACGGGTGCCTGTCAGGGCAGCAATCTGCGTTCTTTCCCCATCGCGAAGGGCTGGCCCATTGTTTGCATACAGCAGTGAGTCAAGGGGCCAAGGGTCAGCAGGTTCACAGCTACGTAACGTCAGGCTGCGCGCAGGGCGGGGGACACGGGCTGCGCTCTGCGTTTGGGTGTAACTGCACGCTGGCCCCAAGCTCTAACCCTCTCACCCCCGGCCGGCCGGCCCGCCTTGGCTCTGCAGCACGCTCCTCCCACAACCTCTACCAAAAAAGAATCAGACCAAAAAATGCAAAGCTTGAACTTCTGCAATTTAAGCAAGGAAATGTACTTTAAAAAAAATGCAGCAAAAGCATTTATAGGATCCTGGCGACATAAGCGAGACACGTGACGGGCGGCGAGGCCCAGACTGCGTGCTGGCATCCCCCGGTTTTTAATGTACAGAATCACGCAGCTTTCTCCAAGGACACTTTGCACTTTGTTTGGCCTTGGCAACCATCAAGTTAATAGCAACACTGCTTCCAAAAAAATAAAATCCTAACCAAACACTGACTTTTGGCAGGAAAAAAAACCACCCTAAGACACTGCATCATTTGGAACGTGCACTGTTTAGTACTAACGCAAAATTTATTGCTCTGGCAAAGCCTAAGCACTAGCAGCTGCCGCCTCCTCCTCACACCCCTCTGCATCTCTGAGGACCACCTCGTCTCAGCAGTGCCAGCGGTGGGGTGGGAGCAGCGAGTCCGCCGAGAGCCTTGCGAGCCTGGCCCAGGGCTGCTCCCGGGGGCTGGGGTCCCGGCGGAGGCTGGCGATGGAGCCGCCACACATCACCCACAGATTGCCTTTGGCTCGGCTGTGACAGCGGCTGTTGTTCGAGAGACACCAGCGACACGAAAGCTCAGCTGGAGGAAACTGCAGCGAGCTGGGGATCAGGTAGAAGCAGGGGGAGAGAGAGGGAGCAGGAAAACCACAAGACACTTGTGCCTGCTAAAAATGATTTCCACCTAGTAATTTTAGCAGCTGTTGTCTTCCTCTGCCTACCTTCCTGGATGAATTTTAAGTAGGAGGTGAGTGAAAATGAGAATGGTGACAGAATTTTTCCCCCCTAAACCTCTGTATCTGCACATTTTTAACTTCTTGCTGACCCCATCTTAAAGACACAGCCAGTTATTTTCCCTAGTTACGTGCTTTTTGTCCTGGCTGGTAAAAAAGAAATGGGAATTCACACCAACGTTTCTCAAGGGTGGTTAAAAATAGTGACCTGGTGGAGGATGGAGCCGCATCAGCACCCCCAGTCCAGCCCTGCATCCCAGCCCACACAGCCAGACCTGCCCAGCTCTGATCTTCAGGTCCAGGATATGGATGTAAAAAGAAATGCAGCCTGCTAATCACTCCTTCCCGCGTGGCAAGAGATTGTTTCTCTCTGGTGTCTGCCGGGGTGGATCTCAGCAATGCCCGCCCTCTGCACAGAGGTGGCCCTGAGCCGCAGCAGCATGGGGTGGTCGCTATGCCCATCCCCTCACCCTACACCCACTCACTCACAGCTGCAGAGGTCACAGTTGGAGAGGATGGGGGAGGAAGACTGGAGAAACCCTCTCCACACCCTGTGGTTCAGCAGGTGCTGTGCTGAAACACACACGCATTGGAGCCCTCACAGCAAGGGCTGCTGTGCGGTTGGAGGTTTGCTGACATTTACACACAAGCTATAACCTCAAAAATACAGATGCACAGTGAGCATGGGCTAACGTCAAGCAAAGTGAGTGGCGTGCTATCAAGGCAGGTGAAGAGCTGTCCTCGCAATGGGGACAGGCAGACCAGAGCAGCAGTGTTAGAGCTTGAAGTCCAGTTACCTGCTCATTTATGGTGCTCTTTTCAGGGGCCTTTGGGACCTGAGCGTTTTGCTGAATTCCTGAGAGACAATGAGGTGTGCTGCTGAGTAAGTTTTCTTCCATTTTTCTCAAACTTCATCAATTCTGATAATGACCAAGTTTTAGGTTTTTGTTCCCTTAACCAGCTAATAACTAACAAGTAATTTGGAGTCAGTGTTAACCTCTGATATGGTTGCACTGAACTCAGGTCAAAGACACCAGCAACAATATGTTTCCTGCTACGTCCCAGGACATCTCCTCAACCACTGACAGGACAGGCAGCAGGCACTCACAACTTTCTGCAGTGAGGTCCCTCAAATCTTTCTCCATTTAGGCACAGCACCTTAAGTCAAACAAGCGTATCCTCATTCAGATCCCCTGTAACAGAGTCACCTCCCTCTCCTGTCTCACGCAATTGCCTCCAAGTCCCTTAATCCTCCACCATCTATAGCTTGTAGTGAAGGTCATTCTGCATCCCAGCTCTTAAATCATGCCCTTGCCATTCTCTGACACCCTTGGCCTCAGCTCTGACAAAAGAAAAAACCATCTCCTTGCTGCTGCCTGCCTCCCAAAGCAGCGAGTCAGCTGCTTCCCCAGGTGCAGCCTTTCTGTCCTGTGGCTCCCCCAAGCCCAGCTCTCCACGGCGACGCAGCACGACGGGTGACCTTATGCAGGAGCCGAAGCTCCTTCTCTTGGAGGTTTTGGGGACAAGAAAAAAACACTCCCAATCTCCATCTGCGTCTGTCTGCCCTCACTCAGCTGGGTCCTGCCAGGAAAGCAGTTTTGCTCACACGAAGAAAACTGTACGCAGTTTGCTCCTATGGGAATGGAAGTTACTTACAGGGGAGAGGCAGGGGCTCAGCCAGCCTGTGGCACGGCACAGCTCTGATGTGGTGCTCCCAGGCCTCAACGGGTGCAGGGGGAAAGAGGTGACCTGGGAGAGGTGCTTCTGCTTTCACAGTGCTGCGGCTTCTCTCTCCCAGCGCCCGGCAGTTCACCCACAGGAGAGCATGGAAAAGGCGTACCCAGAGCTGTGCTGGAAAAATCGAAGCACTGGTAACAGGAGAAGGAACGTCAAGGCGCAGAACAATTGCCGCCAAGGTTTAGTTTTCAGTCTGACAGTGCAACAAATTGACGTTTTGGGCCGTGAAGATTTTGGGCCAAAAATCACCTGTGATGAGCTGTTCGTACAATGTCTTTCAGCAGAGTCAGACTCAATACAAAAATCTGCAGTTCAGAATTTAAAAGTTTTCCCACTTGAAGGTCAATGTCTTTTTAGCCTGGTTACTTCTCCATTGGGTCGAAAGTGTCTGTCCAACTGCAAACTCTCAGCTAGCAGCAGGGCATGCGGCCTGCCCTTGAAATGTCACGTAAAATGATTTGTGCTCTAAGTAATTAACTTCTCTGAGGTTCTGATTGTTGATCTATTGCTACCAGCAGAGTATATGGCATTACAAAAGAGAACAACATTTTTTACGTTGAATGCCTTGACTTCAAAGCATTTAAACTTTATAAACAAAGAGAGGCAGCCTCAGCCTAGCACCAAAGAAAGCACTTTATGTAAGCAGAAAGTCTGGAACAAATAATTAAAACATGAGACTAAACAAAAACATTTGTGAGTTTGTTGAAACAACTTTGAAACACAAACTCGTTTTTTCCTGTGTGTATTTATTCGCGCTTTACCGAGGGGTGCCCTCGGAGCGCGTTATTTCGTGCTGGCGTGGCGCTCGGGAGCGGGGCAGCGGCAGCCCCCGCCGAGCTGGCTCTGCGGGATCCTTGCCCCGCGCCCCGCCCCGCAGGCGGCCCGGCCCCCCTTCCCCTCTGCAGGCTGCTCTGCCGGACACCCGGCGGACGGAGAGCGCTCGGCCCCGCTGAAAACCGCGGCTCCACAGCGAACACCTCCCTGTCTGCCGCGACCTGGGAGAGGGGTGCGGCCCCCGCCCAAACCGCCCGGGGCGGGACACCACCGCCTGGTTCCGACCCCCCGCGCGCAGGGAGCGGGCGCTTGGCGCCCCCTGGCGGCGCGGCGGGGCGGTGCCGCAGACGGGCCTGAGGCGGCCGCTCCCGCACCGCTCGCGGCGTGGATCAAACCGAGCCGGACACCCGCGCACTGCGGGGAAAGAATAACTTCCGCGCGGACCGTGCGGTGGGGAAGATGCATTTCTTACAACAGAGAAGGAAAGGTGGGATCTAACCCCCTGCCACACCGAAGGCAGGGACCCCCTGCCCTCTGGGACGCCCCAGCCAAGAGCCAGCGTTGCAGCCCAGCCGCAGCAGCGCGGAGGGGACAGACCACCGGGCAGGGATGGAGACGTCACGCTGAACATCAACCTGCACGGCCGCAACTCCTCTCGTGTGTAATGTACACGTGGATAACATTCGTTACTCTGGGATCACCCAGCTACTTTAAAATGAACCAAGTTCTGAATTGCATTAAGATCAATGCTTTTCACCAGCAGAAGACAAGGAAAATACACCTATTTAAAATCTTAACGCATTGAAAAACATAACTTTGGGCAGTTTCCTACCTCAGCATTGAAGTGGATTAACTTCAGAAGTCAAAGTCCTTTTCTGTACATGACAGAGCCGTGAGGCAATTTATTGTTGCCATAACATGTATCACTTTGACGTGAAAGGGTACAAAATCCCGGAGCATGGAAGTCACTGACAAGTGGTGGCGCTGCCTGACTCCTGTTGATTGTGAAGCTGACAAAACCATCAAGCAAGGCTGCAAAACAAGAGCCTTTTCCCCCTCATAGCTGTTTGTGATGCGCGGGGGCTAAGAGGAGAGAGGCGGGCACTTAGGATCCTGTAGAAAACTAGATTCCAGCAGAGAATTACAGACAAGGGCCAGTTTCTGTGTACTCACCCATGAACCGCCATCCTGACTTCGGGTTGCGTACAGGGTGGACAAGCTGACAGCCACAGGACCAGAGAGGGCGAGGGCCAGCCATCCAGCATGCTGAGGTGCTGCGACCATTGCTGGGGTGTCCTGGGGTGCCACAACCATCTCTTAAATAAAACAGCTTAGTACAAGCTGGAGTTGTGTGTTTTCAGTATAGGAACACTCTTGCAATACTGCAGGGCGCAAGGCTTAGACTGGAACAGAGCTCTGTGCCTTTTCTTTTTGAATAAAAGGAAGGGGGGGCAGGAGGAAAAAAGAAAAGACAGGAAGAACAGAACCCCAGAGAAACCCATACTGGGGAAAATACTTTACAGAAGAAAACTTCAAGAGACTGACCTGTTTAGTTAAAACATTAAGACTCACGTTACACTGCTCTAAGCACCCAGGCAGCAAAGACACTTATGGCAGAAAAACGGGGATCTGGAAACCAAAGCCGGCCCCACTGAGACACTGCAACCAGCGTTACCAATCACACCGATCCTGCAGGTCTTGACATTTATCTTCTAGTCAAGACAGTGAGCCTTGATGGAAAATTTTGGCTTTTATATTTCAGAAGCCAGAGCATAAATATGCCTGTAAAAGCCACAGCCGTATGTAAATACATCACTGTAACATGCATAATACTATTACTTATTTGAACCTTAACACAGTTCTGAGAAAATGGACTGGTTTGTGGCAAAGCATCTTCCATTGGGCTTTCCGGTCTAGAAATACCATCGATACACAGGAAGATGCTCAATTCTTAAGGTCATCTCTGATCATACACCAAGGAAGGAGCTTTTCTTCAATTTTCCAGCAAAAAGCTGGTACTACCAACTTTTCAAAAAGGAATTCAGAAAGTTTAAAAAAACCCCACACCCAGTAAATTTACATTTTCACCATTATCTCTGCAAATGGATGGCATAAACCAGACAAGAGAACAGCCTCAAAACCTGAACACACACCAGCTATTTTAGATTCACTAGCCAGAGGCAAAGCACCATTACCCTGCCTCTCGCTGGCTCCATCTCTGAACCACAGCATGGCTTCCGAGTACCCCTAGATCAGACCCATCGCAAAGCCAACAGAATAGCCGAGTAAACATAATGGGTTTCAGCTCCTCACACTCCTGCTTTCAAGAAAGGAACAGACTTTTTTTGGTGTCAGAACGATATTTAATTATTTTTTCGTATACAAATTAAGGGAAGCCAAAAACCTCATTATTATATCAAACCGAAATAAGCCAAACCAGCACAAATTAGTTTTTAAAAAATACGACAAAGATGAATTGGCTATAGTGGAAAGAATAAAAAGCTTTTCAATTCCATTTTCTGCAAAATTACACTCTGAATACTACCTTGTACGCAGAACAGTGCAGCCCTCAGTGGAAAAAAATCCAGTGCAAAATAGTTTTAAACCCACATATTATCAGAATGCAATGGAAGTAAATTCACATCTGAAGAGAGCCATCACTATATTTTTCTCTTCAGTAATGACATTATTGCACAAAAAGAGTCAAGTGCTTTTTCCCCACAAGCACTAATACTTGACAACCTTAGTGATTCTAAAAGTGATATTGTGAGGTTCCAACACTTGTTACTGCTCAAGCACTCCACGCAAAACATATTGATTTATACCAATAAAATGTATTTATCTGATCAGCTCAATTCCTTCCTTCTCGTGCATCAACCCCAAGAATAATGAATTTGCTGCACCAGTTAGGCCTTGTGATTCCATGGCGACCAATTTTGACTTCTGCTGGCAATGCATGAGAAGAAATCATAATCCACGTAACACCCGAGGTGGGCTGACTTCGCAGGACCAACAGAACAAAAGCAGTGAAATCCATTTCTCATTCAAGCAAGCTCACTATACCCTGATTATATTGTCAAAGTGCAAAAATAGGCTATTTGTTGAGAACTGTGCTGTACTCCTCAGAGAACCAGATCTCAGAGCAGAACCACACTTCAAGTAAGTTCACAGTCGCATAATAAAAAAGTCCCATGATCTTTTGGCTACGTGGTCTTATTGCCCAGACAGAGCTCCAGTAGTAGGCTACCTCAACCTAAAGCAATTTTCTTAACCCAAATGTGAAATCATTCCACCAAAGCAAGGTAAGATAGAGTTCAGTTCTAAACAGGGGTCTGAAACTACAAAAAAAAAAAAAAAAAAAAAAAAAAAAAAAAAAAAAAAAAA
>WHYT01017867.1:318925-423052 GCA_009806455.1 Tetrax tetrax
TTTTTTTTTTTTTTTTTTCTGTGTACTTATCCACTCATTGGACCTGTCTTAACTCTTAGCAGCTTCCTTGGCAGTGAACTGGAAGATGCCCTTCCACAGGCCTGCTGCCCTTTGCATCAAGAATCTGTTTGTTTTGAATATTGCTCCTGTTAGCTTCATGTAATGTGCCCTACTTCTTGTACTGGAGGTGACAAGTTGGCTGGTATCCATCTGTCACATTGTGCAGTATTTTTAGACCTACATCTTTTCTCCTCTCAGTCATTTATTTTCAAGACCAAAAAGTCACAGCCAACTCAGTTATTATTTATAAGAAAATTGTTCCATGTCTTCAGGATCATCTTTATTGCCCTTCTCTGAGCTGTTTCTGCTTTTACAGATTTTCTGAGATGAGAGGATCTTTGCGTAGTATCCAAGCTAGCTACAAACAATACCTTTATACATACAGTGCCATGCCGGTGTTTTCCAAAAGATGATTTTTTTTTTTTTTTTCATTAGTAGCTAAATTAGTACGCATTTTCTAGTTACTTTGTCATATCTTCTTAGCTTCAAGTCCATTTTTGGAAATGATAACTTCACTTAATCTAATCATCTATCTGCTTGCTCTCTAGTGACCATAAAAAAACCTGACATTCTTTTAAATGTTGTTTTAATTACAGTAGCCTCTAGAAACCCAAACCAAAATTAGCGCTTGGGTGCTAAGTTCTGTGCATACCCATAAAAACAGACAGTTCTGGCCCTGAAGGATTTATTATTTAATAAACAAGACAAAAGATGAGCCAAAGAAAACACCATCTTATTTCACAGTTGGGAAACACCAGCAGAACAGCTTTGAACTGTTTTGCCAGGAGTTCGCAGGTGTCTTTGGTAGAACAAACAATGCAGTTTTCCTCATTTACAGGCCTTGGTGAGAAGCAAAACAACCGCCTTCTTTCACAGTGGTGTTTTTTTTTATTTGGGAATATGGTGTGAATTATCTCTAGGCTTATGCCATAGGCTACTAAATCACTCGTCATGGTCTACTCCTGCACAGTCAGATGTATTAAAACTCATGCAGACAGTAGGACTAGGAACTTGCCAGTTACACAGGTCACTTTCCAAAGACAGAAAAAATGTTCCAAAAACTCTGTTAAAGGCCACCCTAGATTACTAGTAAATGAGGCTCAGAGCTAGCTCATCAAACTGAAATTATTTTAGAGGAGCTTTGAACACATCTGTTTGAAGACTCATCATTGAAGGTTCACCATTGAACTTCTGCAGCATCTGGCTAGGGATTAACTATGTTTGGCTAGAAAATGGGTGCACCTGGTGTCCCTGCACTATACAAGACAGGCAACAGAATGTGGTGGCACAGAAAAAAGTCAAGAGAGATGCTTCAGCAGAGCCGCTGGGGAGATGGGTACCCCCTGTACAGATTTCATCATTCTCTCCCCTCCCACAGTCTCAAAAGACAATATAGAAGTTACAGACAGCTAAACAAGGAGGACCCTTTTGATAAAAGCTTCTAAATAGGTATTTTTAGAAACATACCTATTATAGGACCCTTCTTATATCCTAGTAGAGAAAGTCCTGCAGAGGAAAAAAAAACCTTAAATGACAAGATTTCATACTGATAATCGCTTACGACTTAGAAGTCTTCATAAATAAGACTATGAAGTAACTGAGTGAATATTACCACCATTGTGTGAAGATGGACAAGAAACAACAACAGTGGTTAAGTGAATCTTCTAAAGAAAAAGAAGGAATAAATGCTTGAAATGTGACCTAAATTTGGGGATTTTGAGTCCAAGGGGCTTGAAGTGTTGTTCCAGCAGACAGACACTGCACTGGTAAAAAGGTGATACGCATTCCAGATCCTAACTGTCCGACTGCATGCCTACTTGTTTGTGTCACAGGAATGTAGTATTGTATAATTGGATTATTCAATCTTGGATTGCTGCTGTTGGATTGAACTTGGCAGCTGTGGCAAGATCACATTTTGCAACCTACTGACTGCAAGAATGCCACTACATGCAGCTCATCTTTGTGGCACACGATATGTGTGCGCATGATATGTTTTTCACAGGGCTGTATGCATACCACGCAAATAAAGACTCAAATATAGACTGCAGCCATCTACTTTTAAGTGGATTTCACATCAACATCACTTGATACTGTGATACCAGGAATCCCCATGTATTGATTTTAACACTGATTTTAAGAACCCTTGCACATCTGGGACCTGTTATCTCAAGGACTCTGTTAATCTGGACTGTTAGTAGAGGGAGAGGTCATACAGAGACTCAGCTTGATTTTAAATGGGGAGAGCAGCAATTTGCAGTGGGCATTCCCACCCTCCACCTGCAGAGCCTAGATGTGCTGCCCTTCAAAACAGTGTAATTTTTTCTTCAGGGTTTTGGCTGAACTAGAAGATCAGTTGAGAGCTGGGAAGGATTTTTGTGATCTGTATCTGTGATATGCATTTATTTATGAATGGAGACTAGAGTGGGGGAGATGGTGAAAGACCTTTCCACTTTACTAAGTGATTGCAGCGTAAAATTAAATCATACAAGAGCTCAAAGGGCATAGAGTAGCCACACAGACACGTTTACAGATAAAAAGAAAAAAAGCTAATAAATATTTTCCCCGATCGAGGTTTCCTCTTAGGAACTTGTAGTAACCCAGCGCACAACGTGAACCCTCTCTCCAGCACACATGTACATAAAGGAGGAGTTTCCCCACATGACTTCATACTAATTACCTACAAATAGTCATACAAGAAAAACCTCAATCCACTCATGCTCTTTACAGCTGTGATTAGCATTTTCGTTTCAGAAGTTCAGAGTGACATCACTTGCCCGGAATTCATTACTCAACCTCCCCTCAAAATGTATGGAAACTCACTGCCAGGATGTCGCATTACACACGGCCTTTACCTGCCGCCCAGGGCACCGTGCAGCTGCCTGCGACTTCCTGGGACACTGTCCCTACACCTCTACGGCTGGTCCGTGAATGCTTACGGACAGATCACAACAACCTGGTGAGGCATGTAGGACATTTAAAAGGTAGGTTTTTAGGCCAGAAGAAAAATAAGGGGATTCACAAAGCTTCAGGATGCCTGGATAGGCGATTTGTCTGTGAGCGAGTAGGGAGATGCTCTGCATGCTTATGAAAGTATGGCAGTATTAAAATATGGCAAAAGTTACGGGAGCCCTCCTGTGTTCTAAACCACAGAAATTCCAGTTATAACAGAACTGAAATTTATAAGGATCAGTTCAGTTTATTTACCTCTGAAGTACCACCTCTGGTCTGAAGAACAAGTAATAAGGTAACAGTATATCAGAAATACTTTTAGAATTGATTAGTCATGCTACTTCATCTTGTATGAGTAAGATGAGCTGAAGCTTGGGATGCTCTTACTGAAAATGGAATGGCCCAGGAATTACCCATCACAGGAGACTCTGATCAGCTCCCTCCTGGGGAGTGGAAGTCAGCACTGCATTGCCCCACACATCACCCCAAGAGGATGGTGTCCCAACGCCAGCTCTCATGGAAACCTACACCTGTTCTCTCACCACCGCCAGCGCCCACCATGCCTCGTCTTTTCTGTTGCTGTGCGACTCCATCGGACAGGCCTCATTTCTGTGATATAACAAATATATAAGCGATAAAACCAAAACCAGGGTATCAACACTTCCTGTAATCACTGTCAAGAACACTAGAAGAGATGCAGCCAGGTGCAAGAAAGGGGAAGAATATCACACATTTAGCATTTTAAGACTGACAGAGTGGTAATATAACATTCTAGGTTGAGGTGCGTTTTAGAAGTTAATTTTACTTGCAACTCAAGTGGGAAATGGTTGCATTGTTCACAAAGGCACAGGGCCGTGCGGGACACAGTCCCATGCAGCACGTGACCAGCAGCACCCCAGATTCCCAACTCTGTTTTTCATTCTCCATCCCTGCCATAGTACTTGATTTTCTTGAATTATTTTCTCATGGGTCTTTGGTTCAGTTTGGTCCCTTTACTTATCTTTTCCCCTCCGCAATATTTAGCAGTTTTCTACACAATTATTTTCTTACATTTTCCTGTCTTCATGACCTTTCTTCTCTACTGTGTTTCTCAAAAACTCTGCTTTAATCAGCTGCGTGGTAAAGCCTTAGGTTTTCCTTGAATTAGTCTTGTGTGTAAATCTGAATGATGACTCTTTGAGGTAACAGGTCCCTCCGTAGCTTGTACCAGATGAATTTTCCTGTCTGCACTAAAGTAATTCTAACAATGATCATAGTTTTGAGACATGTTTTTTAGTTGTACAACTTCACAGCAGGAGTTGAAAGCTAAAAGTATTCACATAGCATCAGTATGAACAAGAATCACCCAGAAATTAAAAGTTTCACAGATTTAACAAGACAAAAAAAAAAAAAAAAAATCACACCAGTTTTTCTAATGAGGAGTTCTGCCGGAACAAACCTCACGATACAGAATCTCTCAGATTCCTTTCTGCTTTTTTGCAATTTCACTACAGAAAGGATTGCTTACCATGAGCATATAACAGCATTACTGCATTAGGTAGCATGGATCGTAATGACATACTTATGAGATAATTGCATGTGACAATCATCTGAATACACAATGTCCCACCAACTGAGCTAACAAGTTGTCAGATGCAAATTAATGTGTGTCACATTTGCAGCTGAAGAACATAATTTTTGGATAATGAAATGTTTGGTGAAATACTTAAAAGCTCACGGTAAGAATTTATCTTAGCATTCATTGGAGTGAGGAGTCTCAGTTTCCTTAACTTTTGATTCTGGCTCAGTGCCACTCCTGCACATTTTGCCATCAGTTTGGTAGTAGCAGTAAGAAATTCCTCATTTAGAAAGGAAAACTGGTAGCCAAATAGGCTTTCTTGTGAAGCAACATATTCTGCATAACTTTATGAACTACGTATTTTCACCAGTTGCTAACCAGGACAGCTAATCAGACAGGTCCATGGGTGAGTCCAAAATTCACTGATTTTGCATGTTTTAAAAATGTACAAAATGAACATTCTGAGAAATACAGAAGCAACGAACAAGGGATAATAAGCATTGATTATAAATTTGAAACATAAGAATACATAATGAAAATTTGAATCAATTTAAATATACATTAAAACCCCAATAAGAATTCAACTCCAGCAAGTAAATGTGGGGTATTTTGCAAACCAAATGAAGAAAGAAAAAAGAAAAAAAAAAAAAAGAATACAACCCTAACAACTGTCTCAATATTTTAAAAAATATTTTACTTTTTCTAGTATTTGACCCGTTAAAATTTATTGAAATTAACTACCTGTCTCCGTGTTCACAATAATCAATGTGTTGATATGTGAACAAGGTGACAAATGAAACAATGTTCCAGAATAGTTCAACAAAAGCCAAAAAAACCAACATCATGAAACAGCTAAGGACAAACAGGAAAGTCTAGATTGTAAGATGCAATTAAAAATTTAATTGTTCAAAACCCTGACCTAGGGACAACTATGGACAAACAGGAAAGTCTAGATTGTAAGATGCAATTAAAAATTTAATTGTTCAAAACCCTGACCTAGGGAAAAATTTCTAACCCCAAAATTCTTAGAATGTCTAATAAAGCCCAAGAAGTGTAGAGAAACCAGTGTATTTAAAAGTGGTAGATACCAGTGTTTCTAGAGAAGCTAACTTTACTGTGTGTAACTGGATCTATTAGAAAATGCAGTGAGTTCAGTAACTGGGAAGATACTGGACAAACCAAGCAGGCATGTTCAATAAACATGGGAAAGTGCTTAATCTCTTCGAGTCCACACACTTAGAAAAGAGACGGGTTTTAACAGAAGGATAGACTTAAACAGCAGAAAACCAATTACTGCAGTTCAGGCAAGGAGTTTCTGGAAATGCAGATAAACTGCGTAGCAAACCAACCAGTAAGTCCACCTGTACCACGCTGTACGCTAAGGCCTGTAGGAGTCATGATGTAACTGGTGTCTGCTTGCTTTATAAATGAAATGGCGTAATTGATTAGGTTCCTTGTGGACTATTTTTACGTTCCCCTGGAAAATTCTGTAGACTTGTGGAAACAAAATACCTCAGCAGAAGATTTTGGAGGTCCCTCTGATACAAGAAAAATCCTATGTTCTTTTTGGACAGGAGAACAAAAGTGAATAGTGCATTGTCACAATGACAGACATTAGGAGTAATATCCTACAGACAGCCAGTAGGATTTCAGTGACACAGAAAGATGAAAACTGTAATAAGGTAATATGCTGCTAATAATCCAAAATGTACAAAAGAAAGGTAATAATTCATGCCTGGTAGGTGACAATACAGGAAGATTTATACAGAGTTGGAATTTAAGCAGGTAAGGGGGAAGGCAGGTGCTGGTTAAATATACATAGAAATAAAAGAGTAGGTATACAAGTGTAAAAATACATCAATTAGTTTTAAAGAGAAACAGAAAAGGATAACAAATGAAAGTATTAGATATAGCCTATCAGGTGAGAGTTGTACAACTTTTATATGCTGTCAGTTTACTTCTTTAAAGGAAAGCAAGCAGCTCTATTCAGACACGAGTCCTGTCCCCACTGTCCAAGCAGAAAACAAACAGGGGATCCTTCTTCCATGTTTCTAGTAGTTTTCAGTCTCTTCCTCCTCTGAAAGGCACGATGAAGTGCAGGGCAACAGAAGATGGAGCGCACAACCAAAATAACGCGATTCAGAGATCCATACCGATTAGGAAGAGTAGAGAAAAAACACAGGGCAGTAAGAGCGTGCTGCAATTGTTCAGCAATTGATAAGCACACCGGTAAGCAGAGCAGTCACAGACAGACACTCACAGAGGTGGCTCCCTGGAAGCACATGCAGAGTGCACGATGCACAGAGCACATTGCCAGAATGCGGGATGGGAAACATCGGCATGAACTGGATACACACATCATACCTATCCCGGGGTCCTCAGGTGACATCTGGGAGAAACTCCACTTTCAGAATTGTCATAGCCTCCTCCGACTTCAAAGTAAGCTTGAGAAATGTACAGCTCTTAAGGACATCACTCCAGCTCTTCATACTTTTCTCCATTTGTGCAGTGCCGAAGCAGGTTTGCACAATGTCTTGCTGACACTTCTTTGGAGCTTCCAGGAAAATAGAACACCAAAAACAAAATACTCATTAATTATGGGCTGGAACGGATAAATATTTTTTTCTTTTTTGCTACTGAGTGCACTGTAACTCAGTTTTATTACATTATCCTAAAAGCCCATTGTAATGGATAGTGCTGGCAAGGAAGGCAGAAGTTGAGAGTCAGAAACAAACGGTTTTTCCAAAGTTTGAGAAAATAGATCTCTTGTCTGGATTTATTTATATATATATATATATATAAATTATATGCATATCTGTCTACGTACCTGTGCATATTTCAATCAACAATAAGGACTTTGGGCTGTGTGGAGCTGTGGAGTGATTGCTGTATCTCAGTTACATACTTGTATAGATACATTCTGAAATGGTTAGGTTGTTCCTATGTATTTCAATGCATTTCAAAAGTGAGTTTAGACTAAACACCTCCACAAATGCCATATACAAATATAAGGATACTCAGTAATTCTCTATTAAAACAAGTTCTCAGATGCAAAGTGACTGGCATCTGTGGCCGTGGCTAAGTATGGGTGTAGAACTCTACCCGGCAGGACCTGTGCACGCCACGGCTGTTGTTGATACAACCTTGTGTGTCTTCCTCATGTCAGGATTCAGTATCCTTACAGTTAGACAGGCAGATACATCAAGCAGAACTTGTAACTCAAAGGCTGCATTTTGAAACCAAGTCCTTCAAATTTAAGATGGATATGCATTAAAAAAATATATATCTCTCTCATTTTAATAATCTTCCAAGGGCACTAATTTCACTTTAATGAAACACTTCAATTGAAGGAAAATTATCAGACTCATGAGAATTTAAACTGAAGACAAAGCTAATAATCTGCTGTGTTGGGTGTTTAATCCCTCCACATGTGCCAACACCAGATACAAGCCTCTTTTCCTGTTATTCATACCACACAAAGATGTAATTTCCAAGTAATTATTGCTTGTTTAGGTGCTGCCCCGCAAATCACCAATACCTTGCTCAGCAGGGACTTTTTTCTATTACTCCTGTGTCTATCAGTAAATCTGTGTTCATAATCTTTTATTCTGTGTCTCTTCCAGGGTGGTTCACACCTTTCCCTTCCTGCAGCAAGTCCTGCTCCCTGAAAAGGTACATCCTGCGCAAACGACTTTCGCATTAATACAAACCAGGGAGGGCAAAGGTTGTTTCAAAAGGAAACTCAAAATTTACAAAGCAGCTGTCAATTAGCCAAACCTTAATTTTGCAAATTTATTTAGGAAAAAAAAAATTAACATGAGCAAATGAGAATACTTCAGTGTTACAACAGAGTATATAAATGTCTAGCAATAGTCAAATAATTTGATCTTTAAATACAAAATAACCACATGAACACCTAATATACAGGTTTCATCTGAATACATATTTATTAGATAAATATTAGGTTGTCACATCATCTAACTACATACAGTTTTGCAAGACTAAAAATCACAATTATTTTTTCTGACCAGTTTAAAGTATGAAATGATTGCATTGTACTGTACATACAATGTACAAACAAAGACAATGGCCGTTTTTGCATGTTACTTCAGATTGTACTTTTTTTTTAATTCTCCTCCGATCGTGATATCAAAAATTGTATAAAGTATGAATTTGGTTACAATTTTCTTTTAATCCCCTTATTTTTCTTCATTATTTCTGTAGCACCCTAAAAATACACCGGTGATAGACTAGTACACGTAAGCTAAATATTACATGTAGGTAAAACAAAACAAAACAAAGGATCAGAGTATATTACAGAAGTGAAAGTGAAACAAATGCTGAGACTCCACAAACGCTAACAAACAGGATTCATTTTCCACATAAGATGGAGCTTCAAGCTTTTTTTTTTCCTGCAAAATAAAAACAATGCACATTCCAAGGAAAATGAATGCATTTCTGTTAACATGTCTCTATTTGTCATTTACATATGTACAGCTGTCCCTTGAGTCTCCGCTGCAGACATTGCTGTGTATCTGTCAGTCCTATAATAATGTCTTGGCAGCAGAACTGTAGATCTCTGTGGGTTCTTTCCCAGATGAACTTCCATAGGGAAAAAATTTAAAAGTAAACAAACAAAAAAAAAGAAAAATAAAAATACTACTGGAATTTCATATAATAATTAAGCTTTAAAAGAAATGACTGTGATTACCCTATTTGCTAGGTTTTTTTTTCTCTAAACTTCTTTAATACGGCAGTGAACAGATAAAAAAATAACTAAATTTTCATGTAGAAGCTTTTTCATACTGACTCCACTATACAGTACCTGATTTTAGCTGACAGATAGGTTTTAAAACTGTCTCAAATGTCCAACATTTGGGGGATGGGTAAAAATCGTATTTTCTCTCTTAAGTTCTGCTTAGAAACCAAACGTTTCTGTAAGCTTAAAAATGCCGACCGTCCACTTTAATTCTCTATTACTGTACAAAGCAGATGCAAACACTGCTCCCAATCTATTGCTAATATCTATAGGGTTTTTTTTTCCCTTTATGCTTTCCAACAGGTACTTTTACATGATACAGTTTAAATACTACCAGTTAGCAAAAGGTCAATCCTTAACATGCCTGGTTTAAAATACTAATGTTGTGTTCACGAGAAAAATCATTTCAGGTGACTGACTTAGCTGCTCAGGAGTTAATGGAGGGTGGAACATTAAACAGAATCAATTAAAAAAATCTGAGCAACCAGTTCCAACTACATTCTTCATTCCCAAACCTATGGCTTAAGAAACTTCCCTCTCAAACAAAAAACCCAAACTCTCAGGGCATAAAGTCAGTTTATCATTAGCCACTCCTGCAAATGACCTCAATACCTACAGAAACAATGCAGCAAAAATACAGGGGGAAACTACTACAGTAAAATGGCTACAAAACACATCTGTAACTGAAGAATGGTCTTTCCCAGGAATTGTGTGATGGCAGCACCACACCACAACCATATTACCATGTATTACACCAAGGTATCTTTAATATTCTGCAGAGATCCTCTACAGGTTGTCAAGCCTACATAAGAAAAAAGACACTTCTAAGCAGAATAAAATACACTATACTGTTTCCCTCCCCCACCCACCAACATCCCTAAGTGTTTCTGTGCCCCAGCTTCAGAGACCAGAACACCAGCATAGTGACAGAAGCATGGTACCTTACATACTTGCTGCTTGCCTTAGTGCATCTTTACCTGTTCAGACAGCTGGTCCTAGGTGTTCTGCTCACTCGGGCAAACGAACAAAACCTCTGCCCTCGCCAGCCCGCAATCACCCGCAGGCAATGAACATCGGCTGGTTAGCTGTTTTTTGGGGGCTTTTTTGCCCTAGGCAATCACTTGATATTATGTTTCCACAACAGAGCTGGGCCCCAATTGTCCAGGTACTGCCTGATGTATCAGTTCATTCATCACATAAATGGATATGAAATTTGGGCTAATTTATCAAAAGAAAACAGGGGGAAATAAAATAATAAAAAAAAAAAAACAACTCCCTTATTCTGTTAAAGAACCCTCAATTTTCTTTTTTAAAAAAGGACCCATATTTTTCATCAGACAAGGTATTTAAAAACACCAGCAAAAGTATAACCAGATCATGAAAATGTTGAATATTATCAAAGACAATACTAAAATATTCACAAAGATATTTACAATAGCAATTCTTAAAATAATTGATTTTGCATAATGAACAGCGCCTTTCTTAAAAAAACTTGAAACAGGAAAAATATAAGTGTGGGACCATCTCTACATAATATGTTTGACAGATTCAACACTCCTACGGGAAAATAAAAGAACTAAACCATCATTTCCTTTAATATCTACAGCAAGGTGCTGCTGACTAGCATATATATACCATGACGCATGTACAGCAGTAGTGGGAAACGTTAACAAAAAGAGCAAGAACAAAAACTGCAAAGAATTTACAAATATGACTTTGGTGAGGAAAGCAAATCCAGAATCGTAAGCACAGAGCATGCCATTTACAGCACTGCAAACTAAAGACAGAGGGCTAGGACGCTATCTAGTCAAACCAACAGGGACAAAGAAAATTTTGCCTGGCACTTCAGTTTAAAATGTATTGTGGCGAGCAAACGAAGGGTGTTTGATTGGATTTGGGATGAGGAACAGGAGTAGGGTCAAATTTGTTTAGTAACAAAAAGAAACAAAACCAATAACTGTACAGTGGGCAAAAGCTGAAATGTTGCACCACAAGGGCAAAGTTGGCACACATGCACTTCTTACACAGCTACTGTACATCATTTATAAGAGAGAGAAAGAGAGAGAGACGAAGAGCACAGAAATGGGCACAGAAGCAATAGGAAGCTCATGCAGGAGCAGCAACCACACGAGAAGCACAGATCACAGGGGCAAGACAGTGATGGTGGCAGCAGGGTCTGTTGAGGGCAGTAGCAATCTACCGACAGTTACTTATTCTCCCTATGCCCAGTCCTTCAGGAGAAAGAGCTCATCCCGGTAGCCAAACTTTAAAAAAAGAAATTGAAGGAGGAGAAAAGAAAAAGGCTGAATTATCTGTAACAGTCACAAAACCAGAACGCAAAGCAAAACAAAAATGAAGCTGTAAGATGCCTGTCCAATGTCAATGCCCCTTCTCAAGCCGATTATTAAAAATAATTATGCAGACAGTGATGTTACTCTCCCTCCATTCTGTAATGATTTCCTGGCTGCCTTCAACCCAGCTTGTCTTACTATGTATCGTGCAGTACAGACAGTGACACAAACGCTCAGGGCACCGAAGGCTGTAGGTAATAATCAGGAACAGTTTGGTTTGCATCTCCCCTCCCTCTCTTTTCCATTCCGTATGGCATACATGGCAAAGATCTCTCACAGCAATCTCAACAGCTTGGATGTTAACGCAGCCACAAACGGTACTGATCTGAAACCAAAACCACAAAAAAAAAAATCCCTAAATATTGAAATATTTCTAAAATTTTTTCCTGGGTGTTTCCAATCTGTGTGTGTGGCCAGAGGAATCCTCTGCAAAGAGATGGTTAAGATTCCTGCGCTTGCAGAAATACCAACACCCATGGCTGCAGCCTCGAGATTCTTAGCACTCCATTACTGAAGTCGCGTTAGCTAAACTGCTGGCTCACTCTGAGGGGCCTCTGTGTCTCCCCTATCTTTGCCACTTGACTGCAGGATTTGTGCTTTTTTGAGCTTTGTACGTGTTTTAGTTTTTCTTTTTGCGTGTGGCCAGAACAACCACTCCAACGCAAACCTGTGGCTGGAGGGGGGCAGAGGGGAGGTGGGGTGGAGGGAGATACAGTTTCAAAAAAATGGAAGAACACGCGTTGGAAGGACACTCTGAGACGGGTCAGTTAAAGACAGTTCCATTTTGTTGCCTTTTCTTCCCTTGCCAAGACTCCGTTTCGCCAAGATACTTCACACTATGTTTATCACAGAACTCTCTCTCTAGAGGATGAACAACAAATGGGGTTTCCAATAGCTGCACAACAGTCTATGCTTCTTTGTCACGTGTAGCACGGCAGACTCGGAGATTACTGCATTTATTTATTATTTGTATTTCTTTCTCCCGTCACTTTCACAGTCTTTGAAGCTGACAAAAGCAGTTCTGAGATGAAGAAAGCAGGGAGTGCACCATTGGATCAAGTGAGTTTTTTTTCTTCTCTTGTGGAAAAGGAGTGTTAAGATTCCTCGCTGTGCAGCCACACACGTGTGAACAAGTGAAAGGGATGGGAGAATACATATGGTTTCAGTTGTTCTCAAAGAGAGACAGAAGGTCATCATTGCTATTGCTTGGCAAATCAGGAGGATCCAGGTATGAAAGCAGCTCATCTGGATTTGTGAGTTCTGGAAGCAGCTATAAAATATAAAGATAAAAGGAAAATTACAGATAACAGAAACAATTGAGGGAAAATAGGGATTAAACACCACACATTCCTGGAAACTGGTTTTCGTATGTATATAACCAAATAAAGTGGAAGGCAGCGACACAAACCTCACACCCTATGATGATGCAGTACCACTTGTTTGTCATAGTCTGTATTACTCAGTTTTCACCTGTGAATTACATTACCACCTCAATTAGGGTTTCTCAGTCAACCTCCTCATCACTAAGTTCATCAATAAACAAAGTGTATTTCCTGGCTAGCGGTGCTGACAAAAACTTCTCGGTAAATGCTCGTTATGTGTGTTACTTTCATATAAAACACTGAACAAAAACTCGAAACATGCAGTTTGAGTAATGCATATTTGAGGTATCCCAGGTGGATCAGCAACGGCCGGTCAACCTGACTCACGCGTGGCGGCGTGATGATCACCCGAAGCCTGCACCCCTACAGAAAGAGGCAGCCCTGTCCTTTCCTCACCCCTCAGCCACCCCAACGCCTCTCTGTGCTGCTGTAAGCTCTGGGGCAGTGAGAGCTGGAGCAGAGAGCTCACCTAGGATTAGAACTAGCCCAGAAAGGGGAAGGGGGGAAAGAGAAAAAAAACAACAGAAAAGGAGTATGGGGAGAGGAGTGCAGGAGAGGTGGGCAAGTCCTTTTCCTTTCTGTGGCAGCGAGCTTACAGCAGCTGGCAGTACTTACTCAACTACAGCATTACAGGCAATTCCTGACGTAACACCCCGGCCCACAGAAGGTGCACTAATCTCCACAATGTTTTCAAGTATTAAAAGGAATAGTTATGGGAGTTTTATTTATGTTTTTATTAATACCATGTTTCAAATAGAAAATCTCAGTTTCCCAGCCATCGCTCGGATTCTTTTTGATCTGACAGGTAACAATCAAATCGTAACTCCTGGGTTGTGTACCAGTGAATGTTTTCTGCTTTATTCTGCATCTTGCCATATCCTAGTCAAAAGCAGAAGTGTCATATATGAAAAATGGCATGGGAAGAGTTTGCAATAAACTCCCTTTATATTCAGTGTTGTGTTAAAGCAAAGACAGAAAATACAGACTGCTTTAACAAACTTAATAGTAGGTATAAGAAATGCATTTTAAGTTGTTCTATGTTTTCAAATACTATAAAACTAAAAGCTTGACTGCATCAGATTGAGCATCTAAATATTACATTTACAGGCTTCTATTACTCCTGTGCAAATGCAGCTTCATCTTCTAATGTTATATGGATGAACATATTTTTCAATAAGCTAAACGTGAAGTGCAGAAAGTTTATTTCTTCCTAAGCACTTTGAAAAAAATGCAATGCAATGTCAAGTTGACATAAACAGAATCTCCCAGAAGGAATGCTTCTCTTAAAATAGTGCCTCCTTTTATTCATGGTAAAAATGCTATTGTCACAGTACTAGACTACAGATGTAAGGCTTTTAAATGTATTTCACCTGCTATCATAATTTTTTATGAATACCTAGTACAGAAGCCCAAAAGAAAACTGTGGCCCCACTGAATGTATAGAAAGTGAAAAACAGTTGAATTGTCCTACACTTTTATAACTTAATTGTTAAAAACGTAACATAACATCTCTGAGACTCATTCCTGTATACAGGAGATTCTCACATTTTTTTTTAGAAGGGTTTAAGTTTTAAACAATATGCTCTCTCTGAAGATGAAGTCTTCTAAGTTTTGAGGGTGATCTCAGCTTGGTCAGAGGGGCCAGGCAGCAAAGCCTGCCTCCTGCCCAGCTGGTGTGAAAACCAGAGACCTCAGAAAGGACTTGCTGGGAGTTGAGGGTGCTGTGCTGGAGCACAGGTAGGAGACAAAGGAGCACTGGGGGTTGTGAGGGGGGAGGAGAGTGGGGGCAGAAGCTGCGGGAACGTGCTAGACTTAGGGACAGAATGTGGAGAGGAGCATGATCCTGATGCGAATACCTGAGAGCTCTCACCCGTTGTACGAGTCTTGTGCCTTTGCTATCCAAGGCACAAACGCCACTCACCTGTATCTGTATCTACACAAGGCACATCCTTTAACCCAGGTCAAACTGCATCACAGTGAAGTCCTAAAGAACTAATGTGATTCTGTCAGCAGGGAGCAGACCAAGTTGTCCATGATACAGTCCCCCGTTTGGTTTGCTGCATGGGACTTTATTCAGCCTGGTTCCACAACACAGCCACTGAAGGTTAAACCCATTACAATAATCCATCTGCTCGTGATGGAGCTCACTGATATTACAAAGAACTGTATTCTGCACACCGTACAGCACTTGCCTTCTCATTTAGCTGAGATAATTTCAGCCTCCCATTAAGAATCCAGCAGGCTGCCATCAGTGATAACCACAGAACTATGATAAAATACAGGTTTTTCTACTTTGCTTTTCACTGAGGAATGAGTGCCTGACCCGTAACAGCATACGTTATGTTGCTTAAATATTTGAAGAAAAAAATGACATTTTAATTTCACCTACTAATCTTGCTCGTATGGGGTCCTTAAGGGTTCAGACCTCTAATTGCCACATGAACTATCGTTCCCAAAGGATGTGCACGTGACCACGTTGTGTGAAACAGCAGCAGTCTGGTTCAGACAGAAGTTACTCCACTGAGCAATACTCCTGTAACTGGAGCATCCATCCCCCCCAACCCCTTCCCTCCCCTCTGCGAGGCTCCCTGCCGGCACAGTGCTTGTGTGTGACAGGGAAGACAGAAGTGTACAGCAAAAGTAAATACAGATACAAATCTGAGGCACAGAGGTGAACATTTCTCTCAGAAAATTACACTATGCAGCAGCAGACTTTGGAACAGACAGAAGATACACGTACAGGAACGTATGACTCAAACAAAAATCCAATCCTAGTGCTAAGGAATTGCTATTTCGGGAGGTAAGTGGCTAACCAGATACTTCAGATAATTCACTTCCCACTCCACTGAATGGATGCTAAGAGACAGAAGATTACGCTGGGCCTTAAAATCGGGTTTATCTTTATCTTTGTTTCGTTGTGAGCTGCCCCCCACAGTGGCTGAGGAGGCAGAAGACATCCTTGTCGTTTACCTTCCTGTGTGGCGCACTGAGAGTAAGAACCTGTGCTGCTGAGCTGCCCGCACAGGCAGGTACGGATGGGCACAGCCTGGTTTTGGCCGCAGGGAGCAGGGACAGTCCCACAGGGTGGGCCAGCACAGACCCCCCCCGCCGGCCAGGGCATGCTGCAGGGCTCAGCGTGCCGCTCGCTTGGCACAGCTCTGCCGCAGTCAGAACCACACACAGCTGCGTCCTTCCTCTTATTCAGGCACTGTGATCGTTCCGGGGCCTAGATGAGCGCACGGGAGCCCCTCTCCAGCGATGAGGGGGACGGGAGGAGACGGCTCCCAGCCTGGCGCCTGAACTGCCATCTGAAGAAATGCCTGCCTTGCTGCTAGGAAGAGGCTACGGCTCACACACCACGCAGCTGCTCAAGCCAGAACCGTTCTCCCAGCAAGCCAGGAGGGCCCTGTCACCTCAGCTGCAGCACCTGCGCCCATGTACCAAAGCATGAAAGGATGGCATGTGCTGTGGAAGCAGCTCCCCGTCCCCACGCCCTCCCTGCCCTCCCACCACGATGCGAAGCACACGCTATGGCAGGCAGATGATAGTATGACACAGACTTACATCCAGCGAGGGCTCCGGCATGTCGGGTGCTCCCTGTCCACCAGCCTGACCCTCTAAGGCTGAGGAGGGATTAAAGGTCAGGTCACTGTGTGGATGGTTGCTAGAAGCGGCCGGGGGCGGCTGCCGGGACTGCTGGGTAGGAGGCCCGCTGTGATGTAATGGCTGCCCTGACTGGCTGCTGGGGTGAGGGACGTGCAAACCTTGCTGCATGGAAGTATGGGACTGATCAGTGCTGCCGGGATGAGGGATCTGCGGAGGAGGAAAAAAGCAGGAAAAGAAAGTGAGGCCACAAGGTACAGTGCTCACGGTGCCTGACTCTGAAACCGCATGTTACAAAAAGAAATAACTTAAATAAATTAAAAGGAGACATATACAACAACAAAAAAAATCCCAAACAAAAAACAACAACAACAAAAAAGAAATTAAAAAGCGCAATCGGAAAAGAAAACTCCATATCCCAATGCCAGAGGAAGTGTTTCAGCTTTCTGTTCATCTGCAAGGAGATGAACACATTGGATTTGTGCTGTTGGTTTGCTTCCCTGTGATGTGGGAAACTGCACTTGCACATGCAAAATCGTGAACCCCAAAGAGGAGGAAAGCAGGTTTACGGGTGCTGCTGAGCATTAGCAAGGCAGATGCTTTTGCTCCAGATAATTCCATAAATGATTGAAGAATTTGTTGAATAATGATCCCTATGGTAGGAAACTGATTAACCTAGAAAATACATAATTTCTACTCAGCTCCCTTATTGGGCAGCTTCCTCACACCACTGCCTATTTGTGTTTCAGTTTATTACAAACATCTTGCAAACACTGGCCCTTCCCCACTTCTCCCCTCCTTTTCTGTTCAGGATTGTTTTAAGGCCTGAAGGTTTTCCTCACTGATATCCCTAGTTCTGATGGTTGACAAAAAAACAAGTCAGCTCAGCTAGCAAGCTCCTGACCCATCAGCACAGGTAGGTGCTGCATACCTGCTGACTACAAAGTAAAATACATTAGCGTAAACTAAGCTAATGATCACACTTCTATTTTGTATTCATGCCATGGGTAAGTCCTCTAGCAAAAGCTTTGTATTTTTTATGTTTTCCGTGGGGAATAAACTACCAAACCACATGCATCTTCCAAACCCTATTATGGAAGAACGGGGAAAAGTCTTTCTCACATGACAGAGAAGCAACAAAAATACACAAGCCCAACTCTTCTTTCTGCTGCATGTCACGTGTAATGCTAGTGGATTCTTTGGGCCTTGACTTGGGTGCCTGAGAAAGAAGTGTCTGAATGCTTCAGAATCAGATGTCTCGTGTTAATTGGGTATATGGAGAAGCAAAAAATGTAAACATTTTTTGAGGAATGCTACATATTGCCACAAAGTGGAGCTGAAATAAAAGAACAGATACATACAACAACAGCATGAAATTCATCCAGCCAAGCCAACAGAAACCAGCAAAACGCTACATCAGCATTGACCCTTTCGTATCACAGTAAACCTCAAGGTTATTTCGACCTTCGTCTTCAGTTCAGAAAGCAAAAGGGAGGTTATTACAAAACTTAATTAAAATGTTCCCACAAAAAAAAAAAATTACAGAAACAAGCATTTAAAAAAATACATTTCACCACTCTTAGGAAAACTGGAAACTGAACACTGATCCATTGGGACAGTCACACTCAGCTAGATGGAAGTCCTTTCCAATACTTTGGTAGTATGAAGGTTGGTGAAAATGAGCAGGATTCTGTCTGCAAAACTGCATTTGGGCCTTTTTCCCCTATCAGAGTTTAAAGTAACTGCTAAAAAGTACTGATACACACTCTTCTCTCCATTAGGGTCACAGTTTGACTACTGGAGAACTATTCTGCAATATTATTGTTGTTACCTTAGGGGTAAACTTGCACAAATCTGCCCACAGCCCAAACCTTAACGTAAATGAATCTGCAGCCTAAAAACTTTGCGAAACTCCAAGCGGGTGCAGATGTCTATCCAAATAGTAGTTTCCTTCTTCATTCATTGAGGACATGTGCAATAGAAAGTGAGGAAATTAAGAAAGCTTAATAATAACAAAATTAAAAAGTAATTTAAGACATTATTGCTAAAGTGGGGAAGCAGTTTCCAGAAAAACCAAACCAAAAGAAAACAGGATTATCTTGAATAGTCTCTTAAATTTATCCCCAAATGCACAAAGCAAGAGTCATACTGGCATGTTTATATCGATACTTATTTAAACCAAGAGGCATTCGTATGTTCTCACATATACTTCAAAACAAATAAACAGGTTAGACATTCTACATTATGTTTATATGTGCAAGCATTTTTAATACATAAATATTCAGTTGCTAAGGTAGTATCTTGGGCCCTGAGGTAACTGTTGGATAGGGAGTAACTCTTCATGGTAAGACTAAGGGCTACCATAATCTTAAGACAGCCACTGCAGGTTCAAAAATCCATCTGACTTAGGCCGCAGACCCCACCAGCCTACCTGTGAGAAAGCAAAATGCTCAGCACTTCAACATTTTCCTATTTGCATTCAACTAATGGTAAATTTGCTGTGGTGCAAAAACATTCTAAGCAGTACACTTCGTGTATGTTCAACTTGCATCTGCAACTCCCAGAATTTATTTTAAGAACACTAACCCACACTATGGACTCAGAGCCTAACAAAATTGCCTTTGCTTACCTAGCAAGGTAATTCCAGAGTTGGTTATAGGAGCATAAACTTTGGCACTCTTAAAACATTTACAATCTATAAAAGAAAAGCTTATAGTAGACACAACTACATCTTCAGCTTAATAGCACAAAACAACGCGACTCTTTACGAGCCCAGGTGACCTCTAGGAGTGCCGAGATGTACAGCTGTAGAGCAAGGGATCTGCCAGCTGCAGAACAATATTCCTTTCATTTCAGGAGAAAATTGATAGTGGGAAAAAAAGATCAGCAGGTTAAGTCAATGTTTTGTATCTCTCTCTGTTACTGGGGTCACAGTTTTACCAACTCTTTTGCTGAGTTAGCTGGCAGGAGCGCTGAAAGATGCCATCCTGCCCTGCTGCTGTTCTCGGCCGCTTCTCCCATCCATGCCTGTGTCACGGGGTGCAGACGCGCACTGAACTCAGCTGGGGAACTGACATGGATCAGAACTAAACTTTTTTTCCCCCCTACTCTGAATTAGTTTTCAATCACATCAGTACCCAGATCCAGATCACTTCATGGCTGCAACAACACTTGTGCTGATGGGAGAGAGAGGAAAAGTGAAAATAGAAACAGGAGCAATGACTTTTTACAGCGGCAGCAGCTCATGCAACCTCACTGTGTGTATGAACTACAGTGTGATCATCCATTGCTCAGTCATGTACCACTCCTTACACTGTCTGCCACAAGCACTAGGCTACAGCTAACTCTAAATTCACCTTTGTCTACCACTTGTTTACAATTTCTGAAAACAAACATGACATGATTGTAGCAGCTATTTTGCAGCATTCTTGCAGTGACATAGAAGCACCTGTTCTATAGTTCTCACAACACTTTACATTGGGAAAGAGCTATTACTTCTAGCCACATTTTCAGGTCTTGTTTTTTTTTCTTCTTCCACAGGAGTGGAAGAGCAGTGTTGAGAGAAGGTAGTTCTGACAATCCAGCCCTACCTACACTGGGCAAACACATGTGCATTTTTGGAGTGACCTATGCTGTATGTCTGGAGGGATCAACTTTCTCTGCCTACCGCTATATAAGAGCCACCACATAAATCTTCATCACAGGAATATTAGGAACTTCCTCAGCAGCATTCAGCTCCAGTTAGAGACAGACCTCGGGTCTAAGAGGACCAAACACCTGATCCTGACTCACCTTGTAAACATGAAACAGTCAAAGTGAATAGTAGATGAAAACAAAATACACTTTAAATGTGTAAAAAGGAAAGACAGAAAGCCAGACAAGAGCACAGGCAACGTCTTAAAACCTTAGTTCAGTTACGCAATGTGATTTGTAGTTATTTTCGTACAGAGATGTGTGTCCAAAGACATTCAGCTACACAATTTAGGAATGTGTTAATGGTATGCATTTCTCTAAAAGTAGTAAATTTAAAGCTGCCTTTCCTGAGTGTCTGCTGCAGAGAAACAGTTCATTTTTGAGAGAAAAGAAAGGAAGAAGGAGAAAAAGAAAGAGGAAAGTTGAGACTTTATAATACTGAAAAAGCTGTGTGGGAGCACTAACAGTCCTCAAATGTTCCCTCAGGACTGCATGGCCACACTGACAAGGTCAAGGTAATTCCCTTGTGCTAATAGACCTGAAAACTGATCCTCATTAGAGAAAATCAGCCACTGATGTCAACTAGGTGGAACCTGCTTTAGCGCCGCTTCTCGTTCCCAAACAGTACAGCTTGTGTACCATGAGAGATGAGGGAGAAGTGAGGCAAAGGCTTACTTGAATTGCCAGCTATCATCATCAAGTATCAGATTGGCTACAGATTGGTGCACAGAACCAAAAATCTACTAACATTTGCCCAAACACACTCTTACAGCTCTGGAACATGCATAGCCTTGAGCAACTTTCACCTTTGCTATAAACTGTAAGCAGCCCCATTTTCAGAAAGCCACAAATTCTTCACTTTCGTATCCGATCACTTCATATCCTACCACCTCAGAAATTTCACTGGGGAAACTACTATAGCAAAGGTATAGCAATTAACTGCCCAAAGTCAAGAGGAAGGTGTCAGGTAATGGAAAGCAAAGAACAATTCCCTGTGGCTTTAATTCACAGGAAAGCAGCTGTGAGTGGTTCAGGTTGGCAGCAGTTCCCCTCACTACTGTATTCCAATACTGTATGGTTCTGATGCAGATAATTCAGACTGCTCTTTAAGCTGAGCATTTGGAATTTGCCAATGTGAAATTAAGTTTACAGCATGTTTGTTCTGTCCTTTATTAGCCTGTGAAGTGGTAAAGTCATTATGGTTTCTGGATTCTTCTTTTGCAGACAGTCTTGTTACTTGGGCTCTCTCCAAGAACACTCTCTCTACTCTCTCCCTATTTCTTACCATCCTCCTTGGAAAACCTACTGCCAGCTAGAGGATACATTGACTAAATAGGCTTTTGCTGAGCATCTGCTACCACATTTCCTCATTACACTCTGAAATTGTACTTTCTAGTATTCGCTAAAGACACAGCACAGATGACTTGTCAAGTTAAACATCCTTCCTGTGCAGTAACAGCACACTATGAAGCCTCTGCTCTGTAACTGAAATGAACATAAAAGGACGTACACACACACCCCTGCGCAGAGTTAAAATAGACGACTAGCCATGCCCAAGAGCTAAATGCTGTTGGTAGCTTTTCTGTCACCTAGATGCTGCAGCACTGCATTTTCTGGAGATACTAAGTTCTGTATATAAAACTCAGTGCTCTGAGCAAGCTGCTTTCCCAGCGCACAGTTCTGCCTCTCCACCTGAGACCCAAGGAACCTCCATTTTTTAGTCTCTTACATGGATACACTCTCATACCAGTGACAGCATCTCTCCTTGAGGTCTCCAGGCTAGTCCTACTCCCAAACAGCTTAAAGGTGCCTTTCATGCTACCTGGGTAGAATTCCCCCTCAAAATGCTCTGATGCAAATCTTGCCCTCAGGGACAAAGCCAGGGAAGATATTATCCCTGCTCTGAAGTCAGTCAATGTCTTGCTGTAACAAGCTGTCGCCTGAAGAGGATATTCACTGGCCTAGGGAACAAAGTCTAGTTTTTTTTCAGGTGTCAGAGCAAAGCACAATGATGAACAAAAGTACACCAAGCCAGATTGTCTCTTTCAGATAAACAACCTTACATGACAATTCAAAAAGCTCAGAAATGCTTCTCCAAAAACTCAAAAAGGCTAGAAACTAAAAATGCCATTTTTGGCATTTCTCAGGACTATTCTATTTCACAAACTTCCAAAGTGAGTAATCCACAAAAAGTAACAGCAGTTCACAAGGCGAGTCTGTTAGCTGGATGAGAGCTCCTTACTCCTACAAAGAAAAATCTCCATGCACCATTACTTACAGATTCCTGCATGGGGTGACTGAGCGGTTTGTCGAGAGCTGCCATGCTGCTCGGCATGTCGGGGGGATGTGACAGCTGTGGGCCATGCATGAAGTCATTCATAGACGTGCCACCAGGATTCCCATGTGGGAAGTCAAAATTGCCATGACCTTGGTAACTGTTGCCTAGAAGAGAAACAGATGTGATATGAAAGAAACCGTTTGTTTCTCAACATTGATCCCTCAGTATCTTGTGAAAGCTGTGTGGCGTGGCATCCTCCCTGCACAGCACAGGGCAACTCCAACACTGACTGTGACAACACTGTGCTCCCCACTGCTGGAGAGCTGGAGGAAGAGGGAGGAAAACAAAGCACTCAGCTTGCTAATACTAGCTGCTGTAATAATTCATGTACATGTTGTAACTAATTGAAAACTCTGATATTTTTAAAAACTACTGTCAAGTCACCACATAAACTTTACCACATCAAGAAGTGAAAGGGATATTAAATTCTATGGAATATTTGCATCTGGAAGTATCTCAGTGCAACTGAGACTGGACGCCTGTGTCATTTATGTCTACACTTCTATGCACTCAGTAAGATTGTAGCATTGTTTCAGTTTCTGATGAAGCTGACAGAACTGTATCAGGAAGATGCCACAGTACCAGTTCATAGCAAAGCATCTCTTTTACCTCTTCTTCTGCAGTATAAACAGGCAACTCCCATTGAGAGAGTGCAAAAGAGGCCGTCATATATAATTGGGGTTTGTAATGTAATTCTCCTTGCTCCCACAAAACCTAATAAAATTCACTTGACTATCTGCAAATAAAGCATGAATTTTCCCCTCTTGGATCTGTTCTTCTCATTTTCAGGATTATAAACTGGCTGCCTGTAGCCTGTGTTTCAGCATGTGCACATGCACACTTGTTATGAAAAATTAGCAAATTTATGAAATGCACTTAACTTCAGCCTGAAACTGTGTTCTCCAAAGCACCAAAATTTCACACCAATTCAGAATAAATGATATGGATTTACCCCCACACAGCTACCATCTAGCAATAAGCCTGGAGTCCCTCGCTGATCTGCAGGACAAGTACTGTATGACCATTGTCGGTACGTTTTGACCCGTCCCACCTCAACCCCAGTGATCTTCCCTTGAATTCTAAAGCAACCATGTATCCTAATACAAAGGTTTTCTTCTTTTTTTTTTTTTTTTTTTCCCTGTCCAGATCCCTCTATTAACACTTCCAACTGAGATACCAACTCTGGGGCTTATTTGCTATGAAAACCAAAAGCTGAACTAAAGCCACTCAGCTATTTCGTATAAGCAACTGAATTGGATGATACTGAGCTCTGAAATAATAGAATGGATTTGGAGCTTGCACAGAGAGCCTGGAGTTCATCAGCTGAAGTACGCCAGCTTTAAATGTTCCAGTCAAGAAGGGAGTCTGACAAACTGAAGTAGCTGCATCATTTGCTCTTTAGCACAGCTTCACAAGCAGAAGTTTAATCTCTGAGGACTAGAAGTCATTAGTCATGTAAGAGCATTTCTCAAAGAAGGCAGGACTTTGATCTATCATGTAAATACTTCAGAGCCCTACTAATTCTCATTTTGTTAATCTGCAAACTAGGAGAGTCTCACAGAATATAGCTGGTCTTGCCTTGCTTCTCAGGAAAGATTTAATGGCAGTGAATTAGGAATGGCATGGAATAAGGTTTTGTATTACTGAGTACTTGTTATATTTGCAAATTAAACTTCAGTATCCTTACTGTCAAACCCAAATAAACAAACATAAAGCATAGTAGTAATACTATGACTACTTTGCTCTAGAGTACTGTTAATCAGAGGACATCTAATTCTAAACACTAAGTTTCAGTGCACATTTTGATGAAGAATGGAGATGCAAGGTGGTGTGCCCAGGGAGTTATGGCCATCCAACAGCATGCTGTTCTCTGGGGCAAGAGTCGTGCCACATGCTGAGGGACAGACCTATAAAGACATTTATAAGTCCTATAAATAGAAATTTATATAAATACAGGCTGGACAGAGTATGGATCGAGAGCAGCCCTGAGGAGAAGGACTTGGGGATGTTGGCTGATGAGAAGCTCAACATGAGCTGGCAATGTGCGCTTGCAGCCCAGAAAGCCAACCGCATCCTGGGCTGCATCACAAGAAGTGTGGCCAGCAGGTCAAGGGAGAGGACTCTCCTCCTCTGCTCTGCTCTCGTGAGACCCCATCTGGAGTACTGTGTCCAGCTCTGGAGCCCCCAACACAAGAAGGACATGGACCAGTTGGCTGAGAGAGTTGGGGCAGTTCAGCCTGGACAGGCTGAGAGAGTTGGGGCTGTTCAGCCTGGAAAAGAGAAGGCTCCAGGGAGACCTTATAGTGGCCTTCCAGTACCTAAAGGGGGGGGGTCTACAAGAAAGCTGGAGAGGGACTTTTGACAAGGGCATGTAGTGACAGGACAAGGGGTAATGGCTCTAAACTGGAAGAGGGTAGGTTTAGATTAGACATCAGGAAGAAATTCTTTACTGTGAGGGAGGTGAGGCACTGGAACAGGGTGCCCAGAGAAGCTGTGGATGCCCCATCCCTGGAAGTGTTCAAAGCCAGGTTGGGTGGGGCTTTGAGCAACCAGGTCTAGTGGAAGGTATCCCTGCCCATGGCAGGAGGGTTGGAACTGGATGATCTTTAAGGTCTCTTCCAACTCTAACCATTCTATGATTCAGGATAACCTGGTGCTCTGCATTGATATGTCTATTGCAGAAGAAATAAGAGAGTGTGGGTTTCACCTGCCATTGATGAATCAGAAGCAAGTACAACCTCTGCTACAGGATCCACAGGGGAAGGCAGGGAAATGACCTAGGCAGCAATTGTTACACAAACCCTCAACCCCACTGTACGTGACTACCCTGTCTGTTCCTGATTACGAGCTAGAAAGATGACAAAGTATAGATGACTCTGTTCTGCACTTCACTCCTACTAAACAAGTCAAAAATTTGTGATTCAGTGCTCTTGGCTTTGTTACAGTAATCATTCATCTGTTTGAAAACCTAAAATGTTTTATCATCTGTCATCAGTTTTGCAGTTACTGGAGCAAATTAACTATATTTTGCATGCAATCTATGTTTTTCTTGAAATGCCTGCAAAAAGCACATGTATCACCTTGTAATCAATTTGGGGATTCTGATGGTGTGAACAGTTGGTCTTTTCCCAGAGTTAACTGAGTCATATCATATTAATTGCAAAAAAACCAGTCTGGTTTCATATTTTCATAATTGTCACTATAATTGAGTTATTCACAATACACCAGTCATTTGAAAACATATCTCTACTGCCTGTATTTAGTTCTCTGTTTCTCAAACTGGCAGCACATGGATAGAGGAACTCAAAAGTAATTTTCTAATGGGAAGATGTTTACAAAGCTCTTTAAAAGTCATCCACTTCCTAGGTGGCCTACCAAATGTCACTCACCTGGCCACAAGTTAAACTTAGTGGCCCAAGTAGCAGGGTTAATGTGTCAGGTTCTCTACTTTGTAACTTCTGTAGCACTAGGAACCTTCACTTGAATGAGAGCGGAACAGAAGGAAAATGGACAGAAAAAATGAGGAAAGATGTATATTGTGGCAGGCCATGAATATATAAGGTAACACACAATGTTTGTTGCTTCAGGGAGGGCTGCATGGCGACAAATATGACAAGCACCAATTTCCTTACTGAAATTTATTTTCCTCTAAACAGATGAATCTTAAATGAAAAGACTGATGCAGCATTTCAGAACTGCAGTCATATAATTTACTTCCCTTATGCATATCTCTCTCAGAAGATGCACTGACATACACCTGAATCAGAAAGCTGACTGAACCACTGACTTCTAGAGTGGCCATCCGCGTGCACAAAGCTGTAGAACTAACCTTGGTTACCATACTCGGTGGAGTTGTTGCCTCCTGGAGGAGGGGGTAGGGATGGGTAAGGTGATGGGCCAGGACCCAAAGCTGCAATCATCTCCATCACATTTGGCATAATCATCTGGCTTGGACTCATGGTCTTAAATCTTTTTGAGGGAATGCCATCTGGGTCATCCTTGATGTGAATATCTGACTTTATAGGGACTGGCCTCCAACTGCAAGTTGGATCAATGGTAACTTCTTCAAACTCTGAGCTGTAAAATAATGTGAAAATTTTAGTACATTAATTATTTTTTTTAAATCAATTCTGCTGAAACTTCCATAAGAATCTGCATGGTAACAGACGTTCTGAAACGCTCTAGTATAATACAGCCTCAAGATCTTTCACTCCTCAAGTATGTGCTGAAAGCAAGTTTTAAAAAGGGCAACTGCAAGAGCACATTTCTGTGTTTATCCACGCAATGAAATCCAAACATATCTATGTGGTCTATCACATGTGAATCAGAGGGACCTGTTGTAAATACAAGAAAGCATTTAATCTTCCATTCTCACTCTTCCCTCTGCTTCATTGGTGAGGCTGTCGTCAAGAGATACCCCAGACAAGATCTATTAAGTAGATGGAAACTGATTCACCATATCACTAGCTCCACCAAGGAGTCATGAAATAGAATATTCAAGTTCAATTGCTAAGACCTACTTTGGCATGACTATCTCATTAACATATCTCCTGGTTGTTTAGTCTTGGATATTGGAAATAAGTTCACTTACTTCTGTATAGCGTTCAGAATACCCCACATATACTGGTCAACCTCCAAGCCCTCCAGCAGAGCAGTTTTACTAGAAAGATAAAAAAACCCAAAACTTATGTCAGAATATCGCTACAAGGGATGGGAGAAGGATAGGTTAGTGATTAAATCAGTTGGGATCCCCAGCTTACTTCTGTAACACTTAATTTAGGGATGACTGGGGACAAGCAGTTTTAGTTCTACATCTGCATTACCAGGATAATAGTATTCTACATCAACGTGATGTAGATTGGACAAGGATAGATCTGCTTGTGTGTCCACAAGCTGTTCACATCCTTTATATTGTGAATTTAAAGGCTTTTCAAATATAGCAGATCTCTCCTATGAACATCAGCTAGCACTATTTTCTTTTTCAAACTGGATTTTTTTTTTTTAACTACACAGTAATATGGCCTCAAACTAGCTATGTGTTATAGCTATTTTACTTAAGATCAGCACAGACGGGGACAGAACAAAAGAAAAACGGAAATATTTTAGTTATGTAGGCACTTAGATCTGAATGCAGGTGCTCATACTCAGAGAAACAGGACAAATTTTGGCTTGGATGTATGAATACATAAATTAAGAAGCAAGACATCCAATTATTGTGATATTTTAGCCAAACTTATAAGGTAAAAAACATTTGGGTAATTCAGAAAAAGCACTTGCACCTTAGGATACCTATCAACCCTGGACAGTCATAGAAACAAGCTTGTCTCAAGCCTGAAATATCCACAGAAGCGGACAGAATGAACAACCTCCACTGCTGTTTATACCTAACATCGGCTGGTGCAGTAGGGACTGAACTGGAGACTTGCAGAGATCAAGTACAAGCTGCTACAGATACAGCTGCTTGAGCTAAAGAGCCCTGGCTCCTCCACTGAGGCTGCAACAAACTCATAACCCTGTGCCCTGAGCACAGTAGGTTACAGACACCGAACTGGCCCGCAGACATTCTGCGATTCTTTCTGCCCAGTTAAACATAAGAATGGGCAGTCTGTAACCACTTCAAAGCTTTTTGTTCCATTTCTTCTTCAGCATACTAGCTCTCTGGTCAAAACATAAGGTTGAAAGTATGCCAAGATATCCCTCTTTTCCTTTAAGCAATCACTGCAAACTTCCGCTCCTTGGAAATCTTTTCCCTTCCTTAAAATCAGCCTTATTTTGGACGAGAATCCTTCTGGCTTTCTGCTCTCACTTCAATTTGCACTTGATGTTGACTTTGACCTTGGAGGATCCAACTTCATTTTCTACCTAATTACTGGGAAATGTTGCAGTCTCCAAAACTGCTCTTCTCCTTCAACACTGCCATTAACTGTATATCTATGTAACTCAAAGCACAGTACCTGAGACAGTTATCTGGCATCCTTATTCAATGTTCAGCTGGATGCTGAACATGTTAGTATCTACATATTTGAAGTTGAGTAATTTGGGCATTGCAACATTACAATTACAGAAAAATAACTCTAGAATAGACTATCTGTTCTTTTGCTATGGCATGCTGCTGTCTGGTAGTTGCTTATACTTCATCATGTAGGGGAAGACAAACTCCCAGTTCATTTGTTTATGTAGATATGTCTTATCAATGTAAATATTTGAGCTTCTTTTGAACTCCACATAACCCATTGATAGCCTGTAATGAGAGCTTGCAGATTATGTATTTTGTGAGAAAATATCTCATTATCTATTTTAAAATTTCTAATAATCCAGGCTGTTCCCTCAATTTATGAAATATTGCAAGAATTCCCATAGGACTTCATGCTATTAGGTAAATGTAATATATACACCTTATTTCCTAACCCTTCCTTTTTCTCCCCTCCATGACCTTAAATATGACGTGAGTTTGGTCAATCGTGTACAACTGCATTTCATGTAGTATGGTTGCACTTACTTGCATACCGGACACCTCCAAGTCCCTCTTTCACAGTTCAGTTGCAAGTAAGATTCCAGATCAAAGCACTAGGTATCAGAAAGAAACAAAGAAGGGGATGGAAAAAAAAAAAAGGAAATAAAGGGAAAATACTGTATTAATCAGTGGGACAAAAACTGCCATAAAAAAAAAAAAGCCTACTAGCACTGAAAACTAAACCTAATACCTTACTTTCTCCCTTCACATTCAACATATACATAGTTAATTATTTAGGTTGATAGACACAAAGAAATCCCATTTCATTAGGCTCTCTCACAAGATAACCAAGCTAAAGGTACTGTAACAACACATGGCTGAGGCAATACTGCCAGGCCAGTGGCATCTACTCACTTGTACATGTTTGCAATCGTGACCCCGTGCTGGGAGCTGAATCCGCCGGAATGTGATCGGACACTTCAGAGACACTTTAATAGCAGTTTGCTCTACTCCATCTTCCCCATTTAGTGTCGCATTGCCAGAGGAAGCTGCTACGCTACTGAAGTTCCTCTTTACTGTTTAGGAAGAAGGTATGCATATGTATGAGAAAACACGAGTGTACTGTAAATTCTAACATAGAAATCTGAAAGACCGGCACTTCAACCTTTAAGGGCCAATTTAATGGACCATTTATCTGTGTATTCTGTGTAATTTAGAACATTCTCCTGAACGGACAAACCATCATATGCATGAGTATCAGCTATACCCTCAACCAAATAAAGTGCCATACCAGCACTTAAAGCAGTCCTAAATAAAGAAAGAATAATCTTTCTACACGAGGCTTCTAGGTAAGTCAGAAACAAATATGGAAGAAAAGCCAGAGAGATTCTTCTGGAATGGGAGAGTCTGTGTTAGGAACTTCCAGTACCTAAAGGGGGCCTACAGGAAAAATGGGGAGAAACTCTTTAGCAGGGCCTGTTACGAAAGGACAAGAGGTAAAGGTTTTAAAATAGAGGGAGGTAGATTCAGACTAGACATTACGAAAAAAAATTTACAATGAGAGTTGTAGAGCACTGGAACAGGTTGCCCAGAGAGGTGGTGGATGCCCCATCCCTGGAAACATTCAAGGCTAGGCTGGATGAAGCTCTGAGCAACCAGATCTGGTTGGAGATGTCCCTGCTCCTTGCAGGGGGGTTGGACGAGATGACCTTTAAAGGTCCCTTCCAACTCTAACCATTCTATGATTCTAACTAAGCTTGTGTCCTTGGCACTTTGCTATCCCCACCACTCAACATTTGAGGACACTGAGGATTTAATCTATGCACATGATGTTCTGGAAATTCCTGACAAGTACAGCTTAAAGTTTTCAATAAGCAAGTGAACTTTGTGTAGAAATAGCTTATCACAACTGAGGATAGGCATTCTGGAAAGTCATCACCCACACAAAATGAAAACTCACTCTTAGTGATACAATGTTCTGCTGGCAGGAGGCGTTTCTTTAGTAGACCTTGAAGTACTGAGCGAACTGATGGCCGATGTACTAACTGCAACACGAACAAGTGTGACTGAAAGAAAACACATTTTGTTACCAAGAGAACCAAACACACAGGTAATAAACTGCTGAACAGAGAGATGCATTCTTCCCTTGGACACATGGCTTCCGTAGAGACTGATGCTTAAATATGAATGCTGGCTCCGCTCTGCTGCGCACACGCACTCCCTTAGGGATATTCTGCATGCCATGCAGTATGTTGTTCTATGCTCCAGGAGCATAACGTAGACAAGGGCTTTAAAAAAACCAAAGATTTTTTGCATTTTCTCCTCCTTTGGAATACACAGGCTGACTTATTCACCTCTGACATCAGAGTTTATTTTTAAAACCCTGGATTCTTTCACACAGTCTACCCTACCTGCCTGCCCTCAGACTACGTTGGAAGTTGCAAAAACTGATTGCTAATTGTGTTCGGAACCAACTGAGTCTTCTTCATCAACACAGAGCTTGTTGGGGATTCACAGGATGCTACCCCTGCTCTTAGCCATCAGAAAAATTACAATATGCAGAGAAACTTCAGTGTGAAGTAAAGCAAAACAAGCGGATGCCTTCTTGTCTAAGTGTCTCACACTGCGACCTTGGGAAACGTAGTAGCTTGCTTTCTTGTCAACGATAACAGAATAGCAAAAAAGCTCAGACTGTATGTGTGCAACAGTCTGCATTAAAAATACAGTACTCATCCCCAAGAGTAACTAAACCATGGAGAAGGAGAAAAGGGAAAGTAGCACGGTCTAGACTGCCTCATGGAATATGAATTTTTCATCTGAAAAGCTATTTGAACAATCATCACCACCACCACTGATTATGGTGTTGATGTTCTCACGTCAAACCAAAACCAAGGTTTAACATGCTAAGTAAATGAAATTAGTGCTGGATAACAGTCTGCATCACAATAATCTACTTCTACATTAACACACTTTAGCCGCCTTGTTACACAGGCACATGCTGGATAGGTAGGATATCAAACTCCCTTCCTCCCCTAGACCACAAGCCTTTTCAGAGACATCAGAAGGACATCACTACATTCTGCAATAATTCAGCAGCAAAAATTTTCATATTAGCACTCTGACTGTATCAACAGTCACACAAGCACCTTACCAGAAAGATGCATGGAAAAAAATCAGAGTAAGGCTCTTTCAGCTAAGGCAACATTTGCAGACTCTACTAAACAGCAAACTCAACATCGGCAGCTGCAGCCGCGAGCTCAGTGTACTTACACAACAACATGCTGTGACTGTAATTTGAATCGTGTTTCTTCCTGGCTGGCAGACGTGCTTTAGGTGCAGAGGTTTATGAGATGTCTTGTTGTCGCCACGTTCGATGGTAAGTGGGGTTGCATTAACGCTGACCTGGACTGAAGCTGGCCAGTTTGTGTTCATTTGTCTGTCTTCATGGTGATAGCACTTGAACTGTAATTCCAAGTCAGACCTGTACAATAACCAATAAATCTTCCTTTAACTTTGCTTTCACATTGCAGAGGGAGGTCGTTTTGATGCTAGGAATGCTTTTTCTTTATCAAAATTTTTTTCTAGAATTACTGCCAGTAAAGGATATAAGATACCTTCTTCATAAAAGCCCTTCACAAAAGCAAGTCATGAAGAATTAATGATTCAAGCAAGCCACAAAGTTGTTAGTATTTTACGCTTATAAAGGACTTTCCAAGGGAACATCTCAAACCACTTTGCAAAACTAGACCATGGAATGATCCTGCAGAAAGAAAAATGTTAACATCAGGTAGGTCCCTCATGTGTGTTAAGCATTAAGAACAAGAAAATGATACGCTGTAGTGGGTTGTGCTGGAAGACTCTGGATTCTTCACTGCTTCAGAGTATTTAAAGAGTATTTGAATGAACACTTACCAGACAAAATACAGCTAATCCTGCTTGGAACAGGTAAATCAACTAAGATAAAATGACCCATCTATCTCATCCTCTGTTTCTGTGATTCCAAATTAACACAGCTGTGGATTGAATCTACCCAACTTAGACATTTCAGAGCATGAATTCCTCCCACCTCTCCAATAATAGCTTCCACACACTATTTAGATCCTCAAAAATTAGTTTTCTAACACCTCCAAAAGCAGGAAGATTAACTGACATTAAGTTAATTACAAATTAAGTGGGTAGGCACTATGACTTCAGTTTCATACATGGAGGCTAACCTTGTATGAGAAATGCATAATTTGAAGAAGAAATTTAAAAGAACATGAAGAACTGAACTGAAACATCAGGATTCTGCTGTTTATGACAGCATGAGACAGCTAAATGTTTATCTTTTGTGCCTGAAAATCTAGCTGCTCGTTTCTTCATCTTGCCTGAAGAAAGATATCTTCATAAGATCCATGAAGAACAGCTCATGTTCCACCTTCACCTACCATTTTCCTTATCCAAAACCAGAGATTTTAATTCTGACTGAACATTGTCTTCTCTGGATTTCAAAACATCAAGATGTAGCACCGAATAATCCCCTCCGCGCCCCCCCCTCCCCAAGCAAGCTATAGAATACAAATCACCTGACCTTTCAACATAATCTATCTAATATGAAGTCTTTTCAGGTTTTTTTTTTTTTTTCTTCAATATTTTATGAACAATTTTTTGAAAGCTCTCTCTGTGAGAGCCACTGGAGATTCTCACCTCACAAGAACACACTGCAGTCACCGAAACCTGGAGGGAAGCAAGGCTTGGTGCCTCTGACATAAAAACCAAGCAGATTAAGTGTGTTCCTGGGAACTCTGAGCAGGCCTGCTGAATGTCACAGAGCGGTGACAGAGCTCAGGAGACCCTGACGTTCTTAGCACGCAGTGTCTCCACTGTGGGACACTACTAATAACCGAGCAGTGCTGAACCAGCTTCAAGGAGACATTTTTCCCTGCCTCCAATCTTTCTTTCTTCTAATCATGAAAAAGTTCCCAGTGGGGAGAAAAATAGTTGCTATTGCTATGTGTGTACATGTGAGAGGTTTGCTGAATATTTTAACTGGCAGACAAATATTCAGAATTGGCTCAATTCCATCATTCTCTATAAAACCAAAATCCATCCACACATGTGACTAATTCATTTTTCTGGAGTCCATCCAGCCCTGAGTTAAATGTGAAATGACTTCATTACAGGACCATCCGTTCTTCCCACCATTAACGAGCTTTTCAAAAGAGCAGACCTGAGCACAGTTTACCTATGAGTCTTCATTAAAATAAGTTTAAATAAAGGCTATGTGTTTGGTAAGCTAAGGAAGAAAGAAAGAGCAGATATTAAGAAACAGGCTCATGCCTCAGTGCAGCACTATAAATCTACTGAATGAGCCAGCACAATCCCCAGTAGTGATTACTTATTAATAAGAACCGGCAAATAACTGCCAAAACTCCCTCTGCTGCGAGTACTCCACGATAATGAAATGCAAGTAAGCAATAACTGACCTCAAAGTTAGGTGTTAATTATTGGATATGGTCTGCTTGCAATCCCCCTCCCTTCCAAGCCCCAGGCTACCTCAGGGTAGGGGGGCACTGTGGCAGCAAGGACTCCTGCACCCCACATTAAGTCTCAGCTTTAGAGCCAGAGTCCATTCCTGGGGCAGGGAACTGAGCACACCTCTCTGCCCACCTCGTGCCCTCCACACCATGAAAAGAGAAGTCTCAAGTGGATTTCAGTCAACAGGAAGGACAGCCTCACAGGGAAAAAAGCTGAAGCTATAAGTTATCACTGACATTAAGGGTCAGGGTGTATGTGGTCCAGGCTCAGCAAGAAACTGAAAATGAGGCAGGCGTGATGGAAAATGCGCTTAAGATGCTGCATTTTACCATCTCAGCTGCTGCACCTGCAAAAACAACCTCCATACAAGATCCTGAGCAACTAACCAGCAATCTGGAAGGCCGTGTTGTCTCTGGAAAGTGACAGGTGAGAGCATCCGTGAGGAGTTTAAGAGGCATCTTTCCTATCAAGGCCACAATTTTTGAAGTTAAATTCACGGTAAACCTAAATGAGGTTCATTCAGCTGGCCTGCCACTCCTCCATCACTGGGTGCAAGACTTCCTCGCAGCAAGCTGGAGCTTACCTCCACATCAGCGTCTGATGAACGGTTGGCCGTAAGTGAAAGACGTGGTTACTGACTGCCAGGTTGTGTTCCAGCCGGAAGGGCTCCAGTACAACACCATCTCTCACGGGAAAGGTCAGACGCAGCTCATCATTGTGGTTGGCTGGGATCGAAGAGGGAGAGAAAGCGTGAACTTTCCCTTTAGCATCTGCAGTGCAATAATAATGCGTATATTTATACAGAATAGTAACAAACGGCACAGTGATCTGCTACTGGGTCTAACTTAGCAAGGTCATACACACAAAAAAGACAATCACAAGTGACTACATCATCTAACTGATACAAGTTCAGGGTTCAAAACTGATAGCGATGGCAAACCAGTGTCTTTTATTCTCCCACACTTCAACATTAGGACCTTAGCATTCTGGCCACAAACAGAAACCAGGCATGGCTAGAATTCTTGGGTTTTATTACTGGATAGGTTCTGTGTCCAGGCTTACTCTGTTGGCAGAAGACTGACAACAAATCTTTTAATTATGGCAAACCTTGATAATACTTATTTTCCCTGCTTTGAACTGGGATCAACATTACCCAGTTAGTTTCAACATTTTCATCAGTTGAAACTATCCAATGCACAAAGACACTTCTGTTCAATTACTATCTGATCTCGTAACTTGAGATTTTGTGGTAACTTACAGCTAATCTACGAAGTCCAAATATCTTCAAATGCTGTGTTCTTGCCCAAATAATACTGCAGGCCACCTTCTTCTACCTCATTTTTCAGCTATCCTGAACTCCAAACACTGGTTGCAAAGTGCTAATGCAGCAGCAGAAAGCATAAAAAGGTTCTCCCAGTTCCTCAGTAAATTTTATCTCCTACTGTTCGCACGTCACTTCAAAACCTCAAATACCTTGTGCTAGTACACAGAGAGATCTTGTTATTCCTGCCCTGTTCCCAGCCAAATGTAGCTGTGACATTGAGTGGCTTTGAAGGGAACATATATCAATTTTTGGCATACTACTGAATATTCTTAAGAAGCTTGTATGGATCACAATAGAGACACCGCTATAAATATTCACATTTTACGCTATTCTGCAGTGATGTTCAATGAACAGCTTTGCCCTTGAACAGAACAGACCACAATGAAACTTCATACAATAAACAAGCCTACCAAGCACTCATAATGCAACCCAAAATCAAGTGTTTTATCCTCAAGAAGTCTATCAAAGGAATACTTCAGGAATAAAATCCTTACAAGTTTAACCTGGAAGAACTTCCCTGATACTCTGTTTTAGGAGAGGATAGCAAGCTTTCCCTTTCCTGTCCACAGGCCCTAGTGAGCCTGCACCGTGCATGCCACCTATCACAACTTCACGATCCGAGACTCTCCCAGAGCAGCAGAGCTAGTTTCCAGACTGACACGTACGTGGCAGAGAACAGAGGGACAATAATGACTGTGCGGGTCATTCTGTTTGCTACTCACTTGGAGGTGGTGGTAAAGCATTGATATTTGGTTTAATGTCAGGTGGGAATGGCGGTTTGACATCCTGGTTAGGTGACAGGTATGGAGGAATATTGCTCCCTGGAGTCATAGGTGGCGTGGGGTTTCCTGGAACAGGTGAATGAGGGTAATTTGCCACAGGTACAGGCCTTGATGGCTAGAAAACAAATAACATCACATTGTTATTGCAGTCTGAAAGTCAGAATAATAAGCCTTGTGAACTGCACTGCTATCAAACACCAAAGACTACAGAACAAGGTAAGGAGGCCCCTCTGTCTTGGAAAGAACAAGAAACCACAGGATGTCCCCTGAGGCCTTCAGGGAAGAAGCAGACTAGGAGAGCAAAGCAGGAACTGAAACCAGCAGACCAGCCAGCTTAATGCAAGCAATGACCAGATACAAGCAAGGCTGCCAAGAGGCTTATCACATTCCTCTGAACGCTCTCTTTCCAAAACCAACCAGCCATTTCACTTCAGCTTTTTCACACCATCCCAACCCAGACAGCCCTTTGTATCTCTTTGGCCTCCTCCCAAAATAGCCCCAGTGCACAAAAGCCTACATGAAAAACAAAATCCAAAGACACGCAATTAGAATGTCTGTGTCCCTTTTACTTCCATCTTTCTTTCTTCCACCCTTGTCCAACTCATCTACTCAGAATGAAAGCTCTGGGGGTCAGGGGATGTCTTTCATTCTCTGTACCTACAATTTGATAGTTTGCTGCTGAATAAGACAACTAAGAGAGACAGGGTAGTTAAGTATAAATAGTAGCTATAGCACTAAAACACCAATGGTTTCGTTGTAATTAAGGGGATGGTTGCAGTTAACAGAATAAACGAATAACAATGATGTGAAAGAAGCTGACAAACAAAACTGCAATTGCATGACGCTCTCATAATAGCTCGTGTACCATAAGCACACACACGAGAGTGTCAGAGATGAAAATCTTTAGAGACAGCCAAAGTATCAGGACTTCAAATCTGATTCTGTATCTAAAGGCTGCACTGCTAGCCTAGGAGACTCTACAGTACATAAGAAGGGAGCTGCGTTCCGCAATCTTAAGTATTTACATTTCCATCTATCTTTGCTTTTTTCTTTAACGCATACAGTTACTATCTCCACAATCACCACAATCCAAAGGCTCGTGTCCTGTCTGTGACAAGTTGGAATTTTTCCCCTAGTCAGGATAATCCCCCTTCTTAACAAGGTATTTCATTTTCCGTTTCCAGAACAGTCGATATTTGAACACAAAATATGGAACACATTCGAAAGACCACAGATTCCCCATTAGAAGTATCCTATAAACAAAAAATTTAAACCCTTTCTAAAATAAATACATGTAAAACGTATTTTGAAAAAAAAATAAAACCTATCATTTAAAAACTTCACAGAGACCTTCTGCTATTATTTTAGCATAGTGACTCCTGGAATTACAGTAGTTGAGGATCTGTCTCTTCCTGACACTGTACTGCAAAAGCTGCCACGATGTAACAGGCATTCCTTTGGGTACCACAGTGGACAGCTTAGTTGCACGTAGAACAGATGCTCTATAGCAAAGGGTTTTCTTTTCCCTTTTTTTGTCAATGGTGCTTTCTGTGTGAATTACACCAGAACAATTCCAATTCAACACCAATGTGCAACTTGTAGGCAGATTCTATCTGTCTACATTCAAAGTCAGAATGTTGTCCAGAGACTTCAACAGCTAAAGCTTTAAGAGCAGGTCAGATCACTGATGGTCCTCCCCATTTTTATACTCACTGGAGCACCTGTGTGCAAAAGATCATTTTTGTGTGCACTTCAAAGATGCCAAATCTCAGCAGGCTCTCAGTACAAACTCAGTTTGGAGAACACAAAGTGCTGAAGATTTATCCATAAAACAGGTCTTAGGCAACATTTTAACAATGCTAATTCTTGCCCAAAACAAGCAGCACAGAGAAAAAAGAAGGAGAAAAGGGAAGGGAGAGGTCAGAGAAAGTCATGCAAACTTCAGTTCAAAGATGAATGCTACAGCTGGAACAGCTTTTAAGTTTGGGCTGACTTAATCCAACAGTGACCACTGTAGGTCTGAAACTGGGATGCTGCAATGCGGAACTTGTTTACTACAAATTTCCAAAGTTGTATTCTTGCAGGGTGCAATGAATGGGTGAAAATATTACACCTGAATCCCATTAGGTACTTCTTCTTACATGCTATTTATCAAAGCGAAACTGACATTTTCTTGTAAAAGCCTCTAATGAGCTGCAGTAATGTTCAGTTTTCTTCATGAACTGCTCTGAAGTGACAATGAAACTTGGCTGATTGACTTGATTCTGTGATATCCAAAACACTATGCTTTTTTCTCACTTTCCTTTATTACATAAAAGCAGTATCTATCAAGTCATTAATGTGACTTTATCTGTAAATGCCTACGAGAATGCAACAAGATCATCTAAAAATTCTTACCTTGTAATACTGCCCCATGTTGACCGTCGGAGGAGGGTACTGCCCTGTGTTTTGCTGGCTTGGCATCCTCTGTCCAGGATAGTTGGGAGACGTAAGGGGTCTTGGAGGGTTGGGAGTTGGGTACTGACCGGGCTGGTTTGGAAACTGGCTATTTGGTCCATACTGCTGGTTTCCATAATTCGGCTATTTCATGATAGAGATGAAAGAAGGCAAAGATCTGTTTTACGCAAGCAGCTGTCTTGAATCGATTATTAGCATACATTCAATAGTGGAATCAAAACAAACAAACAAACTCTCCAGGTGAATACTCCTTAAGTTAGTGCCACTCATGCCTAAACCTGGGCCCTGATGGCTGGAGGTGAATACTCACTCAAAAGCATAAAAGTCCCGCAAACTAAAATGGGAGGAAAATCACCATGAACCTTAACACACATACACTCAGCCTTACTGTGCCGCCAAAGTGCACCGTGTTTGACCAGAATTACACCCAGACGCAATGTTCACAAAATCTTTGTGTTTTTGCAAGTGCTACCAGCCCCAACCCTGAGGCTCCTTTAACAGATGGAGAATGGAAGCACAAAAAGAAAAAGCAACATAAAGAAAAAAAATTACTGCTGGAATGGGCAGAGAATAGAAACTGTGTTGTCCATGTCTGCCTTCTCAATACAACGGCTACACGGGCCTTGTGCTCGAGTGTTAAGCAATACCTTAAGAACTAAAGAGAAGCTATTACAAGTCATAAACACCTTGCTGGCGTTAGCTAGTATGGTGCTGAAGTTTTGGAATCAAAGTCATGAAAACTGGAACTTTAAAGGTGATAAAATGTCAATTTGAAAAGTTAACTGATTAATAAGAAATTTCCATAAATGAAACTTTCAAAAACCAGTAAGCAAATAGCATCTACAGGATCTGCAGAATTCCAGACCAGCAAACATGTAACATTTAGGGCACTGTTCAGTATTGACTTCTTGGGAACATTATCATGTTCACTCACAAAGAAAAACTTGCTTCTAAAGCATGAAAAAGGGATTTACAGTTTTCCTTAAAATATGAAATCTGAAGAGAAACAATAGCTGAACAAGCCACATTCTATGTTTTCTTAAGTTAATTGTAGTAAATGGCATTATTTACAGAGAGAAAAGTGTTCCCAGAGAAGCAACTCCTGTAAAAGCACATCACTTCTTAGATTTCTGATTTTTCTTTTTTCATTTAAAAAACAAACACCCAACACTCCCCCCCCCCCTCCACCAGTTTGCAGATCAGGAAAGAAATGTAGTTCAGTTAATAAATGTTTGCTCTATTTTCTGCATGCTCTTTGCTGTATGTTTTTGTAAACTCTTACTACCAACATTAGTCAGGGCAATATCATAATATTCAAAGCTCTACAACTGGAGTTACAGCTGTTGTTGTAGTCTCAGTTTAATACAGAATTTAACCGGGAAATTATCTCTGAAGCTAGAACTGGTGTCTAGATTTGTGAAGACATTTAGGTGTATATATCCTGAGAGCTGGTGTCATTCTCAAAAGCATCTACTGCCTGATTCACAGCAATCTGAATAGTAAAATGCATTGGTACTTTTTAAAATCCAAAAGCTGGTCTGTCTACATCTTTGGTTGTCTTTGTTTAAAATTTTGACCCTAAGTGTTTTACCAAAGGTCATAATACAAGTCAATGGCAATGTAATTTTGTCTACAAAGCCACTCAGATCTCATAAAACAGCATGGGAACTTATACAGAAATATCACACTCCAAATAAACTTATATTAGATAAATGCTAACACAGAGGGATTTGAGTTCAACGTGATTTATATTCATCTCCGTGCTTATGAAAATCAAGTCTCAAGAAGTTTGGAAAGCAATTGGTCTTTAAAATAAATGTTATTACTATTGGTGTTTAAACAATGTATGCCCTGTATTTCTGTAAAACAATAAAACCATCCAAAAAACCCGCACATCACGTGTATTGGTCTCAAATGAAGTATTTCACCTTCAACATCTCTTTTAAGTTGTCACATTACATAAACCCGCTCCTGTGAAGGAAGTCTGCTTAAGGTCTATGAATTCACCACACAGCATGAGAATCTTTAAGTGACATTTTGAGGGCTCAGCTGGTTTGGGGCTTTTCTTAATTTTAATGACTGTCATCTTGACTAACATGGCAAGGGCCAACCTTAACACTTTAGAAGCTAAAAAGAAAGAGCCGCTGCCGCTCATATTTTAATGGCAACGTTCCTACCAAAGCTGGAACAAAGATGTACCTCTCTCACAGGGATGCACACCACACATTACCCAGCATGTTGCAACTTTCAGTCAAAGTAATAGTGCACACAAAAGACAATTTATTTTATTACCTCTCCTGGGTACGGTCTCTTTATGCCCTGTATAGGCAACGACTGGGGGCGCGGGCCTGGGTAGGCTTGCTGAGGCATCCTCTGCCCATGGGTGCTGAAGGGACTCATTCCAGGAGGCCGAGGCTGGTTCATGCCCATGGGTGGCCCACTCATGCTGGAGGGTGTCATTCCTGCTCCCATGCTTGCTGGGTTCATGTTGCCTGGCATAGAAGCAGGGCCACGAGGACCAGGCTGATTCATAAACTGGTTGTTGTAAGCCTGAGTTGGACCCATCTGGAAAGAGGAACAAACCTTCAACAGAAGAAGAAGAAAAAAAAAAAAAGAATAAAATGCGACATGCATTTAAAACGGGAGGAGGGAGCTGAACATGCTTTTGGGAGAAGTAAGAAGGGGAGGATTTATGTCGCATTTTCCTTCAATGTTCTCCGATATTTGATGGGTGATGATGTTATTTATAATAAAAATTCAACTGGAATTGTAGAAGGCATAAGAGACAGATAGAAATAAATCTAAGGTAAGCAATTAACTTGTTTAAATTGGCTAGTCTATTGCTGTAAGATAACAGGTTAGGAAGTTGGCTGTGTAAATAGAGCACAACACTACAATTTCTAAGACACTGTGCTTCTTTACATCACCTGGCATATACTTCAGAAGTCAAAGAGGTAAAAAAGCTAAGGAGGAAAAAACTTGAACTGATCAAACCCTTGTTTATTTTAAGAAAAAAAATATTACATGAAGTCATGACATGCTGGAGGCTACGGATCACCAGAAATGCATGTCTCGCATAGCTGTTCTCATAGACAGCATTATTAAAAAGCAAATCTCTTTTCTACTGTTGTTTCCTTGTTAGAAGGGAAAAAAAACAACCAACCAACTGTAGTTGGCAAAATAATTACCCAAGCGGTACAAAACCTATTCCAAGATTCTGGAACATTTCATCAGGTACTCAAATTTAGAGGTTCACAGGGCTAGCAAAGGCAGCAACATCACATCAGATGCAGCCATAATCTTCCATTTTTTTTTAAGGGGCAATCTCCAAACTACAACATACAAGATTTACTGGGAAAAACAGAGATCAACTCATACCTACGCACACACATTCCAGCAGTTTCCCACAATCATTTATAATCATGCCCATGCACAAAAAAACACCTCAAACACCATGAAGTAGGCACCCTGATAAACAGGGAAGAAGAAGGGCAGCCCAATTCCCTGTAATGGTCCAGATCAGGCAGGTATGAAGACATAAGCGTTACTCTCTTACCGGTCCATACTGGTTCATGTCCTTATTCTGCGTTTCCTGAAGGGCTGCCACAGTGGCTGTAGCTGTAGCTGTAGCTGTCGCAGCTGCAGCTGCAACTGCAGCAGCGGCAGCAGCTGCAGCTGGCTGGGTGAAATCAGCTGGTGGCCTCGTGTGTGGGGGGATCCCCATTCCTGCAGGGGTATTTGGGCCTCCAGGGTAACTAACAGGGAAGAAAAGAAAGAAAGAGAGAGAGAGAGAGAGAGAGAGAGAGAATTAACATGTTCCTGATGGATTCTGTTTTGAATGTTAGTGTGATCCTCATCTGGAACTGTTCCAAAACCAGGTATCAATGCCTAATGAAAGCCAGCAGGACAGGAAATTAGGTGTGTACATGAGACACAAGTGTTGCTCAGGTGCAACAGTCACAAGGCTGCCACTGGGATTGCACAGCACCACTGTCAATTGTTTCAGGGGCAGAGAGCTGCTTTGCAGCTCTGTAGCTTCCTGCGAAGTTGAACTGAGATCCTGGAAGTTAATGCATGCTCCATTTCTCTGTAGAGGCAGATTGCACAGCAGCAAGAACAGAGAGCTTCCTCCTCTACAGCACTTTCATCTGCCTCGGTGGCGAATTATGCCAAGTGCTCCTGATGTTGTGAAAGCATTCCTCCCTGAGCCTTAGCAGAAAGGCCAGGAGAGACTCAACGCAATCAAGTCTACTGGGTCCCACACATATTTTGCAGTTCCTAGCTGGCTCTCCTATTGATGATAAGATAAATTAAGACAAACCATGCCTTTCCAACTGCAAGACATCAACTATCTTTATAAATATGGGCCAGTTTACTGTGCCCATTTTAGAGATGTTAATACAAAGCTAAGGAAACTTTCTGACTTCTTTGAGGTCACTCAGTAGATGAGTGGCAGAGATGAAAGAAGAAGTAAGTTCCCCGAGTTCCAGGCTTATCTTCCTCACACTAGACTGACAATGCTAGCAACCTTTTCAGCAGGCTTTGCAGAGGGACCATAAATAGTGGCTTCAGTTAAACACACTTACCACCCTGGTTTACAAGGCATAGACACAGAAAGTCAAAATGTAACAAAACCCAGGCTATTAGTTTTGGCTTATTTCACTAACGCAGCATTTACTTCCCTATAATACAGAGCTTGACCATCTCTTTTAACAAACATCTTTATCCCCAGTTCTTTTCAAATTCCTGCTGTGGAGTAAGTCTTTGGGCAGAAATATCCCACTGCATAGGAACCTGCTTTGCCAATACTCAAGCTTATTCCTCCATACGCACGTAGAAATTATACCATCAATACCTTTCACATCCTGGCCTTATTAAATGTTAATCATTCCTAAGCCTGTGGTCTGTTTAACAATCTCTCTTAATTAAAACTTTATTTTGGGGGTTTATTAGAACTAATTGATTGACCTAAGCCATTTCCATTTACTGTGATGAATTTCATTGCAGTTTGGGTAGCCGATTTCTGAAGCTGTAAAAGCAGTATGCACTTCAGTTAACCAGCATAAATAGCTACTGGGACTCTATGTAATTAAAATAAGCCCGTGACACTTCTGCCAGATCACTAAAACAAGCTTCATCAACTATTTACATCCATTTTCCACCTCACACAAGTAAATCTTACCTGCCACCAAAGCCTCCACTTCCAGGATAATTGGGCCGCCCATACATGCCCTGCTGTATGTAGGGCTGAGTGGAGCCTGCCTTGGCTGAAAATTGTTGCTGCTGTCCCGCAAACTGAGGGGAATTGATTCCAGGGTTGCTGGTAGTCATCCCAGAAGCCATGGGATTTCCTGCTGGGTTCATAGGGTTGTTAGCATTTGCCATTGGATTTCCCAGAACCTGTGAGTAGAAAGATGAGAATAAGGGGCTGTACCTTGAACTACATCAAGCAAATTAAGTTGATTTGTTGCAATCAATAAATTAACCACTCTGTACTCTGAACTCTAATGAGGCATACACCTTTTTGATGTCTAGGTGTACATTCCTGGTGATTTCTCCTTTTTCCATTTCCAAACAAATAAGAGTTTCTGGTCTCTAATTATCCTTCACAGAAGATTTTTAACTAGATGGAATCCAAACTAAAATGCTTACGAAAAAAGTTACAACAAAGGCCTGCTAGAATCATACTCTGCAGGTGACAAATTCAAAAGATTAAGAGAAAGTATGTGTTTTTTTTCTTTTCTTTTTTTTTTTTTTTAATGTATGACTTTGAAATAACTTGCAAATATTTGATCCCACTGCCACACTGCAAAGGGTACTACAGATGCAAAAACTGTGAAAGACTATTTCAGTGTTCTTGAACCTAACTCACTCTCTCTAACGTGCACAGAAGTTTGTCAGTTGTTTTTATTGCTTCTTAGAAGAGTCCTCTGTTCTGTTTTTAAAAGGACTTGGTTCGCTTGTTTGAAGCATTTTCTTGTTTTCAGCTGAACCAGAACTGCTATGATTGCCATTGAGACGTAAGTACGGCTGTTCATGGATCACCCACACGGAAATTTGTCTCCTACTCGGGAAGAAATTTAGCAGTCGTGATTTTTGCAGAAGATCAAGTCATCAGCTCTGGGAATCTGCGAACGGGAATCGGTGAGCCCAGCTCATTCCTTTCCCTCAAGGAGCATGAAACTTATGGAAACCTTGTCATTCATCTCAGTCTGCTCTGAACAGCTACAACCAAGCTTCACATTTGAGTTTCACCCTTCCCTTGCAGTGATTCTGAAGCAGCCATTTCTTCTTTTTACCAAAGCACTTTTTAGAATTTTATTGCACATTCCTCTCAGTATCATGAAGAGTTCAAGAAACATTACAGTGCTCTTATGACAGAACAAAACACTCTGGGTTTTTTGTTTGTTTTTTTTTTTCCCTCCTTCCTTTTGCCTTTTTAAATGTGAAAGATTTTCACAAGAAACTATTTTCATTTTCTGGCCAATGTATAGACCTATGTGTTTACTCAGGTGTTTCTCTCACAAACGGGATAATCTTTGCTTTTAAGGTGTTAAGAAGAAAACAACAATAATAAATCATGTTATAGATGCTGTTAACTGTTTCTTCTTTTTATTTTTTGAAGAAAGGTTTTGCCACAACCAGCGCTTATGTAACTGCCATATGCGTAGCTATATGACTTGGCCCCTGAACTTCTTTTTCAAATGGCTCAATCCATACCAATTTTGTTTTTAATTTTCTGATGAAAATTAATAATAAAAAGGCAACATAAATTTTTTATGCGATCTAATTTCACTTGATTTCAAAAAGGTATAAAAGACAGGTTTACGATTTATGTACCATTTACACTCACTAAAGATGAGTGATTGTTTAGAGCACTTCATCTATCGTGTAAGGACAGGCTAGACTGCCTGAGAGCTTGATTTGTGCCACATTCCTTAGAGAGCACGCTATCACAAATAACTGGCATCTCCTTTTGTGTATAGCATCATTTAATACACATTGCAGAAGAAAAAGAGGAGTAAGAGGAGAGAGAACCAAATGAAAATCCAGTAAGTGTGGCTCTCACCTGGAAGCCAGGAGCTCATGCTTTTGCTTCAAGGCATACTGAAATATTTTTGCTAAGTAAGGCAGTATTAACAAGAAAGGTTGAAAGAGCACATCCTACAGCTGGTAGTCAGCACCTCAGTGTTGGGGCAGACTGGGCACTGGATTTCACCAGCCCACAAGTACAACACAACCTCAGGCAGAATCAACAATAACTGCCATTTGGTGAATTTTTATTTTTTAATAAAACAACTCTTCAAATTCAATCTGAAATTCCCAAAAGGTTTGGGATTACCCTAAAATCATACTTTCAGTGTTGAAACCATACACTGCAAAATGTGCTAAACCCAAGCCTGACAATTTGCATTCAGCTAACGGAGTTACTCAAGCTCTCAGACACCTCCTTTCTGATGCCACCAAAACGGACATGACTAGAAAACAATACACCATGTACAACAAAGAATACAGACACTGTTACTGATTCCAAGAGGATTTTCCAAAAAGCTTTCCATTTTGCAAACATTAGTTAAAACCTGTATCTACAGCTGGAGGGAGCACAAAAAAGCAGCTTACCTGGCTTTGAGAGGTGTTAGTCACACCCCATACTGTGGTGACCACTGATAAAGAGCCTGGAGGCTGGTTGGTATTTTGCTGCCAGGGAACAGAATCATAAGGGAAAGACCCATCACTGCAAAAACAAATGTTTAGAAGAGTGAGATTTTGGAAGTTTAAACAGTGACAAGTTACTGGCAGGGACAAAAGGATTAACACCTCATGTTACCTTAACTCTCCACTCCTCCTTCCATTACTACTCCAGTACTCTCAGAGGCATCAAGTTTCTTTAATAGCAATGTGATCATATCAAAACCACACAAAACTAATAAATTCCTTAACTATATTGAAGCACAGGGCTTTCACCATAAAGGTCTGTTACCAACGAAAGTAAAAATGAACTCAGGGGCAGAGTTCCAAACAAGGCCACTAACCAAGCTGCTCAGAAGCACGTAGTGTTTGCAATCCATCTCAAGCTCTTCAACAGTCACTGCTTCAGCTGCCTCGTATCAATTCAATTAGATTTTGAGACCAGACTGCAGCTCCACTGTCTGCACTGGGTCCCCAAATGGCCAGAAAAGCCTTTAAAGGAATAGCAGTTCAACATCATTTTGAAAAGTAAATTGAAATTCAGATAGTGTTCTCCCACATGAAGGATAAGCTGCATGCCAAAAACTATATTAGCTAATCAGCATTCTAGAAAATCAACTGCAGATACACAACACATCTTTCAGATAAATATGTGGATGAGAGGATTGGGTTTTTCTGTTAGCTTTGTCCACAGATACAAGCAAATGTTTCTTATAGTTCTTTTCATACAAAAGCCTTGGTGGTTACAAAATGAACAGAGGACAGGTATGCATTTAGTGTAATTACTGAAATACATTAAATCCAATGAAAGTAACTATTAACCCCATAACCGTAAAATATATTTCACTTGAAATTTGCTTGTTCTTGTACCATTAACTTATAAATTAGATTTCTGCTTGCATATATGTACACATACACACGTGTTCTTTCCTCATCTAAATATATATACACCATTTAATACCCAGACCACTTCTCCTTCCCCTTTGTGCTGTGAGCTAAAATCAAGGAATCAAGGATTACCTGTCTGTTCCTTCTTTAGCCTGTCTTAACATCTAGTGTAAATAATTTAAGAATAGGAATTGCATCGCACGAAGAAGTGCACACACACGTGATATAAACTGCCTATCTCCCAAATAACAAAAAAGCTAGTAACAGCAACAGGAACTGTGTAAGGTAAAAAGAAACAGTGAATACATTTTAGAAACAACTAGGAAATTTCTAACAAATTCCACAATGCTGTGCCAGCACAACAGCACTGTTTAGTTATTAGAACATAACTGTGAATTTGAGCTGACCTATTTGTTTCAAAATAACCAAATTGAATTAAGCAATAAAATCACACACAAAAAAAAAGGAATTAAATTAGGGAAAAGAGTAATTTCCCCTAACAAATAATTAGGGAAAATTAATGGAAAAGAGTAATTCTCTGTAAGATGCTTGACATGTTAATGCTTACACTGACAGCATCCATATAAAACAATGTGTGAATAAGAGCACATTTAACACCTTGCAATCAGAAAGTCCTCCTAGCCCATTTTTCGTTAAAAAAATTTCACTCTGAAGGCTGAAAAATCTTGTCCCTTTCATTCAGAGGCTCAAACAATGGATTCAGCGACTAATACTTGCAAGTAACGCAACGCTTCAGCAAGTCCCCTCCACCAGCATGGAGACAAATGATGTCTAACCCAGAATTTGTGACTGCTCTGAAGCCTTCCTCTTTTTCCTTGTTCTAAATGATGCCTCCCTGCTTTACTTCCTTCTCTGACTGCTTTTGATGATGTCTGCTCTGTGATTTGTTTGGATATTTATGGCACATATGAGTGTTTGTATACTTCAATGACTACAAAGAAGCTCTCTCCACAACATAAGCAGTGAAAGGACTCACTGCAGCCATTCCTCTCTGCTCCTCACTGAGGTGCTGTGGACAAGTAATACAACCTGAGGGACAAGGCAAATATTTTGCAAGTGTATGAGTAAATAAGAAGGGTAATGACAAGGCAGGAATCAAACCACAGAGCCACCGAAGGTTCTTCTAATGCAAATACGCCGTACGGTTTGTAAGCATTCTCAAACTTCGAGCTAGTGATGCCTGAGCCTGCTGTTAAAAAGTCATAACTATTTCTTAACATTCTTTACCTACAAAGCATCTTTCTCTTACCTGTTCCTCTCCTTTACAATACACAACAGAGATTTCATTTATTATTCATCCATACTTTCCAATGTAGAGTCAAGAGCATTTGTTCAGTGACAGGCTGCACTGGGTTCTCAAGGACTACACAATCACTTTGTCTAATTACGAAGAAGAGTAAATCACTCAATTTTTACTGTACTACAGTTAAAATGGGTGACACTCCAAGAAATCACATTGTTGATGTTCTGAAATCCTCCAGCACAGGACCCGGCAAAACACATGAAAGTCAGAAGAAAAGACCAGGTATGGATTTTGTTGAGAAATATTCATTGTGCACATTGAATCATGTGGTTATCACGTTATCCAACACAGGACTTAGCTTTAAATTGCAAACAACAATTATGTCAGAAATTATGGTGACATCGAAATAGTGATAGATGTGCCTTGCAGAACATCACCTTCTACACCCTAATACACACTTACTGCACTAGACATCACTTCACTTGAACTTCACTCTAGTTACTCCAATAAGAAATACACGGCATTCTCGTGGTTTGCGTTCCCCAGCACAATACTCTGGCCCATCACCAATTACACGCATGTTTGAGTACAACTTTTGCCATACTGGATGCAACACCTGACCTTCCTTCATTATGTGAAGGCTTCTTTAGTTTCAAGCAGTAGGAGATACTGAAACACGTGCCACTCAACTTACCCCTCTACTTCGCTTTTTCAACTTGTGCTTCTGTCCTTAGACAACCCAAAGGAATACTCCCATCATCAAAGGAAAATCCATCTAAGTACCATAACGAAACGTGACCAATCCAATTCTCATTTGCAAAAGAGCAGTGGCTTTCTGCTGTTATTACACAGAGCTGTGAATTATCCTGAAATTTCCTTCTTTAAACTTGAAAATGGCAGCCAATAGAGAAAGAAGCTCCAACCTCTCCAGCCACAGTGAAATGCTGCCCATGACATTGTTTCTGTTGAATGGTACAAGGGTAATTAAGTCTCTCACTACACCCTAGAGGACAGTGAGTTAGCTTAGGCTCAGCTGGAGCCCACTAAGAGAGTATTGACTAAATTTATAGTACTGCTAATGAACCTACACATATTACTGGTCAGCATTAAAGGCCAAACAGCAGAGGAAGCCATAGAGCAAAGAGGAAGAGAGGGAGGGAAATTACTTCTCAAACTATGATGTAGTGAAACTGCAATCAAGGAATAAGGACGAAGGATTTCTTAGCTGCTGGCAAAGGTACGGAAACCACTGGTAATACAACACTCATGTTGGAGGTACATTGGTACGTAGGTCTAAATAGCTTCTCAATCGCAGTGCTAGGAAAACGGATGCAGGCAGATATCCAGCCTCTTTGGAATAGTTACAGACTTCATGTCAGACACAGAGTGTTAGTTAATTCTAATAAAAGTTGCTTAATAAAAAGTGAGCTCTGTATAGTAAATTAATACCAGTGAATTACTGTCATTTATACATGATTTGTGGCATTATTTGAAAATCCTGCATTTTACATATGTTTATGTTGTCATTAAAGCAATTGTATGTGTATCTGATACCCCGTTTACATGTTTTCATTGATTGAGGAAGAAGAAATTCAGCTGGTTTAGTGAAATATGCATCCCTAGAGCACTGGTACTTCACATGTGGTGGAGGAGGGTAAAAACTGGAATTCTACTTTCCCAGTGAATTTCCACATCGCTTGCTGTGAAGGCCAGATATCTAAACCACTACCTTTACAAAGCATCTATCTCTTTTTAAACACTGAAAATCTATCAAATACTGCAGAAAAACACCAGATGTTGGCTTTCTCAGAAAACCTTTTCACTCCAAGCACTGGCATCAACTTTCCCACAACTGGGCTTTCAGTGGCTAGTTTCCTTTGCTCACCCTCAAGCCAGTTACAGTTTCGCAGGGGTCTTTAATGTCTCCAAAGCACAGTCATCCCACCGGACTGGTAGCTGACACACACAGAGTCCACGCAGTCCGTTAAATCTACTGACTCTATGATAGTGCCAGGATGAGCAGGTAATTGCCACTGCAACACTGACTGTCATTTCTCCCATGTCTTCGTTTGTCACCCATGGACACCTAGAGAGGAGAGCATCTGACGAGGAGTGAGGTGTCAGAAATCCACCCAGGCCAAACACTCCTCTGCAGTTACAAACGGCCAGAAATCAGAAGGGTCCAAATACAGCTCAAAAGTGGGGCTCCGGATCTGTTCCTGCCTGCCGGCACCTCTCCCTGTCTGCACCTTGCTCTGCCTCCGCAACTGCTCAGGGCACCCAGCACCCTGGGCTGTATTCTGGGCTGGAGCCTCTAGGTGACACTACTTTAATACAAACTAAAGCATACCGACCTCCAAACAAGGCTCCTTGCTCCTGCCTCACCCCGCTTTTCCCCCTAAAACCTCATCTGTCTGCAGTGGAAAAACGGCACAAATCCCATGGTCGGAGCAGGAAATAAAGCCCCGTATAACCGCAGCACCAATACATGCGTTCCACACCCGTATTGTCTCACAAGTTGGGCAACCTAGCTCCTTTCACTCAGGTTTAGTTTTTGTTTTACTTAGATTTCTCGAATGAACACCACTCACGTAGCTTTAATTATTATTAAGGATTCAGTTAGCAATCCTTCTTGATTAGGGCACCACCATAAACTTATTTTAAGCATATTCTTATTTAAGAAAAAGACTATTTTGCATGGTGCAGTGCAAATACTGAATCTGAACCGCCTTCTCAGTGTGTTCATGTTAGGGAACAGGCATGAGTTCTACCACATTTTCATAATTTTCATATCAGTATAAACAAAACCTAACAACTTCTTTAAAAATGAGATCACAAGAACAGATGGAATACTATTAGCAGTTTCCTGAAACACTAAATGCTCCAGGAAGGACTTCCCAATTTGATAAACTAGGAATCCCCAATATTCTATTAATAAATAATAGATCAAATGGTTTTGTTTTTTTTTATTTCTGATCAAATTTCCACTGAAAATATCCTTGGCCTTGACTACTAACTTGAAAAAAAACAGTGTGACACCTGAAAGCCAAAATTTGTTTCTGCTTACTGGCAATCAATAACATTTCTGAGATCTGCTTTTGTTTTCTTTTTAAAAACCCCAGACATTCAGAACTAAACAACTGACTTCTCGTTGTTCATTGAGACTTTTGTTCAAGGGAACAAAACCAACGCCTCACCAGCTGAGATACCTGCACCATCTTCATATGGCTACAGCGCTTGGCCCAAGCGTTTCAACTTAAAACATTTAAAATTAGTTTTCAGTCGTTACTAAAACACATCACTATTAAAAAAAAACTTGTAACATAAAATGTAACCAACTTATCCGTTGACCTTTTGTGCTGTGTTTTTTGTAGACTGTAGAAACCACTCTACACAATCCATTCTGTTCACACGGAGGAATATGGCTGAGCAAGGAGACACTCATGTAGAAAGGACACAAACACGACTTACAATCAGCAAGGAAATATTAAGACATATTATAAAGAAAACAAAGATTAACTACCTCTGTACATCACACACTGACACAAAGCAAATTAAAAGCTGATGTTGTGTACAGGCATCCTAAGATGCTTACATTAAAGACAAGGAAAAAAATAGAGTAGTGTAGTAAGTTTGTATACTAATACCGGCTTTGGATGGCTAGCAGCTATTTACTTTTGAATGATGCCACCTATGTGATGCATACCTTCCTCAATTACATTCCTCTATACAGTAGCATTATTTGAAGAAGTTTAAAATGAATTGGTGTAAATTAAGGCTCCATCATGTATTTTGCTAAACAAACACAGCACAGAGTCCCATCCGAACCACTGGATGCTTTTATGTAATGCAAAAGTGAAAAAAGCCAATTTGGAAGCATTCTGCAAACATTTCCTCTACTACATAATGGCATGACTCCAAACACTCAAGTCTTACAGGGGAAATACACAGCTCAAAAAAATTATCCTCCCTCCACTCTCTCCAGTCTGTTGTTTCCCTCCATTCTTCCCAACTAGATGAATACTTTCTCTAACTCTTTGGAAAGCTCTGATTCTCCCAACTCCAAATGAACAGAGGATCCACACCTAGTAATTCCCTATCAAGAAAGAATTACCTCAAGTGTTGCTTCAGTACTGGATGCTGCCTATACTGGGCTATAAGCAATGTAAACTGAAGAGGAAGTCTGAAAGCCGTTAGAAATTTCTTAATTCACTGTAAAAAGACAGAAGGCTGTTTTCTAGCAAACCATTTGAAAACATAGAAGCATTCGGAACCCATTCTGGGTGAGCAGATGCAGGTGAAGCAGTCAAAAGGTGAAAGCAGGGAGCCATTTATCAGCTCCGTGGTTTGGATGGCACCTGCAGCTAGCAGGTGGCTATCACCCCCTGCCTCCACTCTTTTCAGTATCAACACACACATTTACAATAACCATTCATGCAGCCACACACGGACGCACAATACAGCTGCTTGCGTGGAGACTGAGACAGCAAAATCGAGCGGGCAGTTCAGCAGGTGATACAAAGTACCTCTGGAAGCCGAAAGCCCTTAACTTTTTTTTTTTTTCATAGTCCTGACAAGGCCTGTGAGGCCTGGATGACTTATGACTGCGTGAGGTGGGAACACTGCCTTCCATTTCACACTGGGTTGCGACAGGTCAGGCTGTGACATGCTTACTGCTGCTTCCTGGCGCCTCGCTCTACACACAGCCCATCAGTTAGAGAACCATGCCTGCTAAGTACCATGCTGCTCAGCAAGAGTTCGTGCATCTGAATCTAACCCCTGAAATCAGAAAAATGCATCAGGCAAAACAATTAGATTAATTCAGAAGTTTCTGAACCTGTAAACACCCACGCCCCCTTGCATACACACACAGTTACAGATTTCACATATGTCCACGCACACGTGTGTGCGCGCGCATGCAAAGATACAGAGAAAACACAACTTATTTCTGTCCATGTGGAAAAAACGATCGCAGCTATGCAGGTAAGAAACAAAAATGCTACTGAGTCCCACTCCTGCCTCAGAAGAAGCAGAAGGGGTTACCGTCGTCTGACATTATGGGACTACGGCATCCATGCGATCAAAGGCAAAAAGATTAAACCATCACACCCCGTTCTATTGTCGCAGAAGTAGCCCATGCAACGCATTACTACAGCCCGGATTACAGTTAAAAAATCCACCGGTAACAGCCCTGTTATTAACATGCCACCTGTTACCTTTTCAAAATGCTGAAATTATCTTATGATCGTTTTCAGCTTGACAAATGCAGCTTAATCTTTATTGCATCTCACAGCAGAGCCCTGCTTCATCCATGTCTTATTTATCTCACGTGTGTCGGAATGCAACCCCGAGCCCTCAGTCCCCCCCTGCCACCAGGCATTCCTTCTGCTCGCCGTTATCAATATACCTAGGTTTCCATATCCGACTGCTCCTTTACAATAAAAAACACACCCACCCAGTATTCTACCATTGCCCGTTGCCTTGGTAATCCAAATGCCTGGGAACTCGCTGATTATCGGCGAATGAGACTCGCATTGTTCACACCGCAGCGCGTCTGCTATGTTAATGTGAGATAATGGCAGCCAGAAGACTCCTTTTGTTCCCAGCTTTGCTGTTTATTCACAGTGCCTGGAGGTCAGCGACTGCTACAACAACCGGGGAAGGAACCGCTGGAAGCGTGAGCAGATTCCACTTCTGCTTTTGCCTCTGAGACAGGGGGAAACACCAGCAGCCCCGCACAGCGAGAAGGGCACCGGGAGCTCTGCAGTCTGACTCACGCACGGTGGAGCAGGCGGCAGGGAGGAAGATTTGATGGACTCGCACTTCCGAGATTTTAGATGAAGCTGATTTACGCTCCCCGACCACGGAACAAACCGCTTTCTTCGAGAGGCGCGGCGGGGAGGGAGAGAGGGGAGGGGAGCAGCGCGGCACCACCGCAACTTACTGGGAGCGAGCCGGGCGGGGGGCTGCGGGGCTGACCGGGGAGCGGGGCGAGCCCACCCAGCCGCTGCTCGGCAGCCTGCCGCGGGCAGCGACCCCGCGGCGCCGGAGCCGCCACCGGGTGAAACCGCCGGGACGGGCTGGGCCGGGGCGGGGGGCGGCCGGGGGCAGCCCCCTCGCCGAGCGGCGGCGCCCGGAGGGGAGCGGGGCGGGCGAGGACGGCGGCGGCCGGGGCGGGCAGGGCAAGGGGAGCCCGGGCAGCGGCCCCGGCCAAACGGCGCGGCCGGCTGCGCCTCCTGGCACGAACGGGGCAACTCCCAGACACGTCTGCCCCAGCCGCCCCCGAGACTCTGCCTGTCACTGCTGAGACAGTGACGGGGGCAAGCGAACCGTCACATCCCACCTGCCCCGGCGTGGGAAGCGGGAACGGAGGGCACCAGCAGCCCGCGGCCCCGTCCCCGCAGCCCGGCGGAGGCGAGGACACGCGGGGCGCTGCCCCTCGCCCCCGGGGCCGCCCCGCCGCGGGGAGAAACCGCCGGCGCCTGGTAAAGGCACCGGCCGTACCTCACTGCTGTCACCGACCCGCCGCACAGGCTGTGGACGTGCTCTATGGAACAGGCTTTGTTGTCATCTCCAGCGAAAACCCGTCAGGGATTTTTTAGCAAGAACGTCTAACCCATCTTATTTTAGGGGAGCCGTTAGAAAAGCTCTCCGTCACTGCAAAGAGTAATGATTCTCTCCTTTTCTTCCCACTGTGATGCTAAAGAGAGCTGAAAACCTAAGTGTATGGGAACAGCAGGAAATTTAAAAATGACAAAGTCGTATACCAGGAATTCACTCGTTTTGCAATCTATTTACAGGGAAATCCTGTGGAGGGTCAGATTTTAATCCAGGTGAATGAATGACAGATATGCATAAAGGGAAGGCATCAAGGAAAATATCCGGTTTCAGACAAAATACACATCTGTGTTCCTGTTAGCAAATTATCCAAAAAGAACAAAAAATCTTTAAAAATATGAAGTATCTGCCATCATTTATGTCAGTAATTTTTTTTTTCCACACCACTGAAAATCGAGCATGTTGCCAGCCTGTAAAACGCCCTTCCTGCTTAAAGCCAGGTCCCCTCCCGGCAGGCAGGCTGGAGCGGGGTGCTAACAGCGCAGCACCCAGCAAACAGCTGAGCGGGGTGCTAACAGCGCAGCACCCAGCAAACAGCTGGAGCGGGGTGCTAACAGCGCAGCACCCAGCAAACAGCTGAGCGGGGTGCTAACAGCGCAGCACCCAGCAAACAGCTGCTCACACCGAACTCACCCTGTACGAACCACGGGCTGTCCCTGCCCAGCCCTTCTGTGCGTGGAGAGGGCTGCCAAACCTCGCATGTGGGCCTGACGCTGCAGCAGCTGAAGGGCTCTGTTGACTTTCTTCTGATGGTCCCTACCCCAAGGGACTCAATCCAGTAGGAAGATGACTCCCGCCAATTTTAATGAGTTTTGCATCAAAGAGCTAGGCAAAGTATAGCTTTCAGTGTCACCACAGTTATCATGTTGACAGTCAAAATTGGTAAAAACTAGGGGTGTTGCCACAGCTTAATGATTTCTAACTCCAGTGCCATCAGAATTGGGTTGGTTTCACCGAGAGCAAGTGACAGAGGGAACCTTCCCAACACACTGGAAGAGGAAAATCACCTGAACTCAGCACAAATCATCTGCTTTTGAGAGCAGCTCTCATGTAAAGAGCATGATACTATTGTGATTATTACTAAACGGTACATTGCAATCAATCAGATGTTTTCAGGAATTAGATGTCAATATGGCCCAAACACTAGAATGACAGCTGTCTTTTCAAAGGTGCTAGTTATCATATTTTAAAAACCAGCATAGACAGGGTAAAGCCTGAGAAGGTCAGATTTTGCCTCAGTCAGCAAACATACCTTAAATATTTGCCTAGTCTTTATCAGGATTTTTTAAAATATCAGGCTGACGTTTTTAATAAAAAAAAAAAAAAATAAAATCACAAAACAAAACCTACAAACTCTTTATCTAGTATACACAATGCTTATAGGAAAAAAATATAGAGTACATAACATATGTACTTACTAGGAAAAAAAAAAAATCACAGAAGTAGAGTAGTTGTGTTGCTACATATTATTCTTACTGCAATAGCACTCACTTTGACTCTCTAATCAAGACAGAAGCCCTGTTTTCACATCTATGCAAGGTGCTGTACACACAGTAAAAGATGATCCTTATCCTGTGCCTTTTACCAAGCATGTGAATAACATATATTTGAAGAGAAGTTAAGCTACCCATTGTTTTCAGAGATCATGTGTCTCACTCTCTCCTGTTACCACAAGAATTGACCACAAACGTCTCTCACCCAAAATGAAATGCGTATTTTTCACATGAAAATATTACAGGTTTAATTATTAACAACTAATGGTTGGTTACACATTATCAGTTTTCAACTAGAGAGTACTAAGCATTTGCTTTTAGCTCCAATGTTCTTTCAGGGTTTTCTTCCACCCCTCCCCATAATAAGTGTATGCACTAAAAACCAGTATCAGTGGTTTCACCTGGAGAACAAGATGGGCAAACAAGTCTTGGGACAGTACTTTAGAGCAATTAGTTTTGTCTATACAATGCTTAGAGCATCAGGGCCTTATTTAATACTGTTCTGAACAAATCTTGGTGTTTTTTTTTTTAAGAAACGGCACTGCTGCAGAAACATTTTTTTAAAAAAATTTCTTGTGACGGTGGTTTTTAACATTTCTTGACAGAAAGGGAGGCAGAAGAAAAAGAGGCTGCTTTTGCAGAATCAGGAGTAATACAGGTTGCTTTACTGGGTATATTCTCTTATATTAGGATTTACCATCTGTTCAGTCCCTAATTATATTTATTTCACAACTTCACAACCAGAAAGAAGAAAAGGCTTTTAAACAATCTTATCTTTCACCTAAAGAGTTCTGAATTATTTTGCAAAGATTGTTCCTGTACACCACAGCCCCATGCAGTAAAAGTGATCCCTGACTTCAGATTGATGTATAGAACACGCACAACATGCTTGTTTTCATAGAAGTGTGTATATGCTGTACCTGACCTTTCACTTTAACTGTTCTCTCATCTAGACATTTTTAAAGTGACTATTGCTGTCGGTCAAAAACACCTATGACAGCAAAACCAAAAAGGCAGCAACCTCTGCAGTGACTCTGACGCTGTTTGTACTGCGCTACAGCCAGATCAATCCCAATTCCTAACAAACAATGTAAGAGCCAATTCTAACCACACAGTAAAAATTCAGACACAGAACTGCCATTCTTTTCCAAGAGCTCTTACCATGTTAAAAGTTCAGCTCCTAGTAAAATTTGAATTGGAAGAAAAAAAGGGACAAAACAAACACTAAAAATAAGCACCCTGGTAAAGCAAGCCTAACCAATAAAAGGTATTTATGTCGATTGCCTGAACATAAAACAGTAATGATAATAAATACAGCACCTACCGTAATATTGAGTTACTTATTAATTTGATCTACTGTTTAATTTTCTCAAAACCTCTAGCACTAAGTAATTTGTGATAAAAATCATTTTATCTTCATGTTTTTCATCAGTCTTGACTGCCCTATACAGACATTACTACCCTTTGGTCACTAACTACAAGGCAGCTGGCAGTTCAACACAGAAGACCAAAATTTGAAGCAAGAGAGAAGACAACAAGAATCCAACAAATCCTCATGACAGCATACCAAACTGCAACTAACAGCTGCCTATTTTCTGGTGGCTTTGTTGACAGAGCAAGCTCTACTACAAGCTATGCAAGAAATGAGAAGCCCCTAGGGCTTGCATGGGTCAGATCCACCTCAAACTGAACTAGGGTGCAATTCCTGCAGGGATTGACGGAAATTGTACCCATTCAATTCAATTTGATCCACTTGTAAAGGTCCACCACTTAACGCAATGAAGTGTTAAGCAGGAACTTGATCAAAGCAAAGGAAGGTGTATAACGACAATACTTTGTACTTACATAAGAGCATTTTGCCAAAGACATTGAATTAATTTAAAAGTAAAAAAATCAGCCACCTTGAGTAGCATCTGTTTTTACAGACATTATGTTAGATTGGAAAACTACAACACAAAGAAGTTACATTACTGCCTGCAAGATAGAAAGCATGAAGTTTCACTCCTATGCGGAAGGGCCAGCCCAAAGACTACTGCCTCTCCTTAAGTCCCCCATAAATCCTTTAAGTAGGCCTTAAATTAGAAGTTCGATGGGATTAAGGAGGTGGATAGGTCTCATACTGGTCCTTCAGTACAGGAGTGAAGTTCACCCACAAGAATCAATAAAAAAGTCTAAAAATGAAATTTAAAATAAAATAATAATAAATCATTGAATCTCACATTCCAGTTTGAGCTACCTGTTATTACACTGCCCTGACTTTAAAAAAAAAAAGAAAAAAAAAAAAAAAGAAGAAAAGGTTGAGGTGGTTTTTTTTTGAGAATCCAGTGCTCATGCTGTTCATAAAGCACAGGAGTTTGCAGTCCAACTAATCGCTCGACATTAGGAAGCAGGTATTTAGCTGAAATGTTGTTCTATATGCAACACTCAATCATTCTGTTACTGAAAAACTAAATTTAGAAAGAAATTAGTACAATACAGTCCCTCCTCTGAAAGCATTTGTTGCATGTGTCCACATCCTTGTATTCTGCTCTCTCTACGTGCACTTGACCAAGAGTATCACTACCAAAGTCCTCCTTGGTCGGTCTACTTCAGTTTTCCCCCACAACTCATTTAACTTAGTGAAAATAGAAGGCTGCCCCTACAAATAGGCCAGACCTGAATTCCCCCCAGTGTATGTGCCCACAGTTTCTTAAACATGAATCTGTAGATTCAGATCCTTGTGATACACTCTTGAGTCAGAATTAATTTTAAATAGTCGAGCCCTGTTTCAACTTTGAGACTAAGCAGCTGTGTTTCTGTAGTGCCAGGTACATTGGGATTCTAGTCTCTGACTAAAATTTGGGTAATTTTGCTGCTAGTAAAAGCAACAGCAGAAAAAGCTCTGTATGAAGTACTTCAGATAGTCCAAAGGCAGGGGAAGGGTTTTCTTTTTTGTCTAGTGATACTCAGCAGCTGACAGATACCCTATATTCCCTCTGTTAAGCTATGTAAGGTTCTTGAATATGCTCTTGGTTGTCCTAATTTAATATTTAATTATTCTACAAAACTTGAAATAGCTGGATACATTAATTTCTTGTAGGAAATGCAGCGCATACATTTGTGGTTTGAATTCACGCAAAAACTTTGTGAAATTAGAGATAAGATATTGTGAACTTTAATACTGAGCTTTTGACCCAAATGTAATCTAATGCAAATACAAATACTACTTCATGAACAGCTTCATCACTGGGATTGTACTTAATGACTTTTCATCTTTTGTTTAATTCAAACAAACAAAACAATTCTTCTTCACCCCGTACTTCACTACTGTCTAACAGACCAATTATAAAACATTCATGAAAACAAACAGTTCCTGTTGGAGAAAGAAGCTGGCGAGCCATAAGATGTCTCATTCTAACATACCACCTGAGAGATTCCCAGTAGTCACAGTTATGGCTAAACTGCAGATGAGACGACAGAACACACTGAAGCAGCGATGCAGATATTCCAAATTCCTAAGCGGCTGGTGCAGCTATTATAGATAAGAAGTTATGCCACAAAAATTGTGTTTCTAGAGGGGCATCTCATAGGTAAACGGAGGTAATTTAGAACTGACTTCGAGTATCTTGCTCAGTAAACCATTTAAAGGGTGATGCTCAAGAGAAACTCGCAGGGACTGTTCGATACTGGGCAGGATGTTCTGCTATTAGATAGAATATTGGGTAACCTGCTACTGCCAGAAATGCGGGTATTCATGTTTAGCAGAAGAAAGCATTTATTTTTGACATGCGACAGAGTTTTGGTGGAAAACTGCCATGAAAGAAAAGAGTTGTGCCTATCTTACCTAGTAATGTAGCACACAGCTCCCGTGAGATCAAATAGATCACTTTATAGACTCTAGGGGAACAAAGGCTAAAAGGACAGATGAGAATCAGGCACTTAAGAACTACAAAACTACACCTAAGAGAGCACAGACACTGCACTGCACTTTCTCTGCAGACTGGCCACTAATTTCACCTTGGCTTCTGCAAAGCTTCTCCCAGGTGTAAAAGTAAGTTATTTTAGAACAGAAGGTTTTCTGTGTGGTTTTTTTTTTTTTTTTTAAGTGTGTTTACAATTGATCGTTTCATAAGCAACTGAAAAAAAGAGGCAATCCAGGTACTCTGAAAAGTCAGTGATATTACAGTAGTTATACTACAAAAAAGGACTTTATTCTCAACAGCTATAATAAAAGGCATAGTATTTGCATGGTTTTCCCATAAATAAAACAAAAAAAAGGAGAAAAAACCCCAACCCAAAAGTGGTTTTCAGATTAATTCACACGTGCAAATACACTGGTACAAAAATGCCCCTAAGCTCCATTCTAACAAGTTACTTATGCTAGCATAGAATCTAGATACAAGGAATTTAGCCTCATGTGCACTCTTATAACCCTTTACTAATGGAAATGCTCAATGCTAAAAAATTTATACTATTTGTGATTTCTTTAATGTGATGCTGAGGGAAAGAAAGCCTTCGAAAAAACTTCCAGAAACATAAAGCATGAAATGAATGTTTAGTCCTGTCTACACTTACTCTTCAGCTTTTGCCTTGACCCAGGCTCTGCAGACAAGAAATACAGATCCTGTTCCTCCATGTAATTTGGTAATAAAAGGCTTCACATCTCCAGCTTCTTCTAGTGTCCTTTAATGCTCACATTTTCTCTAAATTAACATAAGCACTTTGTGATCTTCACCTGATATAAGGTAGTGTAGGACACTCTCCCATCTATGGTTATGCTTTGTATAGATTTGTATATATACAATCGCTTCGTATACATTTCCAATGCAACTTACAAAACAGAACATTAGTGAAATGCTTCCAACCTTAAGAAAAAAGCCATTTGTATTTAAATAAGCAGTAGGAAAAGGTCTGGTGAGATAAATGTTGTAGAAATTTATCTCTAGGGCACAACCTGAAGTTTGAAAGCAAGCCCACTTGATCTGAAGCACAGATTTGAACATGGAAGCATCACTTCACTACACACCAGGCAACAGCAAAGACAAAACCTGAGTGTGTTCAGTAATTGCTGTAACTACAGATCCCTGTTCTCCCTAGTGCTGTTCAGTGCATGAAACTGTGTAGCTACCTCCATCAATGGTAATCAGCATGTCAGTTAACAAATCTGTCGGGTGGTACATTTGTACAGACTGCCACGCCTACGGACCAGGCTGAGACTCACCTATGAGAGAGGGTGGGTTTCATGGAGCTCATAGAGTTCATGGGGGGTTGCATGGGTAGCTTCCCTGGAGGATCGTTCTGCCGGCTTTTCTGGTGGCGAAGCAGCAAGAGCCGTCCCAGTTCCTCACACCACGACGAAAGCAGCGCTGCACGAACAGAACACAATGACAGTAAGCGTACAACTGAAGAATCGGCACAGCTGAGCGCAGATGCAAGCTACCGTACCGGGAGTCACAATCCGAACAGACAAACCCCAGGAGTGAAAAGCTCGTCCACGAACCAGCACTCACATTATTATCCTACCAAATTGAGTCTGTAATTGCCCTACACTATCATTATAATGTTTTTACAGAAGTTAAAAACATTCTGCACAGACCAGAAGGCACAAGAAAACTTGTCTGAGCTGAGCGGCACAGAGATGAAGAATGGATGAGGCGCAAGGACATGGGATAGCTGTTGTGAATGAAAAGACGCAGAAGAATTCGTTTCACGCTAATAAAAATGGAACAAAAACATGCAGAAGATGTTCACAGAGAGGAGCAAAGAACAATAAGATCTCTTTTCTGTTTGGCTATTTTTGTGTAAAAGCTTAATTGGAGAGGCCTGAAGAGAAACCCATGTGCAGGAATTCATTTCCAAAACTGCTGTCAGCTACCAGTCTTGAATAGATAAACAGGAGAACATGGCCACACTGATGGATGGACACAAAGTTAGGCACTTAAATCTATACTTAACCCAGCACAACCCCTAAATGTGTATTTCCATTACGTGCCTAATCTTCTAGTCAATGAGGGTAATTCTGTGCTTACAGGAAAATCACGCTTATGAACTATGAAGATGCAGAGATTTCCTAGAGCGACGAAAGCTTGCAACTCCCTCTGAAGACATGAAAGGGGTCATTATCTCTGAAAATATGGCCTCTCCCTTATGCACTCACACTCAGAAAAGATCAGCTCCTGTTACAGCAACCACCTACTTTGCAGAAAGCAGAGCTCCCAAAGGTGACTCTGGGTGAAATGTGGCTCCCGTGAGTGCACCCAGCCAAGACACTCCACTGAAGCCTCCAGCAACACCCCACTGACCCTCAAAGCTGCCCATTTAATTCCAGCATCAGAAGCGGCTCACATAAAAAGTCACCAAGGTACGATGCAGTGAAGAGGCTCACCAGAATGAACTGCAGATTAATTGCAAAATTCTGTAGTTCAAGAAATGTTCTCAAGTGGAAGTGCTTAGGGTTCCTCCTTCTTTAAAGTATGCTTAACAAAACCCTCAGAACATGAAAATGCTTTGTATTTAATTTTTAACTAAGTGCTTTCCTGAGGTGTTATGAACAGAACACAAATCAACAGATTGCACAAGTAGGTGAGAACCAGAAGACTACTCAAAACCCAAGCTGTTTACAGTAGGATAGCTCTACGGGTAATTTTAGGCTTGCTGGTTTAAAACAGACAAGCGCAGAATTCTCTAAAATTAAGGCTTTTATTTTAATTTATTATTTTTCCAGTGGTTGTCTTTTCACCAAATAATATAATCATAAGCAATTGCAAACTGTCATTTCAGGGTACACCGCCTTCTTTTTCTAGTAGCTACTCACAGGTACTGTTAACACACTCGCAGTAGAACAAATGCCCAGGAGATTAATTGTGAAGTTGTATTTGTAGGGGAGGGGAAAAAAGGAACCTGCTTTGCCAAGAACATCCACAAATATGATTTTTCAGGAGGAAAAACAACTGGAATTTCTCAAGTTTAAGGGCCACACAAGAAAGCACTTAAAGCCCAGGCCATTCCTGTGAATTAATCACACATTTGGACAAAGGAGAGGTAGTAATTTCATTGCATTTATCAAGTGGAAGGTCAAGAGCGGTGTTTAGGGAGGCATTTTAGAGCTCTGCTGTGACAAAAAGGGGACATAGCTTCTTTATGTAACTAAACATGGTCATTCGGAAATCGTCAGCCTCACACGTAGCCTACAGAAAGCATTCCCCCGAGCTCTGTGAAACGTTCCAGCAACGAGTGTCAGTCTAAGCTGCTTTTCTATTAGCCAAGGAATCTGTCAACAAGCATTTGATCAAATTATACTCACCTTTTATCCCTGGCATATCATTACTAATGTGCCAGCAACAAACCCCCCCTCCGCCTTTCCAGCTGCCTGGAGATACAAATCCCTGCCTCCAAGGGCTTCTCCCTGCGCACCACGGCCACTTGGGCTCTGAGGAACACGAACAAAGTGTTCTGTCGAACACTAAACGCAGCCCTTGCCGAGTAGCCGAGCACTTCCAGAGCCGAGTGTAATTACTACGGTGTCAAATGGAAATCGTCCATCTTAAATGAGCCTGTGATGGGAGGAGGGAGCTGCTCCTTCTGCACACCTACACGCACTTGACAAATAGGATAAAAAGCAAAACCCAATGGGTCTGAGGGCATGAATCTGCAAGCAAAAGCTGAATCTGCTTGAAAAAAAAAAAGCAGAGTAACTCCTGGAGAGGTAACATGCCAATGAGACAGCATTGCTTTGGTGAGGTGAAGATAAGAAAAGATCTTAATGAGTTATTGTTATTACCAATATCCAACACACACATTTATAAAGGTGAAATGTAAACCATCAAAGAACAAAGAGGTCCACAAGATAGGCTGGACAGTTTCATTCTACAAGTTATCTGGGGAGGATTCATGTTTTTAGAAACGAAGAGCCTGCAGGTGTAAAACGTAACAAATTTACTCATCCCTATCACAGCGCTCATTACGGAGAGGTTTAACCTTTCCTCCCCTGGGACATTGCAACTCATGTACCATGTATAATAATCGCACTCTTCCCTGCGTCAGTGTTTGTGCATGGAATGAGACGAGAGCTGTCTGCAGCTCCCTTAGGAGTCACCAGTCCCCCTCTATTCTGCCCAGCAGGAGCAAGAACCCTCTCCAAGAGCCTGCTCTCCTCTGCTGGAAACGCTGGGGCTGCCTCCCTCCTGTCCTGCCCCATCCACCTCCACTGCTCCGCTCTCTGCCTGGTAAGATGGATATATACCCCCCCACATCTGGTACAGCTGGCTTCTGGAGAACATCACTTCCTGGGCTATTCAAGCAAGATGAAACAAACTCAAAATGAATTTACAGATTACACTATTCATCTTTAGTGTACTTAGTTACCGCTTTTTATGCTGACAGTATTAGGCGCATCTCAACTCATTTACACTCAAAGCACGAGAAATTCAGTATCATACCATAATGAACAGATAAAGCAGCGAGCACAAAGGACAGCTACAGATGGTGCCAACAGTCAGTCTCTCCCTCTCACAGCACAGCCAAGCAGCTGCTTTTTCTCCCCTCGCCGCCCCTCCTCCTTGTATAACAGGAGCACAGATTTTGCAGATGGACCATCCACACCGTCTCTCGCAGCCTCTTGCTGCGGCAGTTTAATGAACAGATTTAAATCGTGTTCCTGTGCTCCATTGCTACAATGTCCCTTGCATATGTCCCAATGATGTGGCTTTCTTGATTAAGTTGAAGTCAACTGTTGCAACAGGGGGAAGGAAAAATCCTTAACATGCACCCCCCACGCCCCTGTACGTGGCTCAGGTGTAAAATACAACCTGGTTAATACACCAGAATTGACGTTTTCAACCCCTGTTCAGTCACAGACGGCTCTGCCAGCTCATGCCAAAAGATGCATAATAATGGCAATCAAATGACATGCTGACAGTTTAAGTGTATTCACACATTTATTTGGCTTAAAGGGACACACTCTGGGACGACTGGTGCAATAGTTGACCTACTTTTCTCCATTTGCAAAACCTGTATCATTCTTAATGGGATTGCATTTTACTTTAAATGTTGATGTGTTTTCATAGCAATAAATCAATACTGATTTGCTAATGACAATTGCATTAAGAATCCAACACAGGAATGAGCAGCCTCAGCTTTCACCTTTGTGAAACGGGGAAAACCAGAAAAATTTAAAAATAGGAAAATTTAAATTATGAATAGCCCAAGGGGTTTTCCTAAGGAAGCGAGAGAAAAATCCCGTTCAGAGATATTCAGCTTCCTGCCACCCAGCCCCCTTTTTGTTTCTCCTTTCTCTGAAGAGGACCAGAAGTTGCAAGTGTGTCTCTCAGCACAGAATGTGACTGACCTCTCCTTAAAATACTCATTAATACTCCCACACACTCAGACTTAGCCACACTTCATGTCCTTCTGGATGCCTTCAATGGTTTTAAACACTTTCATTGAAAAAATCATAAGACATCGTAATGTATCTACACGGGCATCCTGGGGACAAGGAGAAGGAAGAGGGCTGGAAGGCAAAGATTTCTTTTTTTTTTCCTCCCTTTCAGCCCAAGTCACATGTCAAGCATTTCTCTGCAACCACACAGCTAAACCTTGCTTGAAACATAAAGGAAGCAATTGTTATTTAATCCCCTGCCTCCAGGAGCCAGGTGTTTAAGAACATGCCAAATATCACAAGATTTGTGACACAATTATTAGGACTGGCCATGTCCCTCGGTACTCTTCCTTTCCTGCGACGGCTCCTGTGTGCTGAAAACCTGCCAGGCAGTACGGAAACAAAGGTCCCCACCGCCGGCTCTGTGGCACCTTCCCGTTCCTCGGAGCTGTGCGCGCCCACCGCCCAGCAGCAGCATCACGACCGCTTCAGAAGCACCAAGCCCTTCTGTCAGCAAAACCAAGGAGCTGGAGCTGGGGTAAGTCAGAGACCACGCGTAGGCTGCCCACTTCTTGACGACAAATGATGCCTGCGTACTTGCAACAGTTACGTGATGGATGCTGATGATGCACCTCAAAGGACAGTTTATAGCCGTACCATCGAGTACCGGCACGGCCCGTTACGATCCCTTTTGGCCTAGGGAACAGAAAGGGTAAGGAAAACAGGCTGGGCGATCAATGCTACCCCATAGATTCGCTAATGCATTTCATTAGCTGCGTCCACACCAGCACCGATAGCTGCAACCCTGTAACTGACTGATTTAACTCGGTGCGGTGCAAAGTGCTGTAGTAAGCATCTCTGAGTGAATGAGCCAGTGGGCTCCCTAGAAAGCAAAATACAGAGAAGCACAGTGCTAATCTATTTACCTATTATGATACCCTAGTATTAGTTACAGCTTATCACCTCAGTAAATCACCGGCTCTTGTTAGGGAACGTGCTTAAAGGTGCAGCAAACCGTTATTTACAGGCAGACACTATATTTACAGCCACAAAGACAGGTGAGGAGGGGACAGGACAACAGCTCAGTAATTTCAATGCCTTCTGCTTCCCAGGAGACTGCTGGAGGAGCACAATAGGATTACTGCTTCCTTGCTGCAGTTAAGCTGCAGTAGATAGTTCAATAGGCAGACTGGCAGACCCGTATTTCTTACTCACTGCAATGAAAACATTAGGGAAAAAGGAGGAGTCTGATTTGGAGAACTATCTGTTCAGCATCGTCTTGCTAGTTTGGTTTTGTGTCTCAGAAGGAAATGCATTTGGCTGGAAAGATATTTACAGCATAAGTAAGAAAAGACAGCAATTTTTTTGCAGATCATATTCATTAATTTTACATTGCTCTTAGAAACAAATTCATATTTTTTACATGGAGAATTCCAGCTAAGTGGAATATAGAGCTACCGAGGGCTTTCTATCCTCTTCTGTGCAGACTGCCATCTAAATACAGTTTTTATAAATCATCCAGTGATGTAATTTGGTGGGGTAGGAAGGGAAGCAGTGACGAGAAGAGAAGGAGAGAAGTGATAATGACTATTGTCTTGGTTATTTAAGAATGTTATTCTTTCTACACAGAAAAATAGAGACTATATACGCTTTGAAAAAATATATTTAAAATATATTTAAAATGTTAACTACCTAACGCTCAAGGTGCTGCAGTATTAGAAAAATAACTTCAACTGCATTAAAAGGATGGAATTCTTTGTCCACAATTTTGGGAAGCAGTAAATTGGATGTTTTCCTCATGTTTTAAAAGCCATTTTCCTTTTAAAGAGGTGGGAAATGGAGAGAGAGGGAGAAACTGGTCATCCCACACTATTTCAAGGACTGATTTTCCTGCAGCTCTCCTCACACACTCCAGCAGAGCCTGGCAATGGCTAGCTAACCCGTCAGACAGCCAGCCAGGGCAGGAAAGCAAGGCTACAAGGAAAACAGGATGTAAGTATCCATCAGGAGAGATTCAGAGTGTGCGTGACTGCCCCTCCTCTTCAGTTCTTTCCAGGCACTGCCATGCCTCCTAACCCTGTGACAGACCAGCCCTACCCCTGTCATTACACCAGCTTCTGCTCTGTATCTGCCTCAATGCGGAGAGCACAAAGGCAGTACGTACAATGGCAATTACAAAGCAGAAGCAGTCATTCCCAGCAGTCTGGCGGTTCAACACGGCCTCACAGCGGTTCCCAGGGAGTCCACCTCTCCCAGGCCCACCTCTGCAGCTGCCAGCAGATGCCCACGCTGCACACAGGGGCCCACTGCACGGAGCCAACGCTGGCTCCCAGGTGTTTGCCTCCACCTCAGCCCGGGAGGCTTACACCCCAGCTGGCTGCTTTTCTGGAGCAGCTGAGGACTGCTTGCTCTTCTCCATCAGGCAAAATCAGGGATGTTAGCTTAAAGAGTCAAGTAAACAAGCTGGATTAAATGGACTGATTTTATCTGAAGTTCAAAGTACCAACACAAACCTGCTCCACTAGCAGAGTAGTAAGGACAGCAAGTCGTATCTTTGGTACCACCTCCAAACGCAGAGAGATTTAAGAAGCGCTGGTCCCAGTGACTGCGTAGCAGCTGCACGGAACCGAATTCCCCAGCAGAGCAAAAGGGGCGGCTCTGGGAGGCATGAACTGCCTCGCTAATCACAACAGGGACACAAAGTCAACAGCCATGGTTCAACATTGTGAAACAGGGTAGATACATGTTTCTACCACTACTACCCAAGTAATGACCTTTATCACCAGTGCCCCCTCCATTACTGTAGCTACAGCTATGTCCCGCAGCAGCAAAGCTTTGCCCTGCTAGGGTCCATAACGTAGTTATGTATTATCATTAAAAAACCCCACAAATACCACAAGGCTTATAGCACAACAGGTAATGCCGGGAATGCCTATTAAACTGCATGTAATATCAAATTAATTAACAGAGCAAAACCTGTTACTGCAAACCTGAGAGTTACCTAGCATATACTTTCAAGGCTGCTGTATGACAGTGACACCAAGTTCAAATCTGGTCTTGAAAACAGGTCCAGCTTGCCTTGGCATATCTTCAGCTCTTCAAAAATACCTCTCAAGACACACATATATATAGGCTTCCCCAAAAGCTCTTGCCAACTGGAATAGTATATGCTGGAGACACAGATTTGAATATTGCTATCCTTATCCTATGACTTCAGTGGAACCAGGATTCCCCAGTTTCCTTCTACATTTGCCAAAACTTGGCAGAGCATCTTACCAGATTCACTACATTAACTCTGAAGTAATACATTACAAAACATAGCAACAATGGCTCAATTTGGCAAGTACAGAACACTCTGCACAGATCCAGACAAAATACGTAAGCATCTCATTTAGGCTTAGCTGTACCCACGTTGCTACATCTGAAAACATGCCCCATTACAAAGAGAAGACAAAGCTGGTGAAAGGCCACCGGGCAAGTGAATCTTGGATACAGCTTTCCAAAGGAAATGCACTCCAATAGCATTAGACTGCTTGTTTTCTTACTCATCCAATTGTTGGTTTCATTGCTTACATTTCAAACAACAGTGTCTTTCATTACCGCTGTACGCTTTCATTTTGTAATGCCAGTTCTAGTCTTCAACAGATTTCACACATAATACAAGCATCTGAAAGATGGAAGTGACTCACTTCAACTCATCTTTGGCTAGATTCAAACCCGTTACCCGTAGGTGAGAGGCTCCGTTTCACTTAATCCATCCTGAGCCCTCCAATCATGACTGTAAACAGCTCCTGAGCGAACACTGCCACTGACACCCAGGAGCGCTAGGAAAAACCACGAGAGGCATCTCACCAGAGCTGGAACCCAGGGAATCCATGCGCGATGACAGTCTGGAAAAGGGAAAATCTAGAGGCTGTTTTCAAAAAAGGAAAAGGAATAACTGCAGAATTGAAGGTCCAGTTTCCTACTGGGGAAAAATAACTCAAACTATTCCAAAGAATAAATAGGAAAGTAAAAAATGAGTAACAAGCAAAATGGATTTGTCAAGAACAAATCACACCACACTTCTGTACTTTCTTTATACTAGCTGTTTGTAAAATTTGTAAAATCAAATTAGTTGGAATTTAGTGACACTTCAGTGCTGCTTTACATGACATTCTTAAAAATAAACAAGGCAAATAAGGTCTAGCTGAATACAATACAAAATGCTGGAAACTTAGCTTACCAAACTAGTAAAATAATGGTCAGTAACAAAAACAAGCATTATTGGATAGGTTTGTGCAGGAGTTAGTTCTGGGTCTGAAATTATGGAATACTTCAGTTATGGATCTCCATGATGAAGGGCTAGATAAAGGGCTAGAACACGTTCTGGGTCAATTTACAGGTGGCACAAGCTAGAAAGAAGCATCAGTTCACTGCAGAAATTTGGTGTTGAAACCATCTTGAAAAGCTGGAGAAACGGTCTGAAACTACGTACAACAGGGACAAGTACAAAGTACCACACTGCGCACCAACACCAGGGTGAGAACCATCTCCGAAGGCAAGGATTCTCAGAGGCAGAGGCGAAGGCAGACGCTGCACAGAGGCTGAGCCCTGCCATGCTCCCGCAAACTCAACCAGCCGGCTCAGCTGCACGAGCAGAAGCCAAGTCTGAAAGATGCACAGTTCTCCTTTCTCTCTACCCCACCGCAATGCACAGCCACAGGAGGGAGGGAAAAGTCATCAGAATGGTAGGAAAAAAAATTAACAATATAACCTGCACAAAAAGATGGCACAGAGTAGGAGGGTTTTTTGTGTGTTTGCTTGGGTTTTTTTAGAAGAGGAAAAACTGACAGTAGTATTCCCATTTACAGAGTAACAAGGCATTATCCATATCCAGACTAGAAACACACACAAAAAATAAAGAGATAGAAAAGACAGAGGTTATGTATTAGGAGTATCCTAATGCTCCTAAATACTCTACCTGGTAAGTTGAGGAATCTCCATGAATGGAGATGCCAAGGAAAGGTCCGATAAACATCTGGTGAGAATGGCACTAGGGATTCTTCACGCAAGGGAGCATGGCACTGATGACTTTTGGAAGTCTTTTACAATCGAATCTATGATTATGCACACAGGAATTTCAATCAAACAGCCCGCATCAGAAAAATATTCATATCTGGCTTGTATTTATAATTATTTCAAAAAGACAAGACATGTAAAAAGCACTTAACATCTCAGTTACAGAGTAGGGAGCTCCTGCAGAGATTGCTGAAGTGGCCATCCAGCTACACAGCTTGCTGGCTAAGTTCTAAAGATGAAAGAAACCGAGAGCAGGTGACGTGCTAAAGGTCACACCATTTGCGACAGAACGAGTCCCAGACAGAGAGGATCATACACTTTCCTCTCTTTGCAAGGAAAAACCACAACCACCACATCAAGGGGTTACTGCTTTGTGCCCGCAGCCTTTGTGCCTGTCATGGAACATTTTCAAGCAACAACTGTAAAACATCTGGAGAGGCTTTCAAGGAGGAAAAAAAAATTACAAAACCCACACAACCAAAATTTATAGCAGAAACGTGTTTCCAAAGTTAACATTGCACAGACAGAACTTCTGAGAAGGACCAGAAGCTATTTTAGGAACTTCAGCTTCTTGGTTCTGCAGTCTCGCTCTTGGCTTTAATTTTACATTATTTTACATTTTTATGGGAAAAGAATGTTTTAGCAGGTGTCCTCAGAATTTTTTTAATTTTTTGTATGATTAGTGTAATACAACCTTTGCCAACTTCTCTTTAAGTGCTGAAGGAAAAAAAAATATTAGTTTTCAAAGTTGAGGGTTGCAGGACCATTTTTCACACTACACAAACTTTGTTCCTGAACAGAACTAAGCTAAAAGCACTCTGACCCTTACCCTTACATCTTGTTTTTTTTTCACTCTGAAATAAGATTTAAACTACATGTAAAATAATCTCTATCTGCTGAACGTGAAAACACCTAGGGACATCAGCAGAGAGAAACTCAGCCTACAGAAGTTTTTTACTTACCTATTCCTGTTTAAACACTACGGAGCAGACAGATGTGTGCATGCACTGCAATTTCAAGGCGACGATGTTTTCCATCTCACCTCCCAGTTAAAGGGTTAGGTTCCTAACAAAGTTATTACTTCTCTTTTTCCCTCTGTGTGCCACCAACCCCACAAACTCTGTCATCTTCCCTTTACTAGCAATCTGCTCTGCTCCTCTGGTACCAATCACCTTTTCTTGAGAACTGCCTAATTAATTAACATTCAATTAACATACCAAAGTTAAATGCCAAATAATTGTTCCCAAGCTGCACTGGGAACTTGGTAACTAATCTGAGCAAGAGAAGGGCTTCTGTACCCTGAACGTCCAATTTCTGCTAGTCGTGCCCGTTGGGCTCACAGACATTTCCCACCTCAAAGATGGGTGTATCAAAGAAGCAGAGTTTGTGAGCCATGGATGCTCTTATTAAGACATCCTGATACCCCGTAAGACACAATATGCACTATGTTTCTTTTATTTATTACCAATAAAGCAAAACTAGCAAACATCTATGCTCTTTTACAATTAGGGCCACATAGAAAACGCAAGTTGCTGTAAAATAATAAACACCTAAATAACCCTACCCTCATCTTCAGTTTATTCTGATTATCTTTTCATGATACAAAGTGTTCAGCAGCAATACTGCCTCCAGGTAGCCCTGTTTCCTGCTGTCTGTGCCCATGCCCTGCTGTGCTGAAGCATCTCTTGATAGTTCACATGACCACCTTGTGAACCTGACCAGGAATCTGATCTGACTGGGTATTTTCCCCCCCCTTTTTTTTTTTTTTTCTTCCAGACATTTATTGCGTTTTGTTTCATGTTTTTCCTCCAGCTAGATGAACTCCCTGCTGCAGCTCTGAGCCTGGCCCCAGCACCCAGGCTACTTGCTCTGCAGAGGCAGAAATCAGCCAGCTGCTTCTCCGCACAGGCAGCATCCGAAGACACAGCTCCAGCGCACGCGTCCGTGCCTCGGTTCAATTAGCTGAGAGACAAGCACACAGCAGTTTGGAACATGAGATTGTTTTATTTAAAAACCTAAGTATGAACATTAGTTTTAGATAGATTAGAAATTGCTGTTTCCTTGTCTTAAGGGGAATGTTTACGGTTTTACATAGGTAGAAATAGGTTATCTATGGAATAGGGGAGAGGTAAAAAGAATGAACATGGCAAATTGCTTTTTACATGCACCTAGGGAAGAAGCCGGTAGAAATCGCAGCCCATACTGATTTTTCAATATCTTTCTTTTCTCTGCCTGAAAATAAAAAAGAAATGGGGAAGATGGGAGGGGTTATTTGTGAGTACCTCATCCCATGGACATTTACAGAAGAGCAGCCTTCCTAAATTCTCACAGAGAGCATCTGGCCCCCTCTCCCTGCACACAAGCGCTATAATTTCAGGACTGGAGTGCTATAAGATAATGCCATCAGTGCTCTTGCCATCTATAAATAACAACTGCATTTGGATCCAGCCGAGTCACGTGGAAAAGCTGGCCAGCGATACGTACATGTGTGTGAGCACGCACTCGGAAACCCAAATAATTCTAATAATCTTGCATGAAATAAGCTTCAGCTTTCCAAATTTAGCTCTGGTCCATGCGCTCTCTGCGGCTTGCAGAGGACTGCTATTATTTTTTCTCCAAGACAGTTCTTCCCTTAGAAGCTGCTGACTAGGGCATCAGCGGGGTATTGTGCAAAACCATATCATGTGCTGCTGCGCAGACAGACTGCTTGGAGAGGCAGACAAGAATCAATTCCTCTGGCAGCTCTGCTAACCCTCCCTCCCCTCTCATTGACATCTTATCTCAGCCACCAACAAGGCGAAGGGGCTGAGCGCGGCAGCCACGGGGAGGGCTGCGCGGGTGAGGCAGCCGGCACAGCATGGATGCCATGAGCTGGAACAGTTTTCCCATCTTGCGCCGAACCGCAGCATGAGCTTTCCCAGCCTCCTGCCAGTATTTCAGGTGGAGGACTGGGATGACAGAGAAAAGACTACAGTCCTAATGACACACGGAATCAGGTTGGAGTGTTAGTTTTCTACAGCAAATCTGTTAGAGCAGCACAAAAGGATGATTTAAAAAAAAAAATATATATACACACACATAGATATAATTTGGATGCTTAAACAATCCCACTGCATTAGTAACAAACACAAACAGGAAACCATTTCAGAGGAGTTGTATGCGACTCCCCAGGGCGTTTTCTGGAAAAATGACTAGAATACAACCTGACATGACCAATAGAGCCTACAAAAAATGTTGTTTATCCAAGACTGTAATCCCCACAAGACATTATAGGGGTAAGATTTTCATCTTTGGAAGCTAAAAATGAAGAGAGCATATACCGAGGAGGAGAGGAGAAAGGAGGAGGGAGGGTAGTGAGGGACCCAGAGGATTTCCCAAGCCCCGTTAATTCTGCAGAGCTTTTCACAGGGACAGCGTTTCTGTTTCGCAGCCTGTAGAAAAGCAGCCATTTACACCAGCACTAAGCAAGCATCCCATCTAAATAACAACCACATCTTTTTTACATTCCCGGAACATCTGGATAAGAAGAATCAAAATGGACATTAGAACACCAAATACATGTAAAACAGATAGTAAGATGCTATCCAAGCACATGGTAAATAAAATTCTCCATTCTTGGTCAGAGCCACTTTGGATTAACTCGTACTCCTACTGAAATTGGTGGAAAACACTGTAAACAATTTTAGTGGCAGCAAGGCTGAATCTCTTACATTACATTTACGTAACCTCTACCAATCTGATCCCTTTTTTTAAAAAAATACACCATTTTAAGTGTACTTTACAAAACGTAACTTCTTTATACATTGGCAAGTACTTTGATGCTAGTCTAGCAGATGATAATTTTAATTTAGTGATGTAAACTAAGAGATTGTGTGGAAAAGTAGCTAGAAGAGAGGGTCAAAAACAAGAGAAATGAAAGCAAAAGATAAGATGTTACAGAAATATAAGGTTTCTCAAAGGTGAGCGAGATGCATTTGTTGCCTACAGACTGTGCCTGGCTGCTTACCGTCTGGAGATGATACAAATGGCCTTTCACAGACACGTAAGAACTGGCTCCTTCCATAAGGAGCTTGAAAGAAATGCAGTAAGTTCAAAACCAATATGGCATGGGCAAAAAGTTCTCAGGGAAATTAACACAGGAATGTTTTCCGTCAGGAGCTGGTTACTTGAAGGGCTTGAAAGAAAGAAGGGGTTTGCAGCCAAGTATTAGGAAATTTTCTCTAAGGGGAATAGACTGAAGTAATTTTGAAAACACGAGGGTGGAGGAAGAGATGAGGAGAACCCTCAGGAGAAACAGACACCCAAGGAACAGAGGAAACAAGGAACAGGCCTGAGGGCACCTGCTGACTGATTAATGAGAAGGGTAATTAAGTGGGCTTCAAGCAGGTGTTTTTTTTTTTTACACACACACACACACACACACTACCCCCTCCTCCCCCCCTACTTTTGGTACTGTATTTTACTTTGAGAACAAGTTTCTACTACATTTTCTTCCTGCTTAAGAGCCCCTATATGTAACTCCCCACAGAAGAAAGCTCCCCAAAAGCCAAATTATCCAAATTTGGCCAAATTCAAATATTATCTTCATGCAATACCCCATCTAATCTTGTCTACTGCAATATAAACCAATTTGCATCAGCAATCTGTAGTTTGGTGCTACAAAAACTAAAAATTACACATTTTGGGTTGTTTCATTGATGGCAGAGAAAAAGCTGTTCATTGGAATTGTTCCTGCTCATAACACGTCATCCTTCTACCTCTTTATTAGCACAATCGTCTTGCATGAAAAAAAAAAAAAGGCTGTTGAGAACATCTGGTTTGTTCTCTTTTGGATTTCAAGTTGATTGTTATGATCAATTCGGGATACCAGCTCCAGTTCCAAAGGATGTCAAGAAGGGTTTGAAAACAAAACCAAAAAACTTGACTAATCTTGACTGTGGTGTTTAAAAAAAAAAAAAAAGAAGGTAAAAAAATCCCATTTTTTAACTTCCTACACAACATACTTGTTCTCCCTGTGTCTCCTGAGTCATATCTGTTCATGTTACGATGAAAGCCCACAGAGCCAGTATCGCTAGGGAAGAACAGTATTTTCAATAAGACTGTTGGCTTGATTCCAGCTGCTGCAAAACCTTTATTTTCAGAAACGTTAAAAGAAGCAGAAAAACCACTGAATTTTGATTCCACTTACTTTAATTAATGAACCAGGGATATTTCGTGTGAGAAGGTAACAGTGGACATTGTCTGTCTGTCTAGCAGCATAACTCTTGAAATCATAAAATGGTTAGAGTTGGAAGGGACCTTCAAAGGTCATCCGGGACATCCCCGACTAGATCAGGTTGCTCAGAGCCTCATCCAACCTGGCCTTGAACGTTTCCAGGGATGGGGCATCCACCACCTCTCTGGGCAACCTGTTCCAGTATTTCCTGGCACTGTGTTTCCTTCTACCTTTCTTTATGCAGAACTTACAGCCATTAGGGCAGAAATGTTATTGATATTTCCCGCATGACCACAAAAATCCTATGTATTAACACTAATACAAAAAAAAAATTAAAGGTAACAATAAAAGAGAAGGGCAGAGTATTTCCAAATTGCAAAATGCTTCAGTTTTCGGGAAGCAAGATTCAATTCTAAAAATATGCACATCTTAATAACTGTCTGTAGCAATTATTTTGCAGCGATATCCTAAATCAGATGTATTTCAAATGCAGAGTTGAGCACTGCCATGTGATCAAGACCATGCAGTCTAAAAGATACATATGTAAACAAAGCACTTCTTTTATGTGCAAGTAGCTGATAAACACTAGCTAATCCTCACCTAATCCTGTGAAGAGAACATCATCCTAGTCTCACGAAGAGGGAAACTAAGGTAGTGAACTAATCCTTTAGGGAAAACACTCAGGTTAGAAAGCCAGAGAGACTAGTTATTGTCTAAAGGCACAGTGAAATTACACATAGTCACTGCTAGGGTGAGCGATGCTGAGCTACTGACTGGTAGGTAATACAGGAAAATTTCTGTCCGTTCTGATACATTTCTGCTACAGAGACTATTCCCTCTCCCTGAGGGACCTTTCAGGTAACTGTTGACAAAAAGACCAAGAACGAGAGAATGTGTTTGGTCATCAAAATAGAAACAGAATTTTCACATCTGTAGAGCAGGGTCTTGAAAGGAGAGAGGAGCTGCTCTGGACAAGGAGAATGCCAGTCATTAAGGACACACATTCACAGTGATCCATAGCATCCTGAAGAGGAGAAGATCAATGCACTCAACATCAGATGTGGGATTAGCGCTCAGAGGCTCTTTTCCTAGCTTGGATGCAGACCACTAGACCATGCTAATCTGACAGGAGGAGTTCCTGCAAGGCAGCTGAAAAAACCCACAGATTCACGCAGTAGAAAATAAAATGGGGACTGTAAAACCTCTTTGCAAATTTTTGCCCAAGCAAATGTGCCACTGATAGCTAGAGAATAAATAATAACAAAGTGACAAAGGCTAAAAATCTTCAAGTGCACTTCCAAACACGTGCACGTGCTGGGAAAGAGCTCAACTCTGCAGTCTGCTTGATACCCGGAGCAGAGAATCCCAGCAGCAGTCCAGAAACTGGAGCCAGAACCTTAAATACAGAAAAGAGGGCTCAAAGCTGAAGCCTAGGATCAAGCAATCAAAGCTTTAAAGTGAAATAGTCTAGTTCCCTGTAGTATTTATAAAAGGCAGCATCTCAAAGCTTTTATGGAGTGTAGACTAAGCCCTTTCTACTCCAGACTGGAATAAACTAATATAGAAGGTATGCTTAAGGAAGCCTTGTAAAGCAAAAATGTATTTCATCCTGGAAAAATCTAGGAATCAAAAAGGACAGTAGAACTCAACATGGGTAAGACAAAATGAACAGCTTTGTAAGATAAAAGGGATGCATTAAAAAAAGGTACAAAGACTTCATAGGGGAAGACTGGAAGAATGTTACATGATCTACAGCAAACGTTACTGTAGCAGGCATCACCTTGAAACAAGTGACACCTTCTATCAGACAGGTTCTTGACTAACAAGTTTCTGCAGATAGACACTGATTAAAAAAACAACCAGCAAAACCCACAACCTGGACCTTTGTGGACTAAAGTGAGGGAGAAAGGATGCAAAGCAGTCACTACACTAATGAGAGATAACAACATAGCAATTAACAAAGACAGTTGTCATCTCTTGCAACTGATACTGTTGTGTTCCAAACATTCTATGACTAGAAGTCATAAAGCCTTCAGTAAAGACCTCTTTTAGTAAAGGTGAGAAACTACAGCGGATCAAACCTATGGTCTCTTGAGTTAAGGGAGTATTTTCATCCACCCTAGGCAATGGAGAAAGTATCTCCCACATTCTTACTTCGTCAAACGCACCTTACAGGGCTCAGAGAAGCCCTTTCCAGTGACTGCATACACAGCATCAGCTCAGAAACCTAAGACTGAATAATAATCTCCATGCATGTAAAACTGAAAACAGAGCAATCTCAATCGTACCATACGTACAGGCAAGTTATAATTAATCCCCAATTCTAAGCGAACCTTTAAAATACAGGAAATGTTCAATTTTTAGAAAGGACCACCCAGCAGTGCTTCACTGGGGTTTTTCAAAGCCTTTGTCTGCCAATTTGATGATACACTGGAATTTCCTTTGTAATTCTTTAGGAACTTGCATTTGATCAACATAAAAATCAGCTACCTAAATATCACTGCTGTAACTGCAGAGAGGCACGAGTGGCAGAGATCCATTACACAAGCACAACTGAAGTGTGGAAAAAGCAGCATGAAGTAGTAAGGTGAGAGAACTAAAGTGTAAATCTGCTCTGCTCTTTGGAGCAGACTGTCTCTACAAACGTGTTTGTACAGTGCTTGGCACAATGGGCATTCTGATTCAGATATGAGCACTAACCAAATATTAATAACTAATAATGGCAAATGCCTTAACTCCAATAAAACAGTACATCTGTAACTAGCAGGTTTTAAATGGAAAGAATAATAATAATAAAAAACACCTGTCCAGTGAAATATTAAGAGTGATAGTGCCTAAATCTGGTGAAATCACATAGCATTCTAAAATACTATCAAAACCATCAAAATATCTTATCAGAACTGGCTCACAGTGTGCACCATGGGGACTTAGCAGCTCTGAACAAGTTTATTTTGTTCAGTTTAAAACTCCCTATTAAGGAATGCTTTGGCTATTAGCAGAAAAGTACACTCAGAACAAGACAGAAAAAAAACAGTGACATCAGCTACAAGGAAAAATTGAGCTCCTGTCACCTTGCTTACGACATGGTAAACACAACTGGAGAAGCCAAAGACTTCACCAAAAACAACGTGCAAGATACACTAAAAGTAAACAGGAGAAAGGACGGACTCAGTCGGTGAGGGTATGATTCCTATGTACTAAAAAACCCAGACAGGAACAGGCACAAGAGGCAGGAGGGCACCGTTTAACTTGGGTTTGGGAGCAGTACACAAAGCAGATCTGCTGGGGGGAAACTGGAGGGAAAAGGGATGAAAAGCAGGAGAAAAATGGGAGTGGGTGGGCAGTGGGAAGTGAAACAGTCTCATGTGTCATGAGCTCTCCCATTACCCCCTGCACACATGCATGCCCCAATTTGAGAACCTCTTGTCTACTAAGGGCTAGAAAGGAACGAGCTGCCAACAGGCCCCGGCACGGGAGGACACCGGCTCCCATGTGGCTAACCCCGCAGCAGGCTGGGCTGAAAAAAGGCTTGGGTCACCTCAGGAGTGAAAGCAACACTTCAGGACATGAACTGCCTAATGCCAAGGATTATCTTTTAATTAGTCCATAGTATTTTCACATGTGTAGAAGTTACCCATGGTGATTTCTTCCTACAAAGAGTTAGTACACTGGGTTTTTGAGGATTTACAATTAATGCAAATTTGCTATTACAAATTCAAGTCTAATTGGTGATGACTAAACTTGAGAAGACTAGTGTATAAAAAGCACACACTTTGGCCAAAAGCTGATGATACAAGACTTTCTCCCCCTTATTCTAAGCAGTTACTGTGATTCAGAAAGCAGACTGACTCCACCTAGATTAGAATAAACTGACATTTCAGTAACTGAAAGTGGAGCCAGAACGCAGGCTTATCTGAGCTAACCCTTACTACTTGTCTAACAACACCAGCCGCAGCTCCAGGCCATGAGGGAGCGATGCGAGGGGGAGCATCCCTCTGCGTGCACACTTCTAACAGCTAACTCAAGGAGTGGACAGGGAACTGATGGAACAAATGGCACCACAAATTTTTGATCCTTAAAAGAAAAATTGAGATGTTGTTTCATGTTATTCCAATCAATTCCAACATCTCTACTGCTATCAAAACGGTGTCAGGTTTTACAGCTTACTCATACTAGAAAAATTAACTATGAAAAATAAAAAATCATTCACCTGAACACTTAAACTGGGTATTACTCCACTGCTTGCAAATTAGTATTCCATTTCGCGCAGTTACAGTAAAGTAAGTTACATTCAATTTATGTTAAATCAGTTCAACAGTAGCAAAATCAAAATGGTCCACCTCAGCCATCTTTCAGCTTCCACACTGTTTCAGGTGGGAAATATCTCACACTTTCGATAGGAGAACACGCAAATATCCTGCCAAGCACCACAGAACAAGGCATCTGCTAGTGTACATGCTGTATTTTTTTTCTGATGGATATATTATGTATCTGAAATCCAAACTATTATAACTGGACACTGATGATATGACCTATTTCTGTTTTCAGTGTGATTTGTAATAGCTGCCAAAGAGGCCCAGCTTCACCAGCGCTGCCTGGCTATGCCTGCTCAGCTGGTAAGTCAGGTCGGCGCCTGAACACGCTGGTCAGCGGTCAAAGCCTGGAGCAGTTCAAACGTGGTCAGCCACAAGGCGGTCTTCTGAGATTTTCTCTTCTAAAGCCAAGCAAGTCCCTTGTGAGTACTTGCAAAAAACACTGATTCAGCTGTGTAGCAACTTAGCCAACTTAGGGTAGATTTTTTAAATGGCAAAAAACTCCTGATGACTTTGCTACTCAAAGACCAGCACCTTGCCAAATGGGAAACACACTAGAAGGAAAATGTCAACAGAAATTTTTTGCATAAACAATGACATAGTCTGTTCTCTGAAATACATACATACATACATGTGTATATCCCTTGTTTCCTTCCCCCTTTTTTTTCCCCTTTCCCTCTTTTTTTTTTTCCCTTCAGATGTAGATGCATACCTTGTTAAATTTCAGTCTAAATTGTTAGAACTCAGAAGTACAAGGACCCCAAAACAGTCTCATGATGGGAACGATAAGCCCTAACAATCCTGCCTTTATTAGAAACATAGCTAAAATTATGCTCCAATGTTATCACCTGCCCATGTAAGACTAACTTATAAATGCTCTGACAACCATTTTAAATCCACAAAGACCAAGTGGTGAAACTATCTTCGTAACTGCTAAAATAATTTTGGTACTACAATATTGCTTAGAACATATGGCATAAAACCTTGATGAAAATTCCTGTCTGGTTATTTATTTTGGTCTGCCCTTGGTCAGGTCAGTCTCTTCCTGAGTACACTTCTTGTGAAACGAAACAAAACAAAAAAAAACCCTACAAAACATCAACCTTCCCTGGATACAATTTCCTAAGTCATGAAACTCAGTTACTGTAGGATGGGCATTTTTAAGGACTTTATATCAAAATTCCTTTTTCTCTTCTCTTCATAGGTGTTATGAACCATTACGGTGCATCTCATCATTCCAATTAATACAAAGTCCTGGGAGGCATTTTGTTGGTACTGGCAGTGACAGGATAAGTTCTGGTTGCATCTACAAGCTATTACATATGGTAATATTCCCACCAATCCTCACCAGCATGCAAAAACCACATTTATTTTATTTTATTTTTAAACAAATGAAAGTTTAAGAGTTCGTGATGGTTACAGCAGTGATGTTCTTTGACTTGACAACCTCTATTTAACTGGAGAAAAGCTCACAAAGAAAACAAACAAAAAAAGCCATCCTCTTCCTCACAGGCTTCTCCTGCCTCATGCGCTCACTAATCCACCAGCCTAAGTCCACAAAGGTCAGCAATGCTGGAGGACCTTGAGGGTCTCCACACCCACGGAAGCCCAGTTCCCTTGCCTGTGCACCTGCAACAGTTCCCAGATGTTACAGCACATCAGGTTGAAAGCCACACACCCCATTCACTGCACGCGGGAACAAGGTCAGGTTTCTCGAGAAGGGGTATCTAACAGCTGCCCTAAGTCAACGGGCACCTGAATGGGAAGCCTTTGTACTGTTCATCTGCCAGTGATCTTCTCTCAATACTTGACAAGTGACACAGAGAAGAGGTGGGACCATACTAAGCATCCAAGTAGAGATCTTAAACCTACAGCTGTTAAGCAAGAATGTAATTTCACAAGCACTTCTACTGGTAGTGCTATCTTGTAACCTTTCAATAGCCTGCTCCTCCCACCACTTGCTCCCACCTCCACGACCGGTTTAACTGCAGAGACTCACTGACCAAAAGCGTGTTGTTTTTTTTTTATCTCTGCCAGTGATGCCATCAAAGAGATACTGCTTAAATTACAGTGCAAGAGCCATCTCTTAATCATAATAAAATGTATTTTTAAAGTTGTTTCATCTTGTTGGATTGCAATTTTCACTTTTAACAAGTTATTTTAATTTTCTATGAGACACCTTTTAATTTTTACAGCTCAGGAAACTGGACTTTGCAATGCAGATGTCTTGAGAAATGATCAGCAAAGCTTGTAAAACCATACTGAAACTGATAAACACACACACACTTGTTTTAATAGCTATTAGAACACCCTGTAGATAAAAAAAGATTACATCAGAAGTGTTCTACAAAGCATGTTCTACATGCTTTCTTAAAGTTAAAATTAATGAATTCTCACAAAACCCACAAGAAAACTGTTTTACTCCCACAGGAAAGTCGGGTAGGCTACACCACAACGGTATGAACTCATACCTGGAATAAGTAGTAGGATGAAACGCAATTGAAGACAAGCAAGCTGGTACCCTACACCAGATCTCCACTGGCTCCAGAAGTTAAATCTACCATATTTCAAACGACCTTTCATATTAGGTCCTGAGGTCACAGAGGGGCACATACTCACAGGCGCTCATTAATGATGTCAATGATGACATTAATGAAGTCAATTCAGGATGAAACTGAACAATTTTATAGCATTATTTACCAGGTGCAGTAAAAGGTAAAGAATAACAGTTTGAAACCTGAATTTGGCTCAGCTTTTGACTTTCTGTGCAAGCATAAGGCAGTTCTCAGCATGAAGACGAGAAGATAGAACAAAATTTCTGCTAAAACTGAGAGGCTCACCGGAGCCTTGCTGCCCAGGGAGATGATCTGCAACACAGCTACAGACAAGGCCAACTGGACACTGGATGTTTGACTCAGGCCCTCAAATCACTTTCAGGCTATCACTATATTTTTAAAATAATAAAAATAAACAGAATAAGCACAGAAAGTGTGCTTTGGAGAAAAGCCAGTTGTAGCAAAAGTCATTTTGTCTGTGAGTCCAAAAATACAGCCTCATTCACTCACAAGGGAAACTATTCATGGACAGAAAGAACACTGCCTAATTTGTAGGTCTTTGCAGGGTTCCCCCCTTGGTCCAAAACTCCCTTTTCCTAGAAACAGCATGAGCCAGACTGAGATTTTTGCCCCCCTACCAGTCTTGAATATTTTAGGTCTTGTATGAGTGAATCGTAAAGAGCTGTGACACAAAGTTCAGTTTAACCAACTGCCAAACAGGAAAGCACTCATTACTCATTTAAAAGCATCCTTTGTGCAAATGACTATAGTAGAGAATGATGTAGTAAAAAAAAAAAAAAAAAAAAATCCCACACAAGCAACACGACCAGAGCGCATCTGTGCAGCATGGTGCAAACGGCGGGCAGATACTACTGTCTCCTTTATCTGCTTTCTCAAACGGACCTTGTTGATCTGCTAGATCGTGAGGTCACGTACCATATTTATAAAAACAGAGTGCAGGGGCAGACAGCTGACTTGCACTAGAACATCAGCAAAATCCCTGCTTTTGCTTTACCTGCAAGACTTTTATCACTGACATGAAATCTGAGTCTTATGAACAAGATATTTGAAAAGTTTGTTGAAAGAGAGGTGCATGGACATGTAATATGGACAATTACAGCACCAGACAAGACCTCCAAGACCTCACTTTACCACATGCCTTACAACTACAGAGGATATGAATGACTGATGCTCTGCACTGGCAGCAGGGCAAGCAACAGCAACAAGAAGTACTGTCCTTCTTCATAGTGCATAGAATTTAGCTGGCTACTTAATCCTGTTGCTTCCTTTAACAGTGAAACATTTGAGATGTGTCGAGTCCCAGTTTAAAGGGTTTCAGATCAGTCCACCTTAATGCAATGCCCAGGAACACATAACTGAACATACGATAGATGTAAACTGGTACGGTTCTTTGAAGGTGTCATTGAAGACGTGCCTGAAACGAAGCTCGTTTATGTAACTCAACTGCACTATTGAAGAGCTTTGGACAAAGCCCCCGGCCATAGACTATGAAGAAACTCAGCAGTTATGGAATCCGTAGCAAACAGTGTTGTCTGCCGTGTGAAACTGCTTAGCAGAAAGACAAAGAGAATCAACGGTTCTCAATATGACGAATGATTAATATGCAAGGGGGATCAAAGTCACGCCAAAAATTAAAGGTGTTTAATATATTTACCCAGTCTCTGGAAAAACAGTTTGAAAGCAAGATGACAAAAATTGCAGATGGTACATTTCTAGGTTAGAAAAAGACAAGATGTGGAAGCTAAAAAAAAAGCGTATGGTCAACTGGATGCCACACTACATTTTGTTTTGATGAGTGCGACCATTTGCGCCAGTCCAAAACATGACCAGGTTCTAAACCTGTACAGCCTTTCGGAATAAGGGGATGGTAGTGTAAAAAACTGGATGAAATCATCAATATACAGTAAGAAATAGAAAGATGGGACATAAGAAGGAAATGGCAATAATACTTTAATTATTGCTACTTAAGTCAAACACTTACTGTTCAATGGAATATAGTTTCGGTTTCTCTGCCCTAAAAAGCTAAGCAAATAGTTAAAGATTCAGAGATCAGCAAACATGACTGAAGAAACACAAAGACACCTGTATGAATCAACAGTAAAAAACTGTATTACTGATAAAAAGAGGAACATTGAAACATCAAGCTTCATGGAAAAGACACACTTGATAGAAAATGTTTCAAAATTAAGTTACTAGTATTCAGAAATGAATACATGTTTTTTACCACTACTAGCTTTCTCTTTCACACAGCTCATACAGTCAAGTTCCTTGAAATCCCTACTATAAACTATTTATGAAGCCAAGAACAGGGTGGAACTCAAAATAAAATTAAGCATTTATATGTACACATGCTCACTGACATAAGAAAAGATAAATGACATTAAACATCATCTCTTGTTCTCAGAAGTATAGCAAGTTTCATACATTTGTCACATGTGGTGTCTAAGATCAAAAGTGGAAGAAAAAAAAAAAAAAGAGTCATTTTCTGAAACGTAGGAAACTAACTTCAAAAAAGACCCAGCAATTATTCTTACCTAAGGATTCTACTCCATGTTTACATCCACAGCGCAAGTAACATGTATAAACTTCTTGTATTAGTTAAAGCAGCAGCAGGCTTAGCTCAAACAAATGACAAGTTGAAAAATCAGGATTGGCAAACTGAATGCCAGAAAACAAGAACTGAATCATACAAGCCTGCTGCCTATACAAAGCACTGGAGCAGTGCATTTTAAATCAATCTGTTCATCGCAGGCAATATGTATATTGGGACAATTATTTGTTTTCCTTTCTCCAATGTTTAGTCACCATAAAAACCATCTACATGAAAACAGCTTGTGCTTTACAGTTCTGAGGAAGCTCATAAAAAATTAATAGAATGTGAAGAAGGAAACACGATGATGCATAGAGATTATACGTCCAAAAGACAAGAGGTATGTGCGGGTCTCATTGATAATATGCCTAGCTCCTTTTCACATCTGAGGCAGCATTTTAAACCCAAAGGTGGAATTACAAAATGAGTATCAGGAGTTGTTAGCTATCATGTCAAAACTAAAATGCACATGAATTGAAGAGAGAATTTATTCAGTAGTTTCTTTTTCATTAATGCGGAATGGGAGGAACAAGTACAGGAAGATGAACTCCTCTGGCAAAGTCTTGCGTATGCTCAGAAGAATGGCAAAACCTACATCAACTACTGCAAGGATGGGATTTTAACTGCCAGGTAAGAATTTCAAGTACTTTCCTAGGGCCACGGCTGCTGACATCGCCCTCTCCATCACAAAGTGACCCTGGGCAGAGTAGAAGCACAGAGCTTTGTGTCAGGCTTTCAGCCCTGCTCCACACCCCCAGTTCCACATGTGTACGTGTCCTACGGTGCGCACGAGGACTTGACTGAGCCACTTAACCACTGCAGTGCATCAAGGAGGATATACCAAGGTGGAGATCTCATCCCCATGCTTCACTCTGGAAAGCCAAGTGGGTTATTAAGGAGATGATATGGTAGTAAATTCGCTCAACAGTTGGCTCATCTGGGATTTCCCTACCTTCTCCCAGTGACCTTACTTTCACAGTACTGCTCTTTCAAAATTGTGCTGAATCAGGCCAGTGGAACTGTTTTTCTGTCTACCTAGCAATAGATGCTAAGGCGTATCCTAAATTGCCTTCTGATGCCTTATTTCTGATATGCTATTTCCTCCTAATACCCTAAGAATAAGTGTAAATACAAGAGCAGCAGCAACAAATCAGGTTAAAACCAGACACAGAGAACATAGTCTTGAACTGTGTTTGTATCATAAATCCTTACCTTATGTTATCAATGTGGGAATTAAACTCTGATAAGCAACTACAAAAAGGCCTTTTAAAGGTTCCTCATTTATCTTCCTTAATCTTAAGATTTCCTGTTCTAAAATCTGTTGTGAGAACAGGAAACTGCTGTGAACTAATGCTCATTAACACCGAGGGTTGGGGAAGTAAGAGAAATCAACTGCAAGTAGCAAATAACGAGAATCTCATTCATGTTTTAGAGCTGTATTTGTTCCTAACTAGATATTGTAAAACTAGCAGACAAGGAAAGGGAAGAAAAAGATCAGATTCATAATAGTAGACACTGTTTTCAAAGATGGTCTTCTCTAGACAAAAAAAAAACCCCAACCTTCTACACTTCAGAATTGAGCATAAAATAGAAAGGAAAGAACTCCTCTCTGAGAGGGGAAATACCTCTCTCCATTGCATATTTGAAGGGGAATGTCCTACCCCTTCCAACCTTCTGATATACTCAGGATACCTTTTTGAATAAAATCTGTGTAACTCAACAATAAATTGTGTAACTGCTTTCAGATTTCTTGCTATACAGTAGCTGTCTACACAATTACATTTCCAGCGGCTGTTTCACTGTAATTTAATGCTAATTCCTTCATGTTTATATTTGATGTTTTTAATACTATTGTTTTCTAAGACACTTCAAAAAGTATTTACCTCAATGAGTCTGGTACTGGTGAAAGTAAATGAAACAAAACAAAAACAGTCACATGAGCCTCTCCACTGTGGAGACTGACTAGACCATCTACAAAACTAACCTGCAACATTCCTGAAGCACATTAAGCCACTAAGCTCAAAAAGGATGTAATTACAAACACCAATTATTCCTAAGAAGACAGATAGAAACTAAAATTACAAGTAGATTTAAGATAACCTTCCATTGACAGGGACAGCGAAAGGAACTATGCAGCATGTACTAGTTCAGTTCTGTCACAAATCGGTTGAGGCTCCCAGTGTCAGGATTAATCGTTTGAGTCTTGTTCCAAATCATTCCTCTGCTTATGCCGTTTTGCCATTCACATCTGTCCTATTATATACCTGTTTATTTAAAGAAAAGGAACATATGGCACTAAAGATACTGAGACAGCAAATCCAGACTACTGGGTACAGCTGTCAGGCAGGAAAGCCAGGCAGGTACATTCGCCCATCTGCGTCCGCACAGAGACCTACCATAACATTGGCCAGCCCCTTCCTTGAGCAACAGAGAGATCTTGAAAACCTGTTCTCAAATTCAAGATAAAATTTTGATATCATTTCATATTTCAATTCTTCAAAGGTTTTGTTAGCTGAATTTTTCAAATAAAGTCATAAACACTCTTGCCAAGTATAAGCTTGTAAAGCAAAAATCACATCTGAACTTCGATATTGCTATTAGACACTTGATCTTCCCCTCACTTGTACCTACGAACTTCTTTATGGAGTTCTTCCTCAACCTGACTGAGAAGAGATTCAAGTGTGTTGCCTGCCAGGGTTTGTGTACTGGCATTTTGTTACTTCTACGTTCATGGACTTCAGCTATCCTGCCTATGATCTGGGTGTTGTAACTCTTTATTCAGCTGTCTTTATTCTAGACTTGGATTATTAACAGCACCTTTAGCTATGCAGCCCAAAGAGGCCATACAACTACTTTCCAGCTGACAGACCCAATCATTCTGCAGAGAAAAAAGACATTATCTTCTCAGACAGAGCGAGAGAGCGCGTCATTTCTGCAAAGCTGTGTGTCAGGACCAGGACCGCTATGCTGGTTCTCACACACAACAGGTCCCAGTCCCATATGTTTCACCTAACCCGAGCTTTTCGCAGGACTGCATTTGTAAGGTTTTGCCTGAACTTATGTACTCCCACTTATCCTGTTCCAATGAAAATAGAACCTTTTATCAGTCATTAACGGAAATGAAAGAATTCAGTTTATGAAACAGCTGAATTCTGTAGTTACTAAAAACAAAACAAACTGACAAAACAAATTGTTTTTATTCTAAGTAGTTATTTCAATTAATGAGCATGCAGATGAAAACACAACTAATTTTCAAATGGAAAAACTACCTACAGCAAAATAACCAAAGTGACTGGCAGTGTGGCTCCCTGCCTGCACGCGCGTGGTCCATAGGAATAGGTCAGAACTGACAAACGTTACATTTCTGAGTTCAGTACAATGCTCTGCAAACCGGCTCCACAAGAGGATGAATTCCAGCCCCACCTTGGGCAATGAGTTGGTCAATCACTGGATTATCATTTTATAGTGTGGATTCACTTAACTGTAACATCAACAGTCCATTACTGCTGGATTAACAAGATATTTGAAGAGGCTAAACATGATATTCCAGACAAGCCATTATCAAATGCTAGAAATAATTATTGCACTTTAATTGCCATAACATGGAGAGAGGTTGTCCCATGTTTTGTCATTTGATCCAAATACCGGTTTATTTGTCAAAATCTAAAAGATAAGTGAAAAAAGAAACAATCACACTTCGACAGAAGCAAATCAACACTGGAAAAAGATGACCAGCAGCAATATTTATCTTTGAACAGATCTTCCAAATACATTTAAAGACCATTTGGCTGGAAAGAATGGACCACATCAATTTTGGTATAAAAGGCATAACAGCATTTTAATTCGTTTACAAAAGCTCACAGATGTGGTTTAGACAGGAGTTACTCAAGTTGCAAATATGCCTTGCTCCAGCAAGTCCCAGTTTCTTTCCAAAGGGTAGGTTGCTGCATGGAAGAGCAAAAAAAAAAAAACCAAGCAGCCTTGGGAATATATGAAAACCAGTTTTCACTGAGAGCTAGAGTTGAGTATTTTTATACCAAAACCAGGCTAAACTGCTTTTTCAGGAAATTATTAAAGGAAACACAGCTGTGGTTGCTGAAAGAGCAAGAGGGGTTGGGATACATTTTGATCAACAGTTTTGAGCAACTACAAATTCAACGAAGAATATGGAAGATGTTGTTGTTAATCAAGTCAAGCCCACTTAAATTGAGTTCGTAATTTCTTTCAACTTAAAACTCAAAATGAAACTCAGGGTGGGATCGAGCCCTTCCGGACTGAAACTACCAAATTAAACACAGGCCTGCATCAGACTGAACCTAAAAATGACTCTCAAGGAGTAAAGCTTTTTAAACGCATTTCCATAATGCCATTTCCAGACTCGCATGAATGAGTGTATAACATTTTACTGGAGTTCAACCGCTTACCGATCTTTAAAAGCCAGCCTTTCCCCCCCCCACCACAAAATTTGTAGACTAGGCAGGTTTACTGTTATTCACTGATGATCCATGACACAAAGAGAAATGATGCTATGGGGAAGAGGACTGCTTCAGAGGGAGGTACTGAAGAATATCCAGGAGAGCGTCTTTGGAAACAAGTTTGCCAGAACATGCACGGCAACTGACCCCATAAGCTACCAGTATGTTTTCATACTAACTATACCAACTAACTAAAGGCATAATCTGATTTTGCGTACACAGAATGAGACAGCCACAGAATGCTACCCTGAAAATAGTGCTTAGTGAAAAGGTTGCAAAGTTCATATAAGCAGTAAGAGATGTAGCTACTTCCAGGAGCATCTCTTGCCTCTTCCATTCCTTGCAACCATTTCAATAGATACTCTGCCAGCACAACCACCCTCAAAAAGTTTGATATACATGCCTACTGCAAATACAGTTTGTATCAGCAAAGAAAAGTGATCTTGCCAGTTTATAGCTTATACTAATTCCTTGAGTGAAACAAGCTGCATCAGCTGCAGGCCATTTTTGTCGTAGAACTCTACCTACCCTAGCACTTTTGCCTGTATTGAGAGTTGTAAATAAGCAGAGTCTTTAACGACATTTCCACGCTTACGCAAGTTTTATGTGTAGATCTCACCTCAGGTGATCTCATCCTCACTCCACAAAACATCTCATTGTTGTACCTTAATGCCTTTCTTCCAGATTTCAGAGAAGCCGAGTAACAATCTCCCAAAAGGTGCATGCCTTTCATGTCGTGTAAAACTGAAGTTCACTAGAGAGTAGGCAAATTTTCAGAGCTCAGATTACGAAAAGGGAAGCATACGCCACTCTGTGGGAAAATGTGAAGAGGTTGGTCAAGGCAGGCAGAAGTTACCAGTCTGATGGCTAATATACAGCAGCTGAAGTTTGACTTAAATTTAAAATGTTAGTAATTCCAGAATTATCAAAGAATTGTTGGTTTGGTAACCTTTTCTTTCCTTCTCTCTTTTTCTCTCTTTTCCCCACTTACTTACAGTACTGTCAACCCAGAACACAGGTCTACTCTATTTCCTACACAGGCAGGCCTATCTTCCAGCTTTTAAGAGAGAAATTACCATCAACGGAGGAAATCTGATTATGGATTATTTTGCCACTTGAATTGATACTCATATATGTAGATATTAGTACTCATGCAGTATGTAACACAATCTTCAATCTCTAGTGTTATTAGGAAGAAAAAGGGGAGTTAAGGACAGGCCAGAAATATCTTAATCATCAATGAAATCCGCAGCAGAAGCTTCTGGAGAGTGCCACTTAAGATTGATTCCCTTCCCCCCCTCCTCACCCTGGGTCCTTGATCTATGCAAAATTGATCTCAAACCAAATTAGGCAAACAATGAAAATACATATGGGAAAACAAAACTGTAGACACCAGTTTTAGATGGTGGCAACTGGTAATTCTTTTTTTAAATGCCTTAGTCTGTTAACAATCTAAACTCCTCTGAAGAAGATTCTAAAAAAATTGTCAAATACTATGAGTGAAACTGTACGACAGCTTGAAATGGCATAAATTAGAAGGGTGGCTTATGGTGATCTCACTGATAGAAAACAGAGAGCCACAATTAGCCTTCAGTTTAAGGTACAAGCGCTATTTAAAGTGAGATTTTTGAAAAATTATCAGCTGTTTGACATGCTTTGTGAAGATCAACAATTGACATTACAGTGTAAACACAAAGAATAATAAATACTCCTTCCACACTAAGACCTTAACTTTCATATTGCAGTCAGATAGACATTTTGACAGTGAGGGTACTGCACAAATACAGGCACAGAAGGAAAAAGTGAGGTAATGTTAGGGGAAAGTGCTACTACATATTAAACAGAGTTGAAAGCAGGCAGAATGAGCTGTCAAGGAAATACACAGGCTACTACTTAGGCATCCACTAAAACAAGAAACATTTAACTTGCATACACTATTATTTTATGATCAGGTTCTGCCTCTATTCAAATAAATTCCCTCATTTCAATCTGCTTTGGGTCACCCTGACACCTTTTGCAATTTGTACATCCTTAAACTGATTAAATGGCTGGAAAACCAAATGCATATTTCAAGTAAAGTATCTGTCATCTAGTATTTCGGATGACTTACGCAAACTCTCAGTGTTCGTATGGGCTAGGCGCACGTGCTCTGGCTACTGAAGAGACCCTTATAATTGAGAAGTAGGAAGCTCAGAGTAAATATACTGGTAACAGAAACCATCATAACTGGGAAACAACACTGAGGATTAAATAACCTAAACATTGACGGAGGTCCCATTTTCCAGTGATCTGTATCAGCTTTGCTTGACTTGACACTAAGAAGAACTCAGCAGAGAATCAGGACTGATGAATTTGGCGCTGTGGAAAGCTGCTTGCCTGACTGCATAAACTGCTTGTTCCTTACTGTTTAATAAAAGTCTATTAAAAAGAAGGTATCTGAGGTCTTTATGATGCAGCTAAATAAATAACAGTCAGTAATGACAGGAGACATTCATTGCTCCCTATTTTTTCCAAGCTGTTGTCACATCTTTGCCATGAAGGTAGAAATACCAACAGTTCAGGTACATTCTCTTCGGACAGCTATACAACCCCTAACACATCCACTTCCCAGGAGCCAGAAAGAATCTCATATTTTCACCAACGGGCAGTTGCTGCCTAGGAGGGGTCCTCCCCTCTTCCTCCACTAAGCAATTAATTCTAATCTTCTTTGAACCCTTGCAAAACGCTGTGGATAATTTTATTCAAAACCAAAACTGTCGATGACATGTCTGCCACAGCGTAATGTCTGGCTTGCTACCACAAGCTCATCAGTTTTGCATCTGCTAGCAACGGCTGATGAGATCACTCACTAGACCGTCATGAAGTGAAAATATTACCCATCAATATACTCAAGTTCTGGGATCAGAAGGGACAGTCCATCTCATGACACTTCCCAGGGCTGCCTGATGACTGATTTCATTCCTACATCCCATCTCTTCTTGATCAGTGCGCTGGAGGCCCCGGAAAATTCTTGGGATTTGTGCGCCAGAGCAAAGAGAAATACACCTGTAACTTTCAGAGGGTCAAGGATTCTGGAGCATTCCAGCTCAAGATTCAGTGTTGAGTGCAATTGCTCTAAAAAAATGAAACAGCAGTTACTTTTCCTGGAGGACAGGTATTTGTCTATTTGTTCTCCTTCCTCAAAGGCCAATTTGTTCCAGTGTCTATCCCAATTAATGTCACTTCAGACAACCCAAACTTTTTTTAAAATTAATTTTATTTATAAGACTAATAGTTTAGTAGCAGGGACCACATTTTCTTTTATCTTGTTTGATTGTGCTACATGAGAACAATGGAAAGGTAAAAAAAAATAAATATATATATATATATCTGTGTAATATTTTCTTGCAAATGAAATGCTGCAGGGTGTTTCCCTCTATCACTTCTGTGTAAGGTCTCAAACAAGATGTATTTTAAAACAGTAGCATTTTATTAGCTCTCCTCTCTCTCCTCACCCTGCTGATGGTAAGAAACTGAGCCAGCATGGTGCTACTTCAGAAGCCAAAGTTGGATCACCCTTTAACTAAAAAAAAAAAAAGCAATATTAACAACTTGTAATAATTTGAAACAAATCACTCAGATGTGACAACCTACAAAGACAGGAAGCTGCTGTGAAGTGGGACTCAGGAAACAGGCTCAGATAAGGCGACGCACCACACTCAGCTGCAGGCTGTGCGACACGGTCAGATCGCCTCTTTACTGCATGTTGCCATTGCTACTGGATACGACGCATACAGTGCCTCTCAGTTCAGACACCCTACAGAATCTCTGACGGTGTTAGTGACCACCAGGTACTGTGTTATAATCACAGAGAGACCATCAAGGTCGCACAAAACTACTGTCAGCATTTCAACAGGTAACTGAAAACTAACTAGCAAAAGATAAGCCATCTGGCATCTCCAGTACTGTCTTCTGCTCAGGATGAGGCACAGAGGTGGTAAATGTGAGTAACTGTGCAGCGTTACCGCCCTTCCCACGCTCGCTCGGCAGGACACTCATTTCCAGAGGTGTTGGCTCAGGACCTTCTGTGTGCACTACACTGAGCCCAACCCACCCGAAGGAAACCCGACATTCCCTCCTGACTTGTGTCAGCCCTCCGCGCACACTGACTGACCACTGCACATAACAAAGTGTCTTTATTCCCTTGCTGGAGGGAACAAGGTCCCACTGAAATATCTGCAGAGCTTAATCTGCAAGTGCAAGAGAGAGAAAATAAGCAAAAAGAAGACATCTGGGACAGAACTGAGGAGACTCCTCATAAAGATATTAAAGAAACTATTTTTTTTTCTTACAATTTTAAAAGGATTAATAGGATGTACAAACAAAACAAGCAAGAAAAAAACACTTCAACCAGGCCAAATGTGTGTTCAAGTGGAGGTAAGAAACCACTTAAAGCTCTCGCAGGATTATAAGCCCCTTTGACAGGTCTGATGATTTTAAAGGCCTAATTCCATTATAGAATCTGGCAGCCTGCAAGGGCACATTTTACTAACCATAGGCCACCAGGTCATGATAGATGTTGACAGAAAACATTAAAGGTTAAGCAGATGCAAGACCATAAAACATTTCAAGCTGTACAGTGCCAACAATGTTAACCAGCAACCACGGCGCCGTTTGAGAGGAGAAAAAAAAAAAAAAAAGTTGGGTCTTTCCACCAACTGCAGTCCCAGGGAGTCCCAGCAGAACCAGGCGGCCAGGACAGCCAGCACCAGGCATGCTCACGTGACATGAAAATTCTACGTCAAAACCCAAATTTCATGTGTTACTTAAAATTCATTAAGTGCAAGATCAGATTAATCAAGGTTAAGAAAACATACCCATACAATAGATTTCACTAATTGTCTTCAGTTGGGAAACACTTGCAGCTGCTGCCAGTAACACTGGCAGTGCCATGGAGGAGCAGCAAGGCAGGAAACACCCTGGCAGCCACGGTCACACCATCTGCAATTGCCTCTGGGTAACAGGATAGCACTCTGACTTTGACAAGTAGCACTCGGACCCGCACCTTGATGAGGACCTAAGCCAATGGTTAAAACAGTTTAGCAAGACAAGAATTTTGCCTTAAAACCCCTGCAAAAGTTGTTCAAGAACAGTGGTGTAATCACTGCAAGTGGCAACGTACGCTCCAACTCTGCTTGAGAGTATTTACGCAACACATTTATGCAGTCACAACTCTGACATGTAATTTTAACAGCTTATTCCTTAAAGGTGTCTAGATACAATGACAACAGCCATAATCACAGAGTTAACCTTATCCCAGTCATTAAATATAAAACACAGCATTTCCCATTCCAAACTAGCTAATGGAAAGGAAGGCATCGCACAGATCGTTGCCTCCCTGTGTGGAAAAGGCTTGAAAGCTGCTCTGCATACTCTCTTCTATAAGGCACTATGAAGATATTCACAAATAAATCTTGAGGTTTTTCTTTTTTAAAAAGAGCTCCTCTGAGTGACATCTATCTGGATAATAAATTGCCAACACCACAAACAATTAGATTAAAAGCTGCTCAATATGTAAGGGGGAGGGAGTTGACTACTGACCAAATCTGACATACAAATAGCTTGCTAATTTGTCAGCAAGCCAAAATAAATGGAATGGGTTGGCTACAGGTGCAGGTAAATGCTTCTGAAACAGACATCAATAAATCATTTAGCTCTCTATAATGTTTTAGATTACAGTCATTTAACAAGAACGACATTTTTGCCTTTGCAGCATGATTCGTAAGTGCTTCAAGTGAGCCATTTTAAGTCAGCACTTAAGATGGGACTTTAAAACTTCATTTTTCTGATCTCTTATAATCTGCTCTTAACACAAATTATAGCAGAATCATAGAATGGTTGGAGTTGGAAGAGACCTTAAAGATCATCCAGTTCCAATCCCCCTGCCGTGGGCAGGGACACCTTCCACTAGACCTGGTTGCTCAAAGCCCCATCCAACCTGGCTTTGAACACTTGCAGGGATGGGGCATCCACAGCTTCTCTGGGCAACCTGCTCCAGTGCCTCACCACCCTCACAGTACAGAATTCCTTCCTTATGTCTGATCTAAACCTACCCTCTTCCAGTTTAGAGTCATTACCCCTTGTCCTGTCACTACATGCCCTTGTCAAAAGTCCCTCTCCAGCTTTCTTGTAGACCCCCCCCTTTAGGTACTGGAAGGCCACTATAAGGTCTCCCTGGAGCCTTCTCTTTTCCAGGCTGAACAGCCCCAACTCTCTCAGCCTGTCCTCATAGGAGAGGTGCTCCAGCCCTCTTATCATCTTTGTGGCCCTCCTCTGGACCTTCTCCAACAGGTCCATGTTCTTCTTGTGTCAGGGGCTCCAGAACAGGATGCAGTACTCCAGCTGTGGTCTCACAAGAGCAGAGTACAGGAGGAGAATCACCTCCCTTGACCTGCTGGCCATGGTTCTTTGGATGCAGCCCAGGATGTGGCTGGCTTCCTAGGCTGCAAGCGCACATTGCCGGCTCATGTTGAGCTTCTCATCAACCAATATCCCCAACTCCTTCTCCTCAGGGCTGCTCTCAATCCATTCCCCATCCAGCCTGTTATTTGTGCTTGGGGTTGCCCTGACCCATGAGCAGGACCTTGCACTTGACTTTGTTGAACTTCATGAAGTTCATATGGGCCCACCTCTCCAGCCTGTCAAGGTCCCTCTGGATGGCACCCCTACCCCCCAGTGTATCAACCGCATCACACAGCTCAGTGTTGCTGGCAAACTCGCTGAGGGTGCACTCAGTCCCACTGTCCATGTCGCTGACAAAGATGTTAAGCAACACCGGTCCCAATACTGACCTCTGAGGAACGCCACTCATCACTGATTATAAAATTATAACCGTATCTTCTGTTCTGCTTATTGCAAAATACAAAATCCAAGATTATGGGGTATCATATACTAACAATCAACTAACTCTCCCAGTCCAGAACTCTCTCGATGAGAGAATAAATTTCCCCTGGTATTCTTTGTAGATGGAGAGACAAAGCAGTAGCTTGCTGAACATCAGGCAATCCAGAAGACCAACATCCTAGTCTCACTAAATATAAAAGTGTGTACATGGAAGGGTGAAAACAGTCATGTAAACGTGTTCCTTACAAGTAAAATAACTTGGTCCTCATAACTCTCCATCTCAAATAACTCTTCAAAAAGCCAGCCACTGGCTATCTCCTCTTTCTGCTCAAACACCATCTGCTGGGCCCTTTTGCTACAAAAATGATACAAGGAGACACAAATAATAACAGACAGGAACTTAATTGCATGCTTAAAAGGTCATCCTGGTAAAACCAGAAACACAAATACACAAGGACCATCTATGCTTCTGTTTTTCAAAGAGCTTAAATGTATATTCACAACCCATAAAATAATTTAGTAAAAAGATTAAAACCTCTGTTTTCTAATGGACTAAAACCATATAAAAGCTCACATCAATGTTTCTGGTTTTAACCAGATTCTAATGCAACTTCTGTCTAGTGAAGTGTATTTATTGACAGCCACAAATTACTTTAGACAGTTACTTTAAGGACCTTCCAGGTAAATCAGCCAATTAAGGAATTACAGTATTTCCACCCTAAGGAATAGTTAGAAAACATATATAGCCATTTGGAAAGCTGACTGGAACGGGACGATTTAACAGTGCTGGTCAATGTGCTCATCTTGTCTTGAACCCACTGGAGCGAGTCCAGAGGAGGGCCACGAAGACGATCAGAGGGCTGGAGCACCTCTCCTGTGAGGACAGGATGAGAGAGTTGGGGCTGTTCAGCCTGGAGAAGAGGAGGCTCCGGGGAGACCTTATAGCAGCCTTCCAGTACCTAAAGGGGGCCTACAGGAAAGACTTGAGAGAAACCCTTTAGCAAGGTCTGTTGTGACAGAACTAGGGATAATGGTTTCAAAATAGAGGGAGGTAGATTCAGACTGGACATAAGGAAGAAGTTTTTTTACAACAAGGGTGGTGAAACACTGGCACAGGTTGCCCATCCATCCACAGGTGGCTGCCCCATCCCTGGAAACATTCAAGGCCAGGTTGGACAGGGCTCTGAGCAACCTGGTCTGGTTGGAGATGTCCCTGCTCCTTGCAGGGGGGTTGGACTGGATGACCTTTGAAGGTCCCTTCCACCCCAAACCATTCTATGATTCTAAAAAGATGACATGTTTAGAGTTTCTTCTAGACTAACCTCTCAATTGCCCTATTGCTAGAAAAACAGTAGGAATGCTTATGGATGAAAAGATATGTAAGGACTGTGAAGGATTGGTGCTTACTTCCAAAAATATGCCATTCTATTGCACCTAAGATAGGAGCAGTTTTTACACACTTACAACCCAACATGACAGCCAGGCACACTGCCAAACATGCATTAGAAACCAGAGCTAACAGCGAAATCTGGACAGAACCTCGGTTACAGCACCCAAGTTCACTAAGGTATTACTAAACTTAGCAAAAAAACACGAAGGGGATGGCACAACCCTGCGGCACATCTGTCTCGGCAGGAAGGATGGAGTTAAAACTATCGACAGCAACAAAACGAGAATGCTGAGAAATACTCATAGCAGACCCTGTTAACAGAACCAGGGAGACCTACAAGCTGCTCAAGGCAGTCAAGTAACAGCCTGTAATCAATAGAAGCAAATACTGCTGGCAGATCAAGCATGATCAAGACTACACAAGCCACTGCAATCTGTATGAATAAGTAAATCATGACAGGCTCCTCTGAAAACCTTGGTGTTACGGTGATGCTTGAAAAACTCAACTTTCTTCAACAGTTGTATAATGTCAGTAGGTAAGGCAGTGAAAGTCTGAAGTCTGGTTAGAATACGGATCAGTAAGTGGCAAAAAAGCCATTGTCCTTTTTTTCTTTTCACAGAATCACAGAATTATCATGATTGGCAAAGACCTAAAAGATCATCCAGTCCAACCATCACCAATACTTCTCAGCTAAATCATATCCCTCAACACAACATCCAAACGTTTCTTGAACACCCCCATGGTCGGTGACTCCACCACCTCCCTGGGCAGTGCATTCCAGTGCCTGACTACCCTTTCCTCCTACTGCTTACTAACACAGAAATAAGGTTGTTAAAAACGTTAAATATATTAAACCACTAAAACAAACAATAGGTCAGCAAAGCTGGTTAGCAGAGCTAACTGAGTGCTGAAGTGTCATAGACAATCTCCTATCAGCTCTGTTACCATCTTCCGCTTGAGTAAGAAAAGATACCCGAGAATAAGTAAAGGAGTGACATTTATGAGCACCCAGGCTGCCCTAGTTCTGCTTCTGCTGAACCTCTAGTCATTTCATTTGTAACTAAGTTAGGTCAGAATGATTTAGAAAAATCCAGTACAAACAGTTTTAATGACAAACACATGAAAGAAGGAACCTACCCAGGTACTATAACATTCTATTCAAATAGCATTCTAACAAGCTCGTATTTACGAACAACTAGGGGTTTTTGTCTGCTTCCAGGATGTCAAAACTGACAAGGTCTAGCTTGCTTACCTCCTAAAATTTAAGGGATGTAAGAGATGTAAGGAGCACTTAGCAGGTACAAAGAACATGAACTATTAACAATAAAATTCACTCATAGGATTAGAAGTTGCTAAACAAACGTTAAAGGTTACTCATCAAACCGGTGAGAGTAGTACTTGAGTTATAATAAACAACAAGAACTAGGAGCTTAGCTGGGTGTCTGAACATTTTATTGGTACTAATAAATACAACTGAGAACAAAATTAACTTTCTTTTCCAGAACAGATAAAACTGCCATTACTCACACTGGACTACTGTCAAAAGAATGAGCCCCAACATGCTAAGAATCAGGATTAGTAACACACTCCAGAGAATGCAAGACATTCGAGAATGATCCAGGTCAAGAACTGGAAAAACGTATAGTATTTATTATAGGTAGGCTGAGCGGCAGCCTTCCACACTGCTGAAGTAATTACTGTCCCAGTGTCACTCATCTCATTTTGTAACTATACCTTGTCTTGATTTTAAGGAGAAAATTCTTCAGAGAACTTCCAATTAAAAATGGAGAAAATAACCTGTCTCTGTTCTTCCTGAGCTTCTCTTGCCTCCTTACTGAATCCGCAGTGAAAGAGCCTACGTACGTGCCAGACTGGCTGGCTGCTTTCTCATTGATGATGAACGGATACGCACTCTTCACCCAGCTATTACTGCCTTGCTTCCCTGTGCATTGGTGTACCTCCGACAATTATAGACGCATCCATCTCATTTGAAGTCTATCTCATCCTTTTACATCCTGGTTTTAAAAGTTTTGTTCAGTAACTTCAAATTGTTCCAATACTGAAGAACGTTATTTTTAGTTACTTCTTGAACAACTGTTAGATGTAACTAAACATCCTTTTGCTAAAGCATTTTAGAAGTAGATGTACCTGGTGGAATTTTTGTCCCAATCCTGCCCTTAGAAGAGTCAAGAGATATTAACACAATATATTTTTTCCAGTGTGTTAACTTCTAGCTATTTTTATAAGGCTCTGTTTTTGGTCTCTCCAAAGAAACAGTCGGTAACACCACACTACAGTGATACAATGCCATGCCTAGTGTTTTTGTCACAGAACTTTCTGGCTTCTTCTTGAAAAGCAGTACAAGGAAAACCACCACAGCAAACTCTATGACATTCAGAGGGCAGGCAGTGGGGTCATTTGTTACAGTAATATTTTTAAAACTCCCAGGATATGTCTATCCTGCACCATACGCTGTACTGCGTGAGGCAGGGCCGGCAGTAAGCCATCCCCTCCGCCTGCACGGCCATCCACACGGCCCAGCCAGGCTCCGACAGACCAGCTCACCCGGCTCCAGGCTGGAGAGCTCTGAACTACAATGCACTAATAGCTGAGCAGTGCGGCGAGGAAGCCACTTTTCTCCACTTTTTTCTTTTCCCTCAAGCAAAAGCCTTGCTGTCCAGCTGCTTAAAAGCAGTTTCATGGCGGTCTGTTAACAGCAGCTTCTTCTGCTTGTTCCACCCAAGGCAAAACAGAAGTTCCACTTGCAAGAGCGGCCTCAGAGGAAGGTATTTCCTGTGGCAGCCTCTGTTCTCAAACTGAGAGGAACAAAACCAGAGAGCATCTTCACTGAGGTCTCTAGAACATCATTTTAGCAACGTTCCACATGGTAAGGTTTTGGGTTTGTTTCTTCTCCCCTGGTTAGCTCCTTCCCTGGTTAGTTCTTTTGCTGTTTAATATAATGTTGTCTTTCCTTTTGTTGTGAGAAAAAAAAGAAATCACAACTATAAAAGCCCACAGAGTGACAGTTTCCTGTTGGCTGCACTCTAGTATGATTTTCTGTTGCTGCTGGTCAGTAATATCCCTGGTCGTGAGAAAGTTGCCTTGCATTGTCACAGCCCCAGTGACAACTAACATGGGAACTTCTATGTCACAAGGTAAGCTGAGGACACAGAAAAACGCTACTGTCCTGTCTTCATTACACACCTTGTAACTGGGGGTTTGGGGGGTTGGATTCACAGATTCTCTTAATCTAATTGCTAAACTAACCTTTTGGCAACAGAAGGCCTGATTTGCCAGACCATTCTCTCTAAATTATCTCACTGCAATTAATACAGTACCTGTTACTACAACAACAAATTGTTTATTAATCAAGCTCAAAGTATCCACTATTACTCTGTCATTGTTAGTTTGCACGCTCCTCTTTTTCCTTTGTAACCAACAGCTGTTCCCTGTGCTCTACATGGGGATAGGCTTTCTCGGATGCTCCCGCAGTATCCAGCGTAAGGGTTCCAGGAGTAACTGCTACTTTTGGGACAAGTAACACCTGTAAGAGAGCACCTGTTTCACTGAAGTATGAACACAGCAACATTTCTGCCAGGACCACTGACACGCTGACATTTGTGCCCATTCTATGACAATCTACCCAAGATTAAAAACTTAAGACTAAGTTTCAAACGTCTCTTATGATCAGTACTTTCAGTTGTTACCATGAACCTGTACCTTACACATTCAGGTGACTTCTTTTACTAGTGAAATGTCATTGCATTTGCAGATGTATTTCCCCAGAGATTTTCTGATGTCTCCTCCAGAAAGGAGTAAAAGTGGGGTCGGTGGGAATCAGATTAATGTTAAGTGGGTTTTTTTAAATCAAAATTTTAATCATAAGTTCAAAAGTGAGCCTTTGGTAACGCTGTTCTGTTGGCTTAAACTCCAACTGAAGCGTTACTGACTGAGTTTTTCTGACATAAATTTACATAAAACCAAACTTTTATTCTCAAGTTCTACCACACTTTAACTGCCATCTTGATCTAAGTGCTAAGCAAAAAGAGGAACAAAATCCTGCTAAGGAGATTGGTGACAGCAGGGAGGAAACATGCTTTTGCTCGACTGAGAGGAGCTTCTACTTTTATGCACGATTAGCTGCTGATAATTACTTTCTTTACTAATGTAACTGTAATAAAGTTCTAACTTGAGGAAAAAGTTAAGGAAATACTGGGTAACGTAGAGCAATTGTAGTTGGATCTTAATTTTATGTCTTTCCATATCCAGGTAGTTTCAGCCATGCTAATTGTTTGTCTTCGGTCATCCCAGCCTAATGACCTGGTCAGCTTCACCTGACTGAGACCTGACTTCTTGAAAGACACTTCCCCCACAGTAACTTTTCTCTCAAGAAAATCTACAGATTTGCACAACAAATAGTTTTATGAGCCAAGATAAATTGTTGTCATTAACAGGGGTTCAAATTGGCCAGTTCACCTCATCAGATCTGTCTACAGAGAACTTTAATTTCATCAAAAGCTGACAGATGCTAAGGGATTTTTCCGCTGGATCTTATCATGGGCTCCCCTGAACTCAGGGGAAGTAGTTTGTACGACAGAGGTCAACCCTGTTTTTCACAGTGACTTCACTGGACATAGGATCACTGACACTACTTTAGGCAAAGTCTATTTCACTTTATGCCGTGATTTTACCGGTTGAAGAGCTGCTATCTACAACAGCAAGTCTCTTTGCTCAACAAACCATGCTGTCAATGTCTGAGTTGCAAACACTGAAGCTGTATAGATTCCTTGCATTTCATTTTTGCTGTACATCAATATAATGCATTTATTAAATTTTAAGATATTATTTGCTTTAATCCAAGTAACTAAACTGAAAAATAAACCAACATCCCAAATTCCACTCTGGCATCACTAGTCCAAAACTTTCTGAAAACTCCATAAATCATACGCAAATTAAATAATCTTTTTAGCTTTTACACACGCAAAGAAATAAATAAGATACTTGTTACTACCCAACACAAGGGGCAAAAAACTTGTCAACTGGGATACCCGAGGCTGCCACTGATACTAGTACTTCCTCGGGATCCTCTCTGAAACCACTTGCCACAGATGTGAATTCTGCATGGCAAGGTCCTTATAAAGAGAGCAGGAACGAAATGGTGGCAGCAGTACTGTCACTGCTGTTTGCAGAACAGCACGTCACACTCTGACAGTGCCAGACAGGCTAAAGTTGGAGAAAACGCCACGGGTGATCGCTGTTGCCTTTGGGGTTTATGACTGCAGACACAACGAGCAAGATTCTTGTAAAAAATGACGCGGGCCCCCTCTAAAATAACAACGCGGCAAAGCCCAGCTCCATCAGCCAGCCGCGAGGTCCCTCTCGCATCCCCCGGTCCCGCCGGGGCGGCAGGAGGAGGGCGGCGGTGTGCGGAGCCGTCCCCGCGCCGCCCGCTGCCACCCCCCCGCCGCGCTGCCGTACCCACAATGCACCCTCGCCATGGCACACGCACACACACGCGCACACACGCACACACACGCACACACACGCACACACACGCACACACACGCACACACACGCACACACACGCACACA